>CM035801.1:12257963-12791907 GCA_020466265.1 Siphamia tubifer | reverse complement strand
CATTATATATTTAATTATAGTTATCATCAGAAGAATGACATTTACGTCTAGTTTCATCTCGTTTTTGTCACGTGGTAAAGGTTTGAGGATGGACTGTCAATGAATGGTTTATCTTTTTAGATTCATCATACATATATAATGTGCACTAGATTATAAAGTGCATTAAGTGAAGTCAAAATTATTAGAAGAAAAGTCAGTTATTAGATAAAAAGCAAAAATTCAGAGAAAAAAGTGAAAATTAGATAAAAAGTGAAAATTCAGATAAAAAAAATCTAAATTATCAGATAAATAAAATCTAATTTCTGGGGGAAAAAAGTCAAAATTCTGAGAAAAAAGGGAAAATGATCAGATAAAAAGTGAAAATTCTGAGAAAAAAGAAAAACTTATGAGATAAAAAGTGAAAATTATCAGATAAAAAGTTCCCAGTCACTTAGCACAACCATAATTAATCCATATTTAAGGTGCACTGTGGTTTTTGGAGAAAATTAAAGCATTTAAGTGTCAACTTATAGTCCAGAAAATACAGAAAGCTTTTGTTTCATAAATGTCATGTAATTTCCTATTAAAAAATTGGTATGGACATTTTAGAAAGATCCAATTATTGGTATGGACACATCCACAGCGTCTATACACAATTTTACTCCCATGATGTGTCCTTATCTGACCTGCTCCCCGTCTCCAGCCTGTTTTGACCAAGACTCTGTAAGTGTACAGGCCCGATCCACCACACAGCGGGACTTGGCTCAGTCTCACACTGTCCAAGTGGTCCAGTTTGTGGGCGATAAGCCCCACCAGCAAATGAACCAGAACCAGGACACCGCACACAATCCCCACCACCATGTTCCTCACAGGACCTCCTGACTGAAGAGATAAGACATGAGCAAAGGCAAAGGGAATAGTGTTATTATAGATAAACACAACCGAGAAAACAACCCCCAAAAAAACAGCGGAACTGGAAAAATAAAAACACTGACTAGAGGAAGAAACCCTTTATGTTCAGCCACATGAGACTAGCAAAGCCAAAGAATGCTGCTCGGGAGAAATAATAGATAATAATTGGCTTCAAATGTGTCAAAATTCAAAATAAAAAGCCTGTTTTGACACTGTACAGAGAATAAAATACATACAATACAATAAATACAATAAAATACACTACACATATATACATTAAAATGCAGGGTATTAAAGGAAACATTCAGTTAAGTATAATTAAGCAATAAAATAGTTTAGGTTAATCGCTTAGATGGGAATGGATTAAATATTATTGATGTATTGCAGTGTCTGTGTTGTCTCATACTGGTGGTAATAAAACAACAGCCCCAGGATGAACAAATAAACTGGCTCCAAACATGGTGAGGTGGTGAGTTAGACAGTGGGCTGTGTGGAGTGTGCTGCCCTCCAGTGGCCGAAGTCCTTCACTGCTCCAACATCTCTGCTCCTCATTGTAGAACTGACATAGTGAGCTGAAGACACACAGGGACACCTGGACCGCACTGCCAGGAACCAGGACTGATGTCAGACCCACGGACAGAAGTCTGTCCGTTCTGTTCAATCTGTCAAAGGACATGAACATCCACAGAGTTTATTAGTCAAAAAGAAAATAAGTACAAATGCATGCATACGACTACTATGACATTTTTACATTTTATACGAAGTGTTTTCTCTGGTGAATTATAGACCTGGTGGACTACTGGGCCTTGCCCCCCCCCCCCCACCCACACACACACACACACACACACACCAGGCTAAATGTAACTATTATTTATTTATTTTAAAGAAATTTAGACATGTCATAACTAATGATTCTAACCATAATGTTAACTTGAATGGTAAAAATGTAATGTCAGAGTCTGACTCAGCTCTGGATACACATTTATATATTGGTATAATAAAGTGTATATGTAGCTTTTACACTTCCTTCATATGTTTCCTATTAAATAAATCATAATAAAGCCTCAATACGACAAATATTTATTCCACTTATCCCACTATTATTTATTTATTTATTTATTCATTCATTCATTGTCAAAGGGTTAGGGTAATTTTTGCAGTTGGTGTAAATATTGTTAAGAAATGTTATATAATAACACATAATGAATATAATTTCATATTACTTGTAAACTTTTAATGTATTATTACCCTCCATCTAGGAGGTTATGCTTTTGCCAGAGTTTGTTTATCTGTCGAGATAACTTAAAAAACTATGGACGAATTTTAATTCAATTTACAGACGTGTTGGGAGTGTCACAAGGAACAAATTATTACATTTTGGTGATGATCCGGAAAAGATCTTAGACTCTGCATCACTTTATTCTCCTTTTACTGCAATGTAAAAATTGAAAGTGATCCAGAATCCAGGATCTCTTCTGGATCACCACTAACATTTAATCATTTGTTCTTTGTGACACTCGTAACACATCCTGAAAATTTCATCAAAATCTGCCCATAAGTTTTTTAGTTATCTTGCTAAATAACAGACAGACAAATAAACTTTGGCAAAAACATAACCTCCTTGGTGGACCTCTCTTCATTCAAACGGCGAGGTTTGCGCTCTCAGAGTTATTATTATTATTTATTTATTATAAAAACATGGTGGACCACCAGACTTAGCAAGATTTCAGAGGGAAACCCTCCTACTTTTCTATTCTTAAAATCTTAGTAGTATATTTCTAATTTACACATATTTTTCAATTGCACACTTTTATAGTTTTTAAAAGATGTGTCTATTTTATTGTTATTACTTAGATGTAAGTGCACTGTCGCTTGCAGATACCACCTATAATTTCATTGCACGACAACAAAAAAAGTCCATTCAGTTCGGTTCTGTATGTCTCAGCTGCAGTGACATGACAACATCTGTGACTTACAGTGGAGACAAAAAGATGGTTTTCTCCATCGAGGCGTCTGGAGCCGAGAGAGACAGGGACCAGTCTCTCACCAGGGAATCATGGGATGCATTAGCCTCTGGCCATGTGCTGCTTACTTCCACACTGACAGATCCCACACTCACCAGAGTAGCTCCTAGAGATGCATAATGCAGTTAGAAAAAAACATCCTTTTTGAGAAATAATGAATTATTCATAGAAAAACTCCTAGATACACAATGTGGTTTATGAATAAACTTGTAGGAAATTTAGTGTGTAGTTGAGCAGCATTTATTGAAAAAGATATTTTTATTCATGTCATATGAATAACTTTTTATATATAGTATATAAAATTACACCCACCCCCCTAAAAGAACGAAAAAAACTTTTTTTAGTAACTTTAGTGTCTGCTGTAGATTACACACTGAACGTACATTTTTACTGGAGGTCATTTCCTTATGATTCCAGTCAATTAAAGGGGTAGTTTTAATAGGCTACACTTTCAATGGTCTGCACTTATATAGTTATTTTCCATCTTCATGGTGCTCAAAGCGCTTTATATTAGCCTGACATTCACCCATTCACACACACACTCATACAGAATCAGAATCAAAATCAGAATCTGAAAGAGCTTTATTATATGTAATATAAAAACTAGGAATTTGTCTCGGTGTAGCGCTGCAACATTCAACATATAGTATATCAAATAAAAAAATAAATAAATAAAATGCTAAGGATGGACAAAAGATAGAATAAGATAAAAAAAAAAAAATATAGTAAAATATGTAAAGTGCAATTCTGTGAGAGAGTGCAAAACAGACAGAGGTTTTATGTTGTTCACCAGTAGGTTTCTAAGGTTCTGTCAGTCCTACTGGGACTCTAAGTCAGGGTTCAGTGTCTTGCCCAAGGACACTTCGACACGTGGACAGCTAGAGCTGGGACGTGAATCACTGACCCTTCAGTCATTGGACGACCCACTCTACCAACTGAGCCACAGCTGCTCACACTTTACACCCACCAGACCCCTCAGGTTAAGTGGATCTGAGTCAGAGTCAGAACCAAACATAGAGAAACTGTGTTAAGCTTCTGTGCTCCACATGTCTGGAACAAACTCCCAGAAAGACTCAGATCAGCTGAGATATTTTAATATTTAAATGCAGGTTAAAGAAAGAGCCACCTGTTCTCAGACACATTTGATTAACTTTTATTCATCAGTTTAGATCTGCGCACTTTTCTAATCTTTTCATTAATTTATGTGTTTTATCTACTTGTGCTTTTTTGTTGTATTTTTTTCATGCCTATACTTTTATTGTTTCAGTGCTGTAATGCTTTTAATGTTTTATGTAAAGCACTTTGAATTGTCTTGTACATGAAATGCGGTATATAAATAAACCCACTTTGCCTTACACAATATAAAATACTGATTAAAACCTTTTGTTGGTCAAACTACAAAAAAATCACAATGATTTTTTTTATGGATTTTTATGGATTACTATAATATAAAACATAGATTTTTTTTTTTACGGACGCTAAATTTAACTAAAGTATTCAAACTCAAACATTCCTCCTTCACCAATCTTACCAACATAATTTGTAAGTTAGTTCAAATTAGATGTATTAACTCTTTGTGATAGCGATTAGCATTAGCGATTAGCATACGAAGAAAAAAGTAATTAAAGTCATACACTGCTTTAAATAAAAAGGCTTTGTCCTACTATAGACTTACACCCTAAATCTAAACCCTTATGTAAATTCAATCTGTGATTAAAAACAATAAAAACAGGAATCATCCGTACATACCTGGGACCTGGCTGAAGTTGAAGGAGATGTATAAACCTGCATTTGTGTCCAGTCCGTCCACATCTTTGACTGTAAAGTTCAGGTGTCCTTCATTAGGGAGTGTCACAGTAAGACATGTCCTATCTGTGTCCTCACCCGACCTTTGACCGCCACTCTGTCCCATATAATATTTGTTTGGTAGGGTGACCTTAATGGTCTCCTCAGGATTTAGGTTTTGAATGGGGATGGCGTGACCCTGGGGTGTGGTGATCTCCATGGCAACCAGAGTGGTAGAAATGGGAGGGTCGGTTGCCATTAGCAACGAATTGGACCAGAGGGCTTCGTTAACAGCATATAACACCTGCACCACCTCAGGGTTTTGACTCTTTAAGTGATCAGTGAAGGAAACGGGGATGAAAAAAGGACAGAGATCAGGGTTATCTAATCTGTCTGTGAATGATGGAGAGGGACTGGAGGTCTGCTGGTTGGACTGGTTGGACTGGTGAGTACAGAGGAGGTCTGAAGGTTGGCCATGGAAACCAACTGTGCTGATAAAAGGACTGGAGAAGGACAGAGGTCTATTTGGAACATGTGAAAGCATCAGCGAACGCATTAGAGCCGAGGTCTGGCCCAGCGCCGACAGGGACATGGCAGAAGCTGAGGAGTCTGGGTAAGACATGGAAACACTGACAGTCTCAGACACAGCAGCCAAGGTGTTACCTGCAAGAAAAGACTGAGAATGGTCACCTGTTCCAAGTCACTAGCAGCATAAAAAATACACTTAACTGCACTAAAAACAATAAAAGGCACTAAAAGAACAATAAAATGTACTAACAATAAACCAAAATTGCACTAAAACTGCACTAAGAAACAAACAAACAAACAGTAAATGCGCTAAAAATACAATAAAATGCACAAAAAAATCAAAATGCACATAAAAATACAATACATTGCACTAAAAGAAACAATAATATGCACTAAAAAACAATAAAATGCAATAAAAAAAAAATGTACTAAGAATACACTAAAATGCACTAAAATACAATAAAATGCGCTAAAAGATAAAACATTCATTGAAAGGACCATTTGTACTATAGAATATAGAGTACTACATACCTGTAAATCAACATTTTTATTTTGTTGCCATGGTTATGGAATGACTTCTCATGAAATGTCATGATAACAAATAAAGAAATCATGACATTTATTGTTTAAATTTAATGTTAAAAACTGACTCTTTTTTTCCACATTTGTTAAATATTAGTAAAGTTTTACGCATGTGTCCAGTGGAAAAGTAACTACTGTCAGTATTATACCTCAGCTCTGAACAGTGAAAATCACCTATAATGTTAAGAACATTCCGTCCAGTTTCAACGGCTGACAAAGCACCAGCGTCTGAGTACTTTTTTATGACCTGGATCATCTTCTCCACTGCTTCCAGAACCTTCTTCTGACAGTCTTTACACACCAACTCACTGGGAACTGCCTGGAAAAACAAAGAGCAGTCCAACAATGTAGTTGTAACTAGGGCTGCATGATAAAACAACAGATACGATGCAACAGTGATCATTATGACAATGTGCATTTTACTTGTACTTATTTTACTTATGCATACTTTGACACTGAATACATTCATGATGTTCTGTTGAATAAGGTACCTCTAGACATCTGAAGTGATGTATGTCATGTGATGTAAATTATGAATAACTTTAATAAAAAAAAAAAAATCTGTATCTGCATCTGTACCAAATAGGTCTAGATGGATTTATTTTATATTTATCATGATCAACTGATGTGTTTTTTTTGCATAGTAAGAGATAATATGTTGAAAATGTTCTTCAATTATGTCTATTTCAGCTGATTTTCCATTATTCATTCACTCATTGAACCTACATTTCATGGGCGTAAAATTGCGTATGGATGCTATGAACATGTCCATACCAATATTTGGATGTTTCAAAAATGTCCATAATTTTTGAATTGGAAATGACATGACATTTTGGAAACAAAAAGGTACTGTATTTTCTGGACTATACTTTAATATCCTCCAAAAACCACAGTGCACCTTATATATTATATGAATTAATTCTGGTTGTGCTTAGTGACTGGGAATTTTTACATTTTATCTGATATTTTTGACTTTTAATTTTAATAATTTTGACTTTTTATCTTATTATTTTGACTTTTAATCTGATAGCTTTGACTTTTTTTTCTCATAATTTTGACTTTTATCTAATAATTTTGACTTTTTTATCTCATAATTTTCACTTTTTATCTAACAATTTTGACTTTTTTTCTCATAATTTAGATTTTTTTATCTTAAAAAAAATGACTTTTTATCTTATAATTTTCACTTTTATCTAATAATTTTGACTTCACTTAATGCACTTTATAATCCAGTGCACCTTATATATGAAGAATCAAAATCTTTATCACGTGACAAAAACGAGACAAAATTAGACGATTGCGACAATAACTATAATTACTGTAAATATATAATGCAGTTACAGATGACCAATAAAAACAAGGCAAAATGTGGCTTAAGAAATAAAAAAAAATTCTAAAATCTCTCTTGTATTTTGTTGACAAAAACAAAATGAGACGTTATTCTAATTCTTTCAGCCGTGTTATTTATTTATTTTTGTTTTTGCTGTCAAATTATGTCCCCACCAATGTCAACATCATGATCACGCCCATGCTACATTTACAGAAGAGTAAGGACAGTCGTTCATCATACCATATATAGCCAGGATAAAAACCATGCCAAAAATACACTGGATAGACGAACCACATTACAAAGATTCAAAGAAAATACACTCAACAGCTTCAAAACAGCATGAAAGGTCTTAAATAAAGGGAATCTGTGTATTTTTAGCCTCATATCATAGTCATCTAACTCACAGGTCTTCAGCCCTGGTCCTCAGGGACAACTGTCCTGCATGTTTTAGACGTCACGCTGCTCCAACACACCTGATTCAAAGCGGTGGGTCGTTATCAGGCTTCAGCAGAGCTTGATAACGAGCTAATCATTTGAATCAGGTGTTAGAGCAGAGTTCCAAACAAACTCTGGCAAAAACATAACCTCCTTGGCGTCTTGTCTACTCACAGTGGACTGCACCAAAGCTAAGCTTATTTGATCGACATCCTTCAGGGAGGAAACTGAGAGGGAGGCCAGAGCTTGGGTCACATTTCCCCGAATCTCCATCCTGTTATGAAGATCCTGAATGTTCCGTCCAGACTCAATCTGTGAGAAGATCAGAAACCATAAGTCCATTATGTGGGAACCTTTCCTCATGCTTTGTTAAACACAAACATAAACAGGTGAATAAAAACTCAGCCTGAACCTGGTTGAGGTAACTTGTCAGTGCGATGGAGTAGGGGATGATCTCCTGAGGGTTACCATGTTGGACTAAAGTCCATAGTTCTGTCCGACTTTTGTTTTGAAGCCACTGACTGGTGTCCTCATCATGTGTGGGATTTTCAACCATCAGTGTTCTGAAAATAACAAACAAACAGCATCTACATTTATGCAGGTTGAAGACCTTCTAGACTTGTGGTTTTCACAGACTTTTAAAAGTTGCACTGCAAAATACTGAGTGTCTAAGTGTCTGAGGAAAAATGTACTAAAAAAAAAGACAATTTTACTTAACAACATTTCTGGAATTAAGATACAATCAAAAAAAGATATGTTGGAAAATCTCTTTCAAGTGGTTCCACACAACTTTGTTAAGTAGGTATTAATAAATCAGTTTTCATACAATTTACTAGATTAGATTTAAAGGTGTCATTCCGCTTGAAACCACTTTTCCACGCTCCTTTTGGAATCTGATGGGTCACCCTGTCTTACCAACACATGCTGCCTTTGACAGTGGTTCGTCACCTCCACTGGCTGCATACTGCATTCATAGAAAACGACAGGAACAAGGGATGCAGAAAAAGCAGGTCCGACTGATGTCAGGTGGACTTTAGCGTCACTCACGTGGGGTTAAGCCTGTCCCCGGCAGTGAATCTGAAGTAGCATTAGCATTAGCATCTACAAGAGAAGACAGCGCCACAGTAGCTGCTGCACAAACTGGAAAAAATGGTGGATAAAACTGGTTCATGTGCTGTCTGTGGAAATAAAGCCCCTGCACGTTTTCAGAACAAGCAACTGCACGAAACCTAGCTGGATGATACTCTGGTAAAGGTAAACACACATAGAGAGGGAGAGGGGAGAGAGGAGTGTTCGTTCACGCATTCTGAGCCAATCAGAGATGACTCATCACCGCATCATGGACATGTATAAGGAAGTACCGGTAAACTCTGTTTTTCGGCCTCAAGTCATTTTTCTACGGTCAAAAAAACAGCTGGAAACAAAACAATCTGGAGTTTTTTTTTTAAATGGAACCAAAACACAATGTATTCAATAACAATGGAGAACACAACAATATTAATGAAATAACCATGGAATGACACCTTTAAAACAAGATAAATAAAACACGTCTAAATAAACGTTTTGTAAAAAATAAATAAATAAAAAACCTTGATAGGATCCAAGTAATTTGCAGTGTGTTTGCTTCAATTGTGTTGGCTGCCTACCTGTTTAGAGCTATGACCTTTGCCCCCAGGTGATCTTCTACTAGTAGTAAAACTGTGATGACCGTCACTCCCCTCTTTTGTCCTGGACTTCCTATTGGAACCACACTGCCAAATGTTGACCTGGTGCCTCTGGGCATATACGTTCAACAACAACAACAACACATTGGTGAATAAGCTGTAACTATACAACTATAACCCAATGTCCTTTTGAAGTGTGTATTTAATTTTAATGTACATTGCAGGTAACTTGCTGTTTTGAGATACTTCAGATAAGTCGGTAAATACTGTAAGTTGATGATTCATTGACATATGTGTGAGTTCAGTTAAGTCATTATTTTAGTTAAAGGGGACATATCATTGTCCATTTTCAGTAATCAGTTTGACATGCTTTGGTCAAAATACCACATTGATGCAGAGATACAACAGCCTCTTCAACCTGTTAAAACAGCCCTTTTAACACTCAGTTTTAGAGCCTCATGCTTTCATGCAAATGAGCCACAGCTACGCTACAGAGAGTAATAAGGGAGCGTTAGAAAAGGAGAAAGAAATGGAACCTGGAAAAAGAGATGAAGACACCGGTGAAAAAAATCAGCTGGAGAGAATCAAAGTGGACCAAGTGCTGTTTTACAGCTCTGGTGCCTTCAGGTCCTGGCCCATTAACGGTACATTTAACCATCACTATTACTACTAAGATGGTTATTTAAGGTACAAAATCTTGCATAGTTTCTCATTAAAAAATGTCAATTTAGTCAAGAAAATTCAAACCACATTTCATAATGTTATTTCAAACATTAACATCCAATTCAGTCGTTGGGTGAGTACTAGTGGTTCTAGGTTTTGGCCAGTGTTTACCTGTACAGAGTCAGAATGGGACACAAAGTGTTACTGAGCAGACATGGAGCCACCTGGAACCAGTAGATTAACTGAGATGCCTCACTCTCATCATCTTGCCACCCTGCCAAGAGAGAACATGTCTGTATATGTCATTGAGAAATAAGCAAAAATGCCCCCCACAAAATAAATAAATAAATAAATACATATATAAATAACTACAAAAGCACTCTGCCAAGGCAGACCTGCCCCCTCCGAATGAAGAGAGGTCCACCAAGGAGGTTATGTTTTTGCCAGAGGATAACTCAAAAGGTTATGGACAGATTTTGATTAAATTTACAGAGTAGGTTTGTAATGGGAAGATTTAGAAATGATTACATTTTGGTGGTAATCCGGAAGACATGCTGGATTCTGGATCACTTTGAAATGTATTCTCCATTTACCGCAATGTAAAATTTCAAAGTGATCCAGCATTGTCTTACGGATCACCACCAAAATGTAATCATTTCTAGATCTCCCCATTACCAGGCTACCGTGTAAAATTAATCAAAATCTGTCTACAACTTTTTGAGTTATCTTGTTAACTAACAGACAGACAAACAGACAAAAACTGTGGCAAAAACATTAAAATATAAATGACAGAAGATAGTTTCTACTCGTCTCATGTCTGTATTTTACCTGAGCAGCTGTAGGTGATCACTGTCTCCAGGACATGGATGTCTGACTCTGGACTCAGGCTGCACACACCTCCATGTGGAGGCCAGTTGGGTCGCACACTGAGGCTGGCACTCCCCCACCGCCCACTGACAGGGTCTGACACATTCAGGCTGAAAGTGTAACTCTGCTTTGGTTGGAAGACACCTGAATGCATCACCAAAAGCAGTGACTGGCTTCCTCTGGTGGTGATGATCTCATCCAGGTCTAACGTTTGTCCACTCTGATTCATAACACTCCATTGGTACTGATGGAGAAAATACATTTACATTTAGCATCTAGGCTTTCTGGATATACTAGTCCTTAATGATGTCATGGCATCCACAGGTCATGACCTTTGATTTGCACTTGATTTGAAGTCAATCAGACAAATAGTTACAGAGACATGAACAAAGGAGTGTTTAGTGATTTTAAACTTTTGAACGTCCCCTCATGAGCAATCTCGAAATCCAATCACTTCTTCCTCTTCATGATATTCATTGATATGGAAAACTTTGAATTTCTAAACCTAATCATTTACGGTAACAATTTATAATACCTACACACAATTCACTTTGTATTAAATATGTGTCACCTACTGTATTTGTAAATGGTTTATTTATGTATTTTTCATACACAATTTATCGTTAACAAACCATTAACAAATTATTTTTAACAGACAGGTGCACCTGTCATGTATCACCTTTCTGCAAAAAATGTAAATATTATTTTTGGTTCATATCCCAGCCGTAATAGAACAGAATAAAATAGAAGCTGTGTTAACCCCACAAATGTAGTAACTCCCTACAAATGTAATAACCTGCAAATGTAATACCAATTTGCAGCTTTTAATATAATAATCCCACAAATGTAATAACTTTCCAACAAATGTAATACCAGTTTATTACATTTGTGGGAAGTTATAACCATTTTTACCACCCCACAACTGTAATAAATTGGTAGGCGACTGCTATTATGTTTGTGGGAAAGTTATGATATTTGTGCAAATGTAATAAAATTTGAAAGCTGCAAAGTTTTATTACATCTGCAAGTTAATAGGTTTGTGGGGTCAAACACGTTGGACTGCCCATAAATAAATTAGGGGAATAAAACACAAATAAAGCAAAGGAAGTACATTTACAGATGTGACTATGAAAAAATACCACTTTAAATTAAATGAAATTGCTTTGTGTGAGACAAAAACGAGTGTTTGGACACTTACCTGAGCTTGGTCATCACATGCTGAACACTGTCCAGAGAGGTTAATGGAGGGGGTGTTAGTGATGTGGTTCGGGGAGGGGAGAACGGAACAGGATATACATTCTACTGTCACTGGAAGCAATGAAGCATCACACACCATTACCTAAACATAAAATAGATAGATAGTGTGTTAGTAGCTGTTGTAAGTTTTTTTTTTAGGGCAAATCAATACAATGCAAATACCATATATGGCCTACTAAAACTATTGATTAACTGGACTATTAAAGTGAGAGCAAAACTCTTCTCCACTGGATATGGATGACCCAGTACCGAAATAAGTTTTTAGATCCAATCAATTAAAGTAAAAATGAATTATTACCACAAGGCTGTTGAGGGACTTCATAATAAAAAAGGGAAAAAAAATCTCATTCAACATTAAAAGTAAATGAAAACTCAAGGTAACTTTAAGATGATAAAGTAGAGACGTCTTAGTGAGTTTCAATGGAAGTTCACTGGAATTGGATGGAAGGGAACCATTAGATTTTCTTAGGATTCCAAAGTAGAAACATATTGATTCACTCACAAGCTCATATTTTTTAGAATGTCTACAAATAAGGCATTTCTGTACAGAAAATATAAGATGACATATTAAACTTCACAAGTTTTCACCTTCTTTTTTTTTAAATGCACTGTTCTATAACAATTTTATCTTCATTGTTACAATTTTTTTAAATCAATGAAACCAAATCTAAGCCATTCAGATGTGAACTAATTTTTTTTGTAATAATAATAAAAAATCTGCCTTTCTTTCAGAAACACAGCACTGTGCAAGATCTGTATAAGATCTACATAACTCAGTAATGAGAAGTCTGTTAATATTTAAGATGAAAACATATGACTTTTGCTCTTGTCTTTTACAAGATCATTCAAAATGTAATATTTTGTTAAACGTACAAGTACATAACACCAGCAGTTACAGGCAACTGTTGGAAACTTCATAGGTTTCCATGGTGACAGATTAATTTTACTCACAGGCTCGCGCTCACTCCTGCTAGCTTATGTATGTTAGCATGTTTTGTCTGGTCGTGTCTCTTTACATTGAATTCGTTAAACAAGGCAGCAGTCTCTGGACAAATTAGACAAACACAAGCGCCTTGATTTTCAGTTTAAAAAAATATTGTAATTACCTTCTGCTCTTTGTCAATTTTCCTCTTTTTATTTACAGGCGCCATTAGAGTTAGGGTTCACGGCAAAGTCAGATAGAGTCAGAGTGGTGCTGCCACCGTGAGGCCAAAGAAGGAATTGTGTTTTAAAACTTTTAGGATTTATTCATTGTCTTCGACAGTCTGAGCGGGTCATAAATAATAAATTATAAAAGTGAAGTTGTGGGCCATATGAATTCTGACTAAATTTATTCCTCATTAAATATGAATTCTGCCCATGACTGACCCCAGGGCGGGACTTTGGGCATGCCTGGTGTAATTGGTGATTTGGTGGGAAAAATTTTTTAAATCTGTCTCTTCTCTTTAGGACCCCATGGAACTGCAGACTGAGTCATTTATGGGCATTATAATAAAGAATTAAATAAGGTGCATGCCATTAATGGAAGATGGTGGATAAAGTACAATGAATCATAATAGTGAAACCCATCACCGGTGCTGGGAATAACTGTGTTAGAGTATAACGGCATTACTAATGCACCCACATTTTGAGTAATTACTTAATTCCATAACTGTATCACTGTTACTATTATTCGGGAAATAGTGTGACACGTTACAATTTGATAAATTAGGGCACAAGTGTTGCCACGGTTACAGGCAACAACTGGGAGTTTTGGCAACACCACATGTGCTGCTAACCTCCACTGTAACAAGCCTGTGGAGGTTGTTGATCATTTTAAATATTTGGGTACAATCATCGACTCCACCTTGAGCTTCAGTGAGCACGCAGAGAGTGTTTTTAAGCGAGCTAATCAGCGTCTGTTTTTAATTAGGAAACTCAAGAGTTTTGGGGTGAGTTGACATGTATTAGAGATGGTGTATAGAGGACTTGTAGAAAGCATCTTGCAATTTAATATAGCTGCTTGGTACGGAAACCTCAATGTGAAGCAAAAAAAACAAGCTTTCTTCCTTTGCAGGGAAGGTGGTTGGAAAGCCACAACGACCACTTTGTGAAGTGTTTCAGTGTGCTGTAGTCAGGAAAGCCAGACAGATATCTGGGGACTCGTCACATCCTTTACACTCTCAATTTGGAATGCTACCATCTGGTCGAAGATTTAGAGTCCCAAGGGCGAGCCGCAATATATATAAAAAATCTTTTATACCACATGCCATACAAGCTCTGAACGCCATCTGAACAGAATATGACTGTACAAGGTGGTCCCCTCAGAGGGTTATTGTATTTACATCCACTGTTGCCGTCTTTTTGCCTGTTTGCACAACGGTTGTTTTCTTTCTGTGTTTGTTGTGGAGTGTCCAAATGTGTTTAATGTAAATTGACGTTTTGAGAGGCCGAAGGCAAATTTCCACCATGGTGGATAATAAAGTTTTCTTATCTTATCTTATCTTATGTCACAGGTGGGAATAAGTAGGTTTTTTTTGTCCGATCCAGTATTTGCTTTTAAATTTGATGTGCTTTTTATTTTGTATATAAATGACATATTATTATCTATGATGTGTGTTGCTGCATGGTTGTTTGCTTTTCTTTTTTTTCTTTTTTTTCTAATCCATTGCTGGGTCAGGTCAGATGATTAGATGCACCTGTGACAAATTACTCCAGGATTGGGAGGAGCCCATGGCAGTGAACTGGACTGATTAATGCAGGTGTGTGGAACAGACATGGGCAGACAGACAAAGGAAAATGGTGTGAGAGGACACAGGAAGAGAAGGAGTTACAGGAGAGCATGATACCAGAGGTGACAAAAGAACAACAGAATGAACGGAAAGCAGGGGCTGGAATCTACGCAACTTGAAAGTAAAGCTGGAACGGAAGATGGACTCAGACTGCAATGGAGTCAATGGCCAGGATCCCCCTTCCTCATCCCACCCGAGGCCCTTAAACTGAAGTAGCTCCACTCCTCCCCCTTTTTTAAAGACTGAACTGTTTTTTATCTATATTTTATCAGCTGTTGTCTCTATTTTAACAAAAAGACTTTGATAGTAAAAGAACACTTTACTAATACTCATTTGTCTTGTGTTTTTTCTCAATGGTGTTACTGGCTGGTATAAAAGAATGATTCACTATTGTGTGACACGTATGTCTGCATCAAGCTCACATTGAGCTCGGTGTCTCAACTGTCTTGTTCCCACACACACACACACACACACACACATATATATATATATATATATATATATATGTCAAATACATGCACAAATGATGGCAGCGCCAAGTCACAAGGTCACATTTGAGCTCTGTTTGTTAAAAATAACAATTACATTATTTGCTGTTCTCTTTGCTAATTTCTTTTCTAAGCAAGTTTCTGTGCCTTAATATAAAGGGTGTAAACACTTCAAATGATTGTAACATAAGTTGTTGTTCATGAGAATTCAGTAGTTAAATGTATAATAGGAGAAGAATATACAGACATCATTGAGTTGCTTTTTTTCCACTAATAATAATAATAGAATAAGAATTTACAGACATCGTTATTTCATCATTACCTGTTCACCTGTATATTTAAATGCAGTTAAAGAATATTAACATCTGGAACAAATTCAAGTAACTTTCAACAAATATTATATTTTCAGTATTTAAAATGTATTTCCTGTTTATAATCTATTATAGATTATAGTTTGTGTTTGACATGTAACATACTAAAGCATCACTAACCTAAACTCAAGTAGCTTTAGTTCTATTATAAACTTATATGAGTCTGCACACACTGCACACTAGTCCACACAGTTTACAATATTGGGATAACATGCTTTATTTCTGTTATCTTAACTTTTACCATTGATAATAGGTCATGAAGATCTTTGATAGTGTTTTTAAGGAAGCATCTTAAATCACATCCAAAGTAACATCATAGAACAAGGATGAATACACTGTTTAACTGTTTGTTTTTTTCATTTCTTTGACATTTTGAAGAAAAAAAAATGTAACGCAAAAATACTTTTAACTAACAAAAATACTTTGGGAACTAATTACTTTGCTAGTGGAGTAACACTGTTAGTAACACAATTACTTTTGGGGGGAAATAACTAGTAATTGTAATTAATTACTTTTTCAAAGTAACTTACCCAGCACTGCCCATCACCCATCCAGCTCCACTCAGTTTCTAAACTTGCTTTTTCTCTATGGAATCACCACTAAATTCATCATTAAGACATATTTTTTAAAACACTTTTCCCCTCTAGATTGTCATTGTCACCTTCTTGAACCTTGGGGGAAATATGAATTATGCTTGTAAACTACAATAGCACCACTATATTGGTGGAAATGGGGAATTTTTTTTTTTTAAATTTATTTTTAAATCACTATATCTCAGGATTTCTCCTATTATCAAATGGGGTATTT
This sequence comes from Siphamia tubifer, assembly GCA_020466265.1. Taxonomy (NCBI): domain Eukaryota; kingdom Metazoa; phylum Chordata; class Actinopteri; order Kurtiformes; family Apogonidae; genus Siphamia; species Siphamia tubifer. The sequence goes on along the minus strand of CM035801.1, from coordinate 12,775,444 downwards.
TTGGAACAGTGCCTTCCAAAATATAAAATGAAATCTGTAGTGACTTTCCTTTAAGTGGTGAAGCTGCAGGGTTTATGTTGCCATAGAAAACCTTCCAACCTTAGTGGAATTTTGTTATTTTAACTGAATTATTGTCTCCTAACATATTCATGTACCAATCTATCCCCATGTAGGCAATTTTTCTGCTGCCCTGTAGGACGCAGGATCTGACCAGTGTAGCAGACCAAGTCCAACTTTTTAACAATTTTTCTTAAGCTGATGATAGTCTTTCAGAACCTTTTGATACTAAAAGCGCTGGTCTAGGCTGAGAAATTACCGTTAAAGTGTCTGTTACCTGGAGACACAGCAGCCACAGCCAAACAGGACGCCGGCATTGCCCGGTTTACCATAATTTTCAAATACTTACTGTAATAAAGTTTAAATGAGCACACTGGGAAAAATTCAGGAAACAACAGTAACTCTGTGATGAATGAGGGTCAAAGGGTAATGAAAAGCATCATGGGTAGCTCCCTCATAGCCAATGGGATGCTAGGTACAGTACGTATGTGACATATTTACGTACAGTATGTAGTTACATATAGTAATGTACTGTATTTATGTCTCAAAGGTTTCAGTTTCCTTTCGTAAATAGAATTTTCTTTCATATTCAGAGACGAAAAATTGAGGCAAAGGTTTTTCATTACTTGGATCATTTGTTAGCTGGGTCTTTCGTAAGTAGAGGTACCACTGTACTTGTATGTAAATTCAGGCATTTCGGGGTTAGAGAATACAGAATGAAAGAGTTTCTAGTCCCTGGTAGCAGACTTCTAAGGTATTTTTTTTACAAATGAAAGGAATCTTTGCAGTTGGTGACATGGGTAATACTCACCGTCTGGTTGACTGAGACCCATCTCCTCCCTGTTTTATGGACAGTGAGCGTGAATATATAAACTGTGCGTGTGTGCAGTAGGGTGTTTAACACAGTCATTTTACTGCTGTTACTCCCAAATGGCTGCTTTACAAAATGAGACTCTGTGGAGTTCTGTAAAATGATACAAATACAGATATTAGTAACAAATGAAAGAAAATAATCATTACTTTTATGAGATTGTATTGTTTCTTCAAAATCAATAGACCTTTGCCACTGTCAACATGGTCCAGTTATAATACAGTTCATCGTCCATTTTTAGCTCCACATCAGGGTCTCCAGACTCGGATCCGTCCAGGATAAGATCGATGTGACTGGGCCACAGTCTGTAGGAGCCTCCTTTGATGACAGCCACCAGTGGAGAGTGGACCACTGTAATGGTGGTCTTTTGTTGAACAAGTAAAGGAGTTCCCTTTAATAAAATGGTAAAGACCAGACAATACTGTCCAACCTCAAGAGCATGTTTTGGAATCTGGAGAAAAGGTGAGGTTACATCAACTGGGCTGTTGAAATCTGTTCTACTTCCATTAAGACTTATACTAGTGCAATCAAAGGCTCTGAATATCTCCCATAAATAACTGGTCTTATAAGCAGAGCAGTTAATGTCCACTGTTGCCTCAAAGAAACTTGGCCGAGACCTGAAGATAGTAGACTGTCTCTGGACTAGAGAAACTTGAGGGTTTGAACACTGGAGCTCCTGTACATTCACCTGTAGCTCTGCCGACACGTGGCTAACATTGTTGAAAACTTTGACCACAACGCTATATTTCCCAGTATTATGATAAGTATGATTGACTGTGTCCAAGTCCATCAGCAGTTCAGTGGAATCTCCAAAGTCCCAGATGTACCTCAGCATGCTGCCTTCTTTCACTTTTGCAGAAAATGTGACTGAATATTTGGGGAATATTCTGTCTGAATGACAAGCTAGATCTACTTTTCTAACAGGCAACTGAACTTTAAATGTCTCTTTTAGCTTTTCAGAGCAGACTCCATTGCTCACTACCACTGACACAAACAACAAACCACTGTCTGGTGCAGTGAAGACAACTTCTTGTCCATTTAGCCATGTGGGCCTAGAACCCTCCATAACAAATATCCAGGTATAGTTGACTGGAAGTCCATTTTTAACATCTGCTTTAAAACTAAGTCCTTTCAAAGCCTCTAGAACAGCTGAGCAACACTTTAACTGCAAACCCTGTATACGCTCAGTTACTAGAACACTTGAAGACACTTCGGCATGACTAACCTCATTCCAGGCTTTCACTGTCACTTTATGATGACCAGCTGAAAGGTCAGATGTGGTGAACCTTTCCTCAATAAACTTATGATTATAGCTCTGGTCCTTGTTTCTAAACATTAAAATAAAGCTAACATTGCTTCCTTTAGAGATAGTAGGAACAAAAGTAACTTCCTCTTCAGTGCAAAGAGAAGATTTGCTAAGTTTAAGAATCAAACCTTCAATTTCATCTTGAACAGTCATTCTATGTGAAATAACCTGCCAGTTAATCTGATTTGAGACATTTAAAGATACTTGGTAGATGCCTGCATGAGGGAATCTGCATGTAAAAGTCTGATTAGTAGCATTTATAAGTGTGTCTTTGGTACCTCTGACCTTCCAATCCCAGTACAGATCACTGCCCTTGTTGATGTGCCCACTGAGTGTCACAGAATAATTTGTGCTGATATAAAATGGCTTTTTCCCCCCTTTAATTTCAAAGTCCACTTTAAGGACCTCCTCCTGGACCATGAACAGTAAAGATACATTACTTTGGCTGAGGATGTTTTGAACTGAAACAGAAACATGACAATGACCCACCTTTGTAAAACTGTGGCAGAGAAAAGGATCATGAGTCTTTATGGGTGAAGGATCACAGCTCAAGTACCAAATATAATGTAACTCAGAACCAGTGGCCACAGATACAGTGATATTCACTGGTTTCCCTAATGGTACAATGTGTGATTGCACTGCGATCTTTGCACTACTTACTCGTTCCACTGCCACAACTGAAACATTGCTAGTGGCCTCACCCAATCTATTGATAGCTCTTAGTTGAACTAAAATTATACCAGGATTTACAACCATCAGATGGTAAACTTCACCACCACCTTCAGTTTGTTGATTTAATCCATTATGTGTAACAAACCACTGATAAGAAACATTGGATCCTTTTATGACAGAAGCAGTGAACAGTGTTCCCTCATGAACTGGTACATATTTCATGTCTCTTAGGTTTTGACACTCAATCTGAGGACCAACTATCCTTTCAAATACCTCAATGAAAACTGCTGCTTCCTTTTTACTCACTACGTTCTCTGCTATAACTTTCACTTGATACACACCAGGCTTGGAGAATGCAAATCTAAACTGATGAGTGCCCTGTTTGATCACATTGTCCACTATCCAGCAGTACTTGGTGCTATTAATGGTACTACTAACTGCTGTGAAGAGTGTTTCTTCTCCCACTGCAACATAAAGCTGTTTGGTGTGAAGTGAAACGTCCTGAACAGGAAGTAAAACATTCACTTTTAGAGTTGAAGACTCACGGCTAACGCTATTAAATACTGTGGCTGTAATTATGAACTGACCCATAGTGGTAAATACATGTGATGCATTTTGCTTCTCTTCTACTGGAGAACCATCTCCAAAGTCCCATAGAACTGTCACATTGCTGCCACTGTAACTGGTAACCCAAAATGATGTTGATGAGTTGACCATCAGGATATCACTTTGACTATCATGTACCACAGAGAGCATACCTACAGGTTTTTGAACAATGATGATCACTTTGGCTGTTTTATTACTGACATTGTTACTTGCAGTGACTGATACTTCTTTAATACCATCCTCATTAAAGACAAAACACTTACGGTTGGTTTGTGTCATGGCACTGAGGCTGGAGGAACTGCTAAACCACTTAAATTGGGAATCTGTTGTAAGCTCTGGGTTAACTAACACTACAAAACAAACCTCCTCCCCTATGGACACTACATCGTGTGATGGTTTCATTGCGACACTAGTGATTACGCTTTCAACACAAATACTCCCATTAAAAGACACATGCGAAACAGGACTAAACACAGTAAGATTTACAGGAAACACCCTTTGGATTCTAAATGTATGTGAGATTGTGGACTTTCCTGTCACAACAGTTGGAGGAGATCCATCTCCAAAAACCCAATGAAAAGTTAAAATGGAAATGTTACCATTAACCAAAGCAGTAAACTGGGTGTTATTACCACTAATCACGCACTCAGTTGGCAGAATTCCATTAATCTCCAACCTGTAGATCTCCACAGTGATAGACTGGTAGACCTCATTAACAGAATTTGACACCGTTACTCCCACTGTATAGTTCCCTGGTCTCTTATAGATATGGGAAATAGAGCCATCTGTAAGGTTCCCCTGCTGTGAACCATCACCAAAGTTGAATTTCCAGAAGAGGCTTGTACCAGTGGATACATTAGCTATGAAATGTAATACAGAGTTAATCTCTCTGGGTCCATTGTATCTGACAATTAATCCAGAGACTTCCTCCATAATTTCTACTACAAGCCAAGTAGTCACAGCACTAAGACTGTTGTTGGCACACACTGTAATATTATAAAGTCCAGCTGATCCAAACACATGGCTAAGTTTATGCCGAACATCTTGGACAGCATTGGAATTATCACCAAAGTCCCATGTGTAGACTACAGTGTCTGTGGCGGGTTCTGTAGAAGCCTCCAGAAGAAGACGGTGGTGGACACGGGGCACCAGAGGAGATGAGGAAAGAAGGAGGTGGTGTAACTGAGGGCGGACACTTATCTTCACAGACAGGTCACTCGTAAAGTATTGGTTTGAAACATGGACGTGGAGTGTGTAGTCATCTGCATAGAACAACAGCACTTTAACACATTGGACTGAAATATTACATGTGTCAGTTCTAGTAACAACACGGCATATCTTAAAAATTGTTAAATATGCAAGATTTGGTGATTTTAGTTCTTCTTGGCTGTTCTTGTTTCATTTTTCTCTATGGAAGCACCCCTACAGTTTCTAAGTACATTTTCACTGTCGTAAAACCCACACCTAACCCTCACATTCCAACCATGTGCATGTGATTTCACTGAGGCCAGCGACATGACAATTATCCTTGAAGTGATGTCTACTGAGGTTCATAAATAAGTAAACACCATTACAACTAATATTAATCATCAAGTGTATATGTCTGTGTGTGTGTCCACAGGGACATATCATGCTATAACTCAATGAATACTTGAGATATCACCATGAAATTACATGGGCATATACATATAGGTAATGCACATCAGATGCAATGATCCATTTGAGTAAAGGTCAATTAACTAAAAGGTCAAAATGACATTATTAGTTATAACTCAAGAACAGAGGGTCACAGAACTTTCAGATTGCTACCAAACGATGCGGAATAAAGATTTCTACAATTCTCATAATAGGTGTTATCACCTACGACCAACAGTTTTTGAGAACGGGTTGTCATGAAACTTGAGATTGGCACAAAGTATGGGTGAGATTAGGCATTCTCTGAATACTTGTTTCACAGGCATTTACTATGACAGAACCAGCAGAGAAAAGGGACAGGTGGTTGTTTTCAATTGGATACTAGGAATAACAAAATAGTATGTGACCAAACTAAGAACAAGATAATCATCTTCCTTGCCTTGACAGCTTCACTGAAAACAAATGCACGTAGACAGAAGGGTAGGGATAAACTTGTGTTTTGTGACAGTGAATATGTGATTTGAAACTGTAGGTGGAGCTCTACAGGAAAAAAAACTAACAAAAACATACACTCAGAAAAATTGACTAGATTTTGAAGCTTTGAAATCAATTAAAACAAACCTTAAAAATTGAGTAGATGTAATTCATATTTTAAATTATATGTGGATGAACTGATTTAGTAGATGTATTAAATACATTGAGGAAAATTAACTGAAATACTGAGTAAACCTAATAGAAAACATAAGCAGAAATTATTGAATTGTACAACATAATGATGCTCAGTAGTTTTATTAATTCAAAAATACTTTATATAATTGTTAAATTTACAAGGCCCTTGAAAAAATGTTTGGAGTTTAGAAGAAAAAACAACAGTAAAACCTTATATAGCTCAACTTAAACAAGACATTTAACCATCACGATTACTTTGAAGCTGTTCAATGAAGATACAAATCCTTGATAGTTCCCATTTAAAATAACTTTTACTATGTGTCTTGAAGGTTGTGCTAGTAGTGTGCACACTTACCTGGGATGCAGAAAGTATGGTTGACCGAGTCCAGGACAAACACCTGCTTCAGTCCTCTCTCCACCAGCCCTTCCATGGTCTGACATGGAGCAGAGTGGGTGTGAATTACCTCACTACTCCTGTCCCCAAAATCCCACCTACAATATATGGGACATTGAAATTAACAACTTCCATGAGATGTAAAATATTCCAATTAAATATTGCAATTTGGTCTTATTAATATTCCGGATGTCCACAATTGACGGGCTTAATGTAGATTGTGTCAATAATCTGAATACAAAGGAGATCACATATATCATTATCACATAAATATGTATATTGTATGCAAAACTCTGTTAATTGGATAAACTACTTAATGTTTGTTCCCTAATGCAGCATTATAGCGAATAGCTTCAACAAAGACCTCCCGAAAAAAATGGAGAATTTCAGTAGCATGACTTAGCTACAACATGCAGGATCATTGTCAGTGGAAGTGGCGAAAAGGAGGTGCATTTGTTTATGTTTCATTCACCCCCCCCCCCCCCCCCCCCATGTACAGTAACTGTCCAACAAATCAAAAAGGTTAGTAAATTGAAAGAGAAGAAACATTAGCAATTAAGCATGATCAACAAATGCAAATGAATTATACCTTCATATATGTATACATGCCAATGCTAATTGCTAATGCTAGGTGGTACTGTGTGTGTGTGTGCGCACATGCTTGTATTCCTGTCTCTATGACAACATTGATGTTTACACAGTCATACCATGGGGACCTCTGACACTACGAGGACCAAAATTCAGAAACAGCTATGGTGGAAAAGATGACAACCGGCAGCAAAACCAAAGAAAAACTGTGCTTGAAAAAGCATCGGCCATGAGGAAGCTGACTGAAAAACGGAACAGGACAAGGGTGGTAATTGGTACGGCTTTCCAGCACTGGTGTCAGCTGAAAAAGAAAAAGGGGACCGAAGCCAATGGTGGAGAAGATAACATGATTTGTAGTTAGCTACTGTGGGGTTGCTTGTTAGCTAATTGACGTGAGTTCTAGCGAATGGTTGTGAACTTCCATGACTGTTCAAGACAGTGTGCACATTCATCATGTATTCGTGAATCATGAAAAAAAGGAGGGAGTGTATATATAAAAAATCTCACTTGTGTTGAATAGCTGGTCTGTTTTTTCCAAGATCACCCACCCCACCTTTAAGACTACGTGACAAAACCGATGTTTTTGGTAATTACTGATTTCTTACATGAAAAATACAGAACTATACTGCAAAGGTTTTCACCTGAGAGAGACTGGAAGGGAAATATCCACTTTGACCCTGACAGTATAAAGTTGTGTGTCATCTACAGCTACGACCTCTTTGAAAAGGAGGAACTCTGGTTCAGTTATCGGGTTCATTTCATCAACTGTCAGGATGATGAATTGGGTCTGCGAGCTCACAGGGTTGGAAGCGGTCACCTAGCACAAAGTACAGTACTGTATTAGTGATATCGTTCACAAATTCAATTCAATATTGAGGAGCATAACATAACTTACTTTGAGCTTGTATTCAGCCGGTTTCCTGAAGATGACACTGAACGATTCACCTTCAGAAGCGAATGTGTCCAGGTTATCAATAACCCATGTGAATGTCACTGAGGAACCAGTCTCCACTCTGGCTGTAAAAGACTGCGATGATATCATAAATGTCATATAATTAGAACCATAGGATAATTGTCTAAGTCATGCACAAATGGACAAAAGTATGTGGAGACTAGAAATGTGCGAATAATCTATATTTTCATCGGTAACTGCTTCATAAAGTCTTTATCCACTCACTATCCATTTGCATGAACGATTTTCGCAACCATCCGCCAATTAGTTTTAAGTCGGTCTAAGATGCTTCGGCAATTAGGACTATGCCTATCATCTTTTTCAAACTTTATAGTTCAGTAGTAGCCTATATCTTGCCAGTAAACTGCTTAACTAACCACATTTACTGTAGCTAACCACATGCACTGTAGTAACCACACGTACTGTAGTTAGCTAACCACATTAACTGTACTTAGCTAACCACGTGTACTTCTGTTAGCTAACCACATGCACTGTAGTAACCACATGCACTGTAGTAACCACATGTACTGGGTTAATACATTATTTCCAAACAGCACGAGGAGGATGTAATTGTCAGCTATTGCTAGTATTTGTTAGAGTTAGAGTTTTTGTTGTGTGTTTTTTATCCTCACCTGTGTTGTGTCTACAAGCATCCTCAAACATCCATGTGGCTGAACACTCAGCCCTCTCACCATTTCATATCCACAGACCAGAACAGTGAGACTCTGAGAGGTCTGTGGATCTGTTACAGTAATATTCAGCAGGTGAACGCCCACTGAAGACAACACCAGAGTCACAGAGGAGAACCAGGCATCTGCGCAGCCTGATGAGGCCTGATCCACCTGCTCAGGACAGGATGGAAGGAAGGGGACGCCGGTCTGGAGCACTGGCGCTGACCAGGAGCTCCAGGCTTTATCTCCAGATGAGACGCTGATGACGATGAGGGTGGGGACATTGACTTGGACGTGAATCTGTTTGTTTTCGTCTGGTATGGGGTGGATGACACGAAGACCAGAATCAAGAGGTTTAAGAGCTTGACCATCAGTCAGGGTGTGACCGTCAGAGGCAGTCGTCACGTCCATGCGGGTGTAGCCGTACGCATCCACGTGCTCCGTGTCCACGTACAGCATCCTCAGATCACAGACTGCCCCATCCACCCACTGGCCTCTCTTAGACGGGGGTGTTATGCCTCCCTCCCACCAGCCCTCCTGTTCCTCCCCCCTGATGGACAGGTAGCTCTGGCACCAGGGGCAGGTCACTGAGGCCTCGTTACGACAGTGGATGAAGGTTCCAGTTTCACGAGTGTGTTGTACAGCAACAATATCATCAGGATAAACCACAATGGGTTTATCAGGCAGAACCAGCTGTGAAATGGACATGTGTAGAGATTTATAATGGTGTAAACTCAATGTAATGTAACAAAAATCTTAAATCATGCTGACACACAGTGATTATGATCACAATTTAAGAGATCTGGTTACCATTTTAAAAGTTATATTTTTAAGATATGTTGAGAATGGTCCTGAATTGCAGTCTTTATGGGAATTTTTCAGCTTTTTTCATTATAGTCCAAAAGCTGAAAAATCCCCAAAAAGACCCCCCCATTCACGGCTCACGTTATGTACGCCCTAATTATATTGTTTTTGAATAAGTAGATGTTGCTCTCTCCAGAAACACTAATGCCATTCACCAAAGCCACTGCCCATAGCAGGTAATTCCCCTTAAATGTGACAAAAACTACTACTACGTGTTTCGGCTACAAGCCTTCGTCAGGGAGTAAAGAGTGTCTGCAGTGTACTAAACTAAAATTAAGAAGTAACACATATCTAATTGTCTTCAGGTGTGCAGGTGGGACTTTCAATCAGTCAGTAGTCCAATCAAGGTAAAGCCACCACATCTCTCGAGTGATCTCCAAGAGGTCTCATTCATCAAACAACATATTCAACAGTGAAAAAAACATATTCAACTAGAAAAGCAGTCTGAGACCTCCACCAAGGCAGATCTCCCCCCTCCGAATGAAGAGAGATCCACCAAGGAGGTTAGGGTTTTTGCCAGAGTTTGTTTGTCTATCTGTTAGTTAGCCGGATAATGATAAGATTTTGGTGATGATCTGTAAGAGATTCTGCATTCTGGATCACTTTGAAATTTTGCATTGTGGTAAATGGAGAATACATTTCAAAGAATCCAGAATGTCTTCTGGATCATCACCAAAATGTAATCATTTGTTCCTTGTGACACTCCCAACACATTCTCAAAATTTCATCAAAATCAGTTTTTGAGTTATCTTGACCACCCCCCCCCCCACCACCACCACCACCACCCCAGTAACACCACGAGAATCTAATCATTTCCAGATCTCCCTATTACCAACCTACCCTGAAAATGTCATCAAGATCCACCCAGAACGTTTTGAGTTATCTTGTTACTCTACAAAACGAACAGATACAAGCCAAATGGCACAGAATGGACTGGAACATTAGAGACTACATGTGTTATATTTTATGTGGCTGTTGAATTGCTATAATGGTTATCATGATTGTTTTTATTTTTATTCTGTTTTTTTTATTATGTTTTTAGGCTTTTATTAAGTGTATATGTTTTTATTAATGTATTTTAATGAATGTATTTATTGTGGGTATGAATATAATGAGTGGGAGGGTGACTGAAATGTTCTGTCTGCAGCAGATCCCTCTGTCCAAAACTAATTTCTCCGAAGGGAGATAAATAAAGATACTTTGACTTTGATCTTTGACTTTGTTAACTAACAGACAGACAGACAAACTTTGGTAAAAACATAACCTTGGCGAATGTAACAAAGAAAAACCACAAAAGCATAAAAATATGTAAATAAATACACATATTACACATATATACACATACACATATACACACAATACACATATTATCTAAAGAAAATGCCTGTATTCTATCTCTTCATTTAACCCTGGACATACAGTAGCTTTTAATTTGAATATCCAATAGGTCCAATAGGTGTTATTTTTTTTATTTTGACCTTCAGTACATCCACAATACTCACATGTATATGTTTGTGGGTTGAAGTAGGGTTTACTCTCAGAGACAGATCTGCCACTGGGTGGTAGAATGGTGGAAGTGCAGTGTATCTGGGTGGTAGAGTGAAGCCTCGGCTCTGCACAGCTGAATCATAGGGGCTGCAGGACCTGGTGACGGGGACGCAGGCCTCCAGCAGGTGGCACCAGTACTGACCGACGCTGCAGCCCCCAGTAGTGTTACACAGTGGTACCGCAGAACAGCAGCTAAATGGATTCAGAAGAGATCCACAACCTGAGAGGACAACAGATGATTAGGGCAGACACACAGGAGTCATGTTTATCCACATAGTAAAAAAATGCAGTGTCAATATTTCAGAGTGAAGCTATTTGAACCTAGAGAGAGTATTTTCAGGTCTATGGAGAATGAACTAGCTCTAACAGTAGAGTTAAAGTCAACTTCTGCCCAGATGCAATTGTTAAATTAAACTCTACAGAGTGGTGATTAGTGCCAGTCTGCTGCATTGCATTATGGGAACTGGGCATTTTACTCATGGGCTGTGTCCGAAACCACTCCTTAATCCCTACATAAGGCCCTATACAGGGACCACGCCATTTTGTAGGGGTGTCCAAATATGTAGTGAACTACTTATGAGCCCTATATAGTACAGTCAATGTATCCCACAATCCACCGCGAAATGTCGTGGGCATCGATGGTCACTAACCAAAGAACTATATCCCATCATGCATTGCATGAATGAAAAAATCACTGAAGGATGGAGATTTAAAAAAAAAAAAACTTCATTGAAATTACAATATACAGACTCTCAATGAGAATAATGAATACAACTTAAAATTAAATACAAAATAAAATATATAAAAATAAACATAAACTTGGGGATTTTGTAAAAAAAAAAAAAAAAAACTACTACAGTAAAATACAATATTAAACAATGTATAAATAAGGTTTACATTAGGCACTTCAAATTAAACAACACAGAGCAGATACAAAATTAAGTTCTTTGGTTAAAATAATAAATGTCATCCAATGTCCTTACTTATTTTTAAGACAAGAAAAAAAATCTTGAAATCATTAATAAAATCAGGGAAAGAGAGCTTACAGTTTCTGCATTTTACACAGTGAATATGATACTTACAGAATTATAAATATATTAATAATGTCTAATAAGGAAGATTCCAAATCATATATGTAAAAAATTATATGATTTAATTCAAAGGATGGTACACTGTTAATTTTTAGTGAAATCCAATTATGTAAATTAGACCAAAAACACTGAGATACAGTACATCCAAAAAAAAATAAATGATCCGGTGTTTTATCAACAGTATTACAGAAGGAGCATTGATCCACCACAAATATGAATATTTTCTTCAGAAACTCTGCCACAGAATAAATGTTATGGAGAGATTTATGATTAAAAGAAACACAAACAGATTGATATCAGAGTCATACTGGCAGAGCTACAGCTGTTCAGTAACGGTAAACGTTAACTCTGCCTGTTAGATGACAAGAGTAACGGTAATACAAAAAAATATTAAAAAGTATTTACATTTTTTGAGACGATACTGTTTCAATTGACTATGTAGTGCACTCCATGTATTTCCCTTTGTAGGGAGTAGGGAGTGAGTGGTTTCGGACACAGCCATTGTGTTCCATTTTATGTGCAGTGGTTCAAGTTAATGTTTAATGTTTATTTAGGTCAGGGGTGTCAAACTGCAGTCCTCGAGCGCTGGTGTCCTGCATGTTTTAGATGTTTCCCACTTCCATATGATTCAGTTTAACCCTTTATCTCCTGAAAGTTTAGCAGTCCCACAGTAAAAATTATAAAAAATACGCAACAAAATGAACAAAAATGAATAATAAACTGACAAAATAATTAGTAACAAGAAGAAAGTAAGACACATGGAGCAAAATGAAAGAAAAAAAATAATAAAATAAAAAGTAAAATGTAGAAAAATAAAAAATGAGCAACAAAATGAACAAAAACGTTGTGTCTTACATTACTTTGTTCATGTTACTAATTATTTTGTCAGTTTATTATTCATTTTTGTTCATTTTATTGATGACTTTGGACATTTGTGTTCACGTTGTTGCTTATTTTAATTCTTCTTACTGTGGAACTGCCAAAGTTTCAGGAGTTAAAGGGTTAAAATGAATAATGTGGAAGAGGGAAATACCTGGAACATGTAGGACACTGGATTTGGATACCCCTGCATTACATCATTAAGTGTTAGCGCTAGCAGTTTTTTGAATGGATGGTTTAGTTTAAATATTCTAAAAAAATTGAACCTTTGTTTTTCGTTTTTTTTACTCTATTTCTAGTGAGTTTTGTTCATGGCACAGGTGTCAAAAGGTAACTCATTTAGAAAAAGTCCAAATTAAAACTGCTGGAACCAAACTTTTTTAAAATGTTCTTTTCTTTCAGCAAATATATTTATAATTTTGTAAATATTTATTAGTTCTTATTCATTTTGTTGTTCTTTTTATTCTACATTTTGTTTTTATTTTATTATTTTTCCTTTTTGTTCCATTTGTGTCTTACTTTGTTCATGTTACTAATTATTTTGTTAGTTTATTATACATTTTTCTTCATTTTATTGATCACTTTGACCACTTTTTATTTATTTATTTATTAGGGGGTTATTTAACTCAGGGGTTAAAGGGAGTTAAACTGAATCATGTGGAAGAGGGAAATATCTAAAACATGCAGGACACTAGCCCTCAAGTACCAGAGTTTGACACCTGTGATTTAGGTTATTACTTTGCCAAGGAAGGTTATGTTTTTGTAGGCATTTATTTTTCTATTTATCTGTCTGTTTGTCTGTCTGTTAGCAAGACAACTAAAAAAAAATTATGAACAGATTTGGCTGAAATTCTCATGAAATATTGATATTGATTACATTTTTATGTTGATCAGTGGGGTGGGGGTACGTGTGTGTGTTTCATTCTGTAGGTTAAGGGGGCGGAAAGTGAAGCTTAGCGCTCATTTGGGTCATTTGGGGGGGGTGGGGGCTGATCTGCCTTGGTGGAGTCTGCACTCTATTAATGTGACACCATTAGTCAAACCTGTAGGAGAACAATTCTTTGTGTGATTGTTGCTTTGAAGCTTCATCAGTGGAGATTCTGTAAACATCAGGGTTTGTTAGTAGATAGATAGACAGGCAGGCAGACAGACAGACAGACAGACAGACAGACAGACAGACCGATAGATAGATAGATAGATAGATAGATAGATAGATAGATAGATAGATAGATAGATAGATAGATAGATAGATAGATAGATAGATAGATAGATAGATAGATAGATAGATAGATAGATAGATAGATAGATAACTACTAAATTAAAAGGTAAGCGCTGTGTGCGAAGGGGTTTATTATTTGAGTGCAGAGGGGTTGTGGGGGGACAACATATGTGCATATACCTGGGGGGACCAAGTGGTGGTTGGGGTTGCAGTAGGGTCGGAGGATCTGGATCCGGGCCAGGGAGGACTCTGGGCTGGGCTGGACCACCAGTTCCACAGACACTAACTGACCTGAATGACTGAACCACACACCTGGGAAGAGCTGCATCTGTCAATGTTCACCAAGCAGACAAAAGATTAGCATTTAAAAATCTACTTTTGAACATTTGTAAATTATTTTAAATATGTCAGTCAAACACTGGAGGGAGAATAAAACACATTAACAGTACAAAAAAAAGAAAAAAAAGAAAAGGCAACACAAAGATTAACTTCAAATAATCCAGAACGCTGCTTCATGAACCCTATGATGTTCATATGATTATATAATAACAACAACAACAACAATAATAATAATAATAATAACTAGAAAAGCACTCTGAGAGCGCAAACCTCCACCAAGGCAGACCCCCCCTCCGAATGAAGAGAGGCCGCCAAGGAGGTTATGTTTTTGCCGGCGATTATCTGTCTGTCTGTCTGCCTGTCTGCCTGTCTGCCTGTCTGCCTGTCTGCCTGCCTGTCTGTTTGTCTGTTTGTCTGTGTTCAAGATAACTTGAAAACGTATGGACAGATTTTGATGAAATGTTCAGGGTAGGTTGGTAACGGGGAGATCTGGAAATGATTATATTTTGGTGGTGATCCCGGGGGTGTGTGGTGGGGGGGTCTATATCTTGACAGACAGACAGACAAACAGATAAATGCCGGCAAAAACATAACCTCCTTGACGGAGGTAAAAACCTACAGGTTAGTTTTGGAAAAACGTCGCCATCTGGTGTTGAAGTGTGGGAACTACAGATGAACAGACCACAAAATCAACTAATAATAAGATATAGTGATTTTGGATGATTTGTTGATGATACGTCATAGTTTTGTGCAGGACTGACTGTTTAAATTTCTATACCAGACTAACATTGATGTAGTGAGATTACTTTCAATGATGGCAGATGATTGACTCACTACTTACCTCCACTGTATATTGACCCACATCTGGGTGTTGGAGAGTCCACATCTGGATATGAGAATAGATGCCTGTCATGAAAACCAGCCCAGTCAGGTAGGTGTGTGTAGATGGGACAGACTCTGCAAAAACAAACAACATTGTACATTCATACACATGGGAGTTCTCTGATTCGTACTAGCTTCAATTTAGTGTTTTGTCTGACATTTATTGTAGGCAGTGTCTACTACCAAGGCACAGAATTTACTACGATTTTACTAGAGGCAGTCATAGAAATCATTCGACTCTTGTTGACACAGTGTGGTGATATATGCAGAGTGTCCCATAAGTCTCCATACATGGTAAAAATAAACTCTTTATTCTATTGCATTCTTTGGGTTATTTGAAATATAAAGAAATACATGTTAGCAGTGGCGTGCACAGACATTTTGGGGGTTAAGTGCTCAGGGATGGAGGGGGGGATTTTTTTTGCAGAATATGTTATTATAGTGTGAGATTAAAAGAAAAAGCATGACGCGCACATGTTGAATGCAATTTGACTTTTATTTGTAACATTCTATAAAAGTGAGTTTTCAACCTGTTTTCAATGGTTAAAAAGTCTGATAAAGTTTCTATCCTATATTAACTATATATAGTCATCCTTAAATGCGTGGATAAACTCTGGACAGAGGTGTGTAAATGGTATCTTTTTCGAAGGAGATAAATGTCTGTTTACCCTCCACTGCAGGCCTTGCTAATAACAGACTGTAGTAAAGTGTTATGAATCCAGTATCTAGTGTTTTGTCTGTCATTGTTTGTGTCCAGGCTTTTATTTTGTTATGTTGGCCTGTCACCGGTGTTTCTTTCCCCTCCCAGTTAATCTGTGTGATTGTTTTCACCTGTTCCTTCTCCTTTATAAGTGTGGAGTGTGTGTTGGTTCACTGCTAGTCTGTACTGCTTTGGCTGTTACTTATAACTGTGTCTTGGATCTGTGGCTTTTGATGTGTTTCTGGTGTTTTGGCCTTTTGTCTTGTCCTCTTCTTCTGGCATGTTTTTTCCCCAAAGTTTGACCTTTAGCCTGATTTTGACCCTGATTCTGCCTGTTCCTTCCTGGTACCTTATCAGACATTCTGATTCCTGGCTCGACCTCTTTCTGCTTTACGGTAACATCAGTTGGATTTACCCTTAACCAATATTTGCACCGTGTGTGTACCAACCCTGTTTTGCTTAACACTATTTCCTTGCCTTTTCCTGTAGTTACAGATGGCTACCGTGAATCTAAGCCCCAGGCACACACCACAGTGCAGGAGAATACATTTTTTAATTGTATTAATAAATCCTACATATCTGATTCCCTGTCTCTGAGTACTGCATTTGGGTCAGTTTGCTCTGAATACTTGTATCAGTAAAGTCTACTGTAATCTAAAGCAGCATCCTCTTTAGTGTCATGTCCTATATGGGGACATATTCTAAGGAAATTAGAGTTATTTGGAGATTAAATGTTTCTTTTATGTTGCCTGCCTACAAAACCTACACAAAAGAAAACATTCAGCTTAACAGATTTGCAAAGTGCAATGCTCATGGAATCAAAAGCATTTACCATTAATTTATTAATGTATAATAACATTCATATAATTATTAAATATAACTGACTGAACACTGTCAACCATATCTGACTTGTTTAAAAATTAACCTTCTGCAAGTCATTGAGGCGTTATTTCACTGTCATCTTATTTAATGTCACTTTGCATCACCATGGCCTTCCTCTCGGTCTAGTTTCGGTGGTGTACAGGAAAGTTCAGGAAAGTTTAAAAAAAAAAAAAAAAAAAAGTCTTGAATGAGTCGGTACTCTAATCAGGTTCAGACGGATATGATGAATTAAATAAAGCTATATTCCATCCTTGTGGTGCTTAGATTTTCCAAGACTCCACATGAAAGAAGAAAAAAATAAAGTACACCACGAAGAAATACGTCCAATGAAATGCACCCGATTCAGCTTTTTGTATTTTTTTAAATATAAGAAATTATGATTCATGCTTATAAAATAGAAAATACAGAGCATAATGTTGTAAATAAAAGGAGACAAATGACTTGCAAAATGTTAAACATGGAGAAATTTCACTTGGGAACTGACATAAAAGTAGCACTGGGTAGTAGTTTCACTAGTAAACATCTTGTGTGTTATTTTAGTAAAAACCTTACCTCTTACTTTTGTTTCACAGAGGAAGTGAAAATGTTCAGAACACTTAGACGTCCTGACCCGTCCTTGTGTCCCTAGAATCATCTGAGGACACAGTGGTGGACCCCCTCTGTCCCTCCATGCAGGTGTTACCCCATCATTGCGGTGGTCCTCTGACACCTTCATCCATGTCCACACAGAGGATTTACTGTGAATATAGTCAGTGAAAACCGTCCATAAATCAGTCTGTCTATAGAAGGACACATGCACCGTGGTGTGTGGAGACTCACACTAGAAATGAACGCTGTAGAAAAGTTTGCAGCTCCAGAGTCTGAACATCTGCCAGATCTCCTCCATGAGTCTTTCTGCATGAATCCTGTGCCTCAGACCAGGACAAGGTCGTCTCAGAGAGCCAATAGCATCGTAGTCTGGACAAGTGGATTTGACCACCCTTTGGACAGAGACTGTCCTCTGAAAGACAGTAGACACACTATGTTTTCACTGGACTGAACCCACATCTATTTATTATCAGAAGATGCAGATGGATTTTGCCACAGTTTACACATTCACATTAATATATGCACTTTCAGAAGTTTAAATTATTGCTTTATTCTGAATAAATTTGGTGTCTTAAAAGTCATGTAAACACCATAATTGGAGTGGAATTGAAATGAACTGGAGTTTGAGAAGTCTGCGTTATTTTAGTAACAAAGATAATAATTTAAAGGTGTCATTCCGCTGAAAACCACTTTTCCACGCTCCTTTTAGAATCTGATATGTCACCCTGTGTTACCAAAACATGCTCCTTTGACAGTGATTCATCACCTCCACTGGCTGCGTACTGCATTCACACAAAACAACAAGAGGAACGAGGGACCCAGAAAAAGCTGGTCCATCTGATGTCAAATGGACTTTAGCATCACCCACGTGGGTTTAAGCCCTACCCTGATTGCAGAGAATCTGAAGTAGCATTAGCATTAGCATCGATGAGAGAAGACGGCGCCACAGTAGTTGCTGAACAAACTGGAAAAAAATGGCGGATCAAACTGGTTCATGTGCTCTCTGTGGAAATAAAGCCTGTTTTTTTTTCCCCTGTACGTTTTCAGAACAAGCAAAGGCACGAAATCTAGCTGGATGCTACTCTGGTAAAGGTAAACACACATAGAGAGCGAGAGTGAAGGGGGGAGTGTTCCTTCATGTATTCTGAGCCAATCAGAGACGCCTTGTCACTATGTCATGGACATGTATGAGGAAGTACCGTAAACTCTGTTGTTCGAACTCACGTAATTTTTCTACCGTAAAAAAAACAACTGGAAACTTTTTTCTTTTTTTTTAAATAGAACCTATATATATATATATATATATATATATATATATATATAACCCTAACCCTAATACATATAAGTGGACTGGAATGTAAAGTTTTTTGCTGAAGCTTTTTAACTTGGTCCAGTTGGAGTGTTGCAGAGGTGGAGTCCTGTGCTTTCAGCACGTTTGCTTCCATCACATGCTGCTAATGGGGATTGGATCAGAACCACAGGGAACAATTGGAGAACTGCCTTATACATTTTTACCTGACATGTTAGCTGTTATTTTAAACCAGAAGTGCCATAGTTACCATCACAAACAGATCAACGTATGTCATTGTATGTGTGCTCCCAGACACTCCATTCATACAGTAAGTGTGAAATGCATCGAACCAGTCCAGGATCTACATTCTCTGCATCATTTTATTGACATAATTATGGATGTGTATGGAACATAGGATGTCTTTTGTCTGAGCTCTAAACCATAAAGACCCAATCATCCACCTTTAAGTCTGGGAGTCACTCTAGACTCAGACTTAAACTTTAAGTCCCACATAAAGAAAGTCACTAAAACATTCTTCCACCTCACAAACATAGCCAAAGTAACACCAGTTATAAATCAAAACGATGCTGAAAAACTGTCATGCACTCTTCACATTCCTCCTAAAAAACACCACAGACAGACTTCAGCTGATCCAGAATTCTGTAGCTAGGTTACTAACCAGAACCAAGAAGACAGAGCACATTACTCCAGTGTTAGTTTCCCTGCACTGGTTACCACTAACCTACAGAATAGATTTTAAAATACTACTTAGTCACTTATAAAGCCTTAAATGGAACAGGACCCAGTTACATTTGAAACTCACTGACCTGTTATGTCCAAACTCGAACACTAAGGTCATCTAACGTAGGCTTATAGTGACTCTCAGATATATGACAAAGAAAACTGTTAACTATGAACCAAAGTTATGGAATACAATTCCAAAAGACATGAGGGAAAGGACATGAGTATATTTAAAACTAAATTACAAACCTTTTTATTTTCATCGACCTTTGAAGGGAGATAAAGAATAGAGTCACAATTCTATGACCCCATTCTTTACATTCTTTATACTTTTTATATTCCTTATAGTTTGTGCGTAATCAAATCTTAATGTATTTCTTATTTATTTTACTGAAATTGTATAATGTATGTATAAACTGTTTATCTTGCAATTTTGTAATTTTATAATTTTGTGCAATCAAATCTTAATGTATTTCTTATCTTACCCTTGTCTTAAAATTGTATTTTAATTTTTAATCAATGTGAAGCACTTTGGGCTACACTTTTGTATAAAAGGTGCTAATAAAAAATGATTATTATTATAAATTATTATTAGTATTAGTATTAGTATTATTATCTACTAATGTAAACTGTAAATCCACCACAGTAATCCTATCACTCCATATAAATAAGTGATGCAAAATACAGTTTGTCATCTTCATGGTTATCAGATATGACTCATTTGGACACTTGAGACACTTCACAGTTACCATGGAAACACTGTTATCTTCTACAGCATAGAATCTTCAGTAAAACCCATGGAGTTGGATCAATGACAGTGAAGGGACACAGGGTTTATGTTCAGTTAATGAGACGTTTGACTGAAAGACTCACTTTTTCCTTCAGTTTTACAATAATCATCAACTTCAAGGAACATCTGTATGATACATAAATTAAATAAATGAAAATACAGACCAAGGAGGTAATATAATAAACTAGAAAAGTACTCTGAGAGCAAACCTCCACTAAGGCAGACCCCCCCCCCCCACCCCCTTGAAAGGTCCACCAAGGACGTTATGTTTGTCTGTTAGTTCGAAAGATAACTCAAAAGGTTATGGATGGATATTGATTAAATTTTTAGGGTAGGTTGGTCATGGGGAGTTCTGGAAATGATTAGATTTTGGTGGTGGGGGAGGGGGGGGTCCAGATAACTCAGATTTTGATTTAACTCTGATTTTGATAAAAAAAAAATAAATAAATAAAAAAAATCAGGATGTGTTGGTAGTGTTACAAGGAACAAATGTATTCTCCATTTACCACAATGTAAAATTTCAAAGTGATCCAGAATCCAGGATCTCTTCTAGATTACCACCACCATCATTTACAGATCTCCCCATTACTAACCTACCCTGGAAATTTCATCAAGATCCGTCCATAACTTTTTGAGTTATCTTGCTAACAGACAGACAGACAAAAACATAACCTTTTTGGAGGAGGTAATGATGACAAATTACTTAACCCAGGGGTCTCAAACTCTCGTCCTCGAGGGCCGGTATCATGCATGTTTTAGATATTTCCCTGTTTCCCATGATTCACTTTAACCCTTTAATTCCTGAGACTTTAGCAGTTCCACATAAACCCAATTACACTAAGCACCAAAATGAACCAAAAACAAAAAAAACAGCCAAAGTCATCAATAAAATGAACAAAAATGAAGAATAAACCAACAAAATAATTTGTAACATGAACAAAGTAAGACAAAAATGGAGCAAAATTAAAGGAAAAATAATTAAATAAAAAAAATATATACAAAATTTCAACAAAATTAACCAACAGTTGGAATAAATATTTGCAAAATTATAAGTAATATGGAAAAATTGACCAAAAATGAGTTTTAATTTTGGCTTTTTTTTTTTATTAGTTGGATTTTAACTCAGTAAAAACACAGTTTAAAAAAAAGGAAAACATTCTTTTTTTTTAGGAATATTTAAACTAAACCATTCATTCAGAATACATCAGCTCTGACACTTAAGAGTTAATAATCAGCTCATCATTCTCTGCAGAACCTGTTAATGATGGAATGACTTTGAGGTGTAATGGAAGAAGAAATCATCTAATAATTCCTTTTTTTGTCCATTATGTGGAACAGCTAAAGTCTCAGGAGTTAAAAGGTTAAACTTAATCATGTGAAAAAGGGAAATATCTAAAACATGCAGGACACCGGCCCTCGAGGACCAGAGTTTGAGACCCCTGACATAAACAATATTAAATATAGAGGATATCTCCATTTGGGAAGTGACACAGAAATAACAAGAGGTTTTTCTGAGTTAAAAGTCAAACAGAACTGACACTTCTCACCTTGAGCTGCAGTAATGAAACCACCACAAAGTATCCAGAGGAGGATGTGTGTTTGGAATGTGAGCATCTTCATCATATGTTCCTGATGAAAACAGAAAACTGGAAGATACTTGACAATAGTTTTATTCCTCTCATCTTTTCCCTCTCCTCACATTCACTGACGACTCTTTCTTTAAATCCCACCTCTTTATGCTGACACCCCTCCGTCCATAATGACTTATGGACCGGGTCACTGTCTCGCTGAGTGCCTGGATGACTCCTACTTTGTCTCTCAGCAACAGCTATAGAGGCCACATTGACAGAGGAGGTCAACACGGCACATTACCATGTTGTAAAACCCTGTTCTACAAAGTATAAAGGCAGTAACTGCACAAACACCAAACTGAGAAAAATGACCTGAAAGTTCTGTTGTTGTTCAGCCCCAGTATAGTTGTAGGTAGATTATTGGACATGAGGAAGTTATTGTTACTGTATATTAACTAGTTCTACAAAAAACACAGTGTGACTTATATATGGATTAATTCTGGTAGTGGATAGTGACTGGGAATTTAGACTTTTTATCATATTTTGACTTTTTATCATATTTTGGACTTTTTAGCTCATCATTTTTATTGTTTATCTCATCATTTTTTTTTTATCATATTTTTACTTTTTATCTCATCATTTTTACTTTTTACATATAATTTTTTAACTTTTTACATATAATTTTTTTACTTTTTGTCACATCATTTTTACTTTTTATCTCATTATTTTTACTTTTTATCTCATTTTGAATTTTTTTTTTATCATATTTTGGACTTCTTAGCTCATCATTTTTATTTTTTGTCTCATCATTTTTACTTTTTATAATTTTTTTTTAACTTTTTATCTCATTTTGACTTTTTAATCATATTTTGGACCTCATCATTTTTATTTTTTATCTCATCATTTTTACTTTTTATCATATTTTTACTTTTTATCTCATCATTTTTACTTTTTACATATAATTTTTTTTACTTTTTATCACATCATTTTGGCTTTTTATCACATCATTTTGACTTTTTATCACATAATTTTTTACTTTTTATCACATCATTTTGACTTTTTATCTCATCATTTTGACTTTTTATCTCATCATTTTGACTTTTTATCTCATCATTTTTACTTTTTATCGCATCATTTTTACTTTTTGTCTCATAATTTTTACTTTTTATCTCATAATTTTGAACTTTTTCTTATAATTTTGAATTTTATGTCATAATTTTGAATTTTTTCTCATAATTTTGACTTTTTACCTCATAAATTTGACTTCACTTAATGCGCCTTATATATGAAAAACCTTCATAAAAACCATTCATTAACAGTGCACCGTATAGTGCGGAAAATACAGTAATTCCATAATCTGTTTCAGTCTAATACAGTGATTAACTGTAAACTATTGGTGCAGGGTCCTAAATGGACATTGGTAAGAACACAGTAATGATCTTTACTGCCTTGTTCATTTGTTTTACTAGTACTTTTTGCTGTTACTGTACAAACACCCACCAATTTCCTCCAAGACATTTGAGATGAGATATTTTATTACATGACAAAGAATGACTTGAATGTTGCTAAAAACACAATAAAAAAATGCAGTTACTGCCTTTTTGCTTTGTAGGACAGAATAGACATGGGTCCACACACACACACACACACACACACACACGTTAGCTGGGGAGGTTATTCTTTTAATTGTGACAGAAATTATTAAATCACCAAAATTAGTAGAGATGAACTTTAGGGCATCCCGCATCATTTCAGAAGGGGTGCCAAAAATTCGGTTTCCACATGGTTTTATCTCAAACTATGCTTTTTTTTGGGGTAAAATCTTGTTTTTTAGATTTGTATTTTTAGAAAATAATCGACCACTGGAGAAAAACTTTTTTACACTTGGAAATAATACCTATGGAGCTAACTTGAACAAACTCCCATGGTAATAGCCAGTTTGGTGTGAAAAATGCCTTTTTTGTTAGTAAAAAAGTGTATCTCACAAACCAATAGCATCTATTCTTGTCCTAAAACCATCAGTACATTTTTAGTCATCATGAAGTGGCAGAGATAGTTTCATAATATGGAAATTGGGGGTAAAATCACTGTTCTTGCACTTGAAATGACAGATTTCCTTAATTAAAAGCTATTGATGATTCAAAAATTGTTTAAATATCTATATCATTTTTAAAGTTTTACTTACAAAAAAGGGATTTTTCACACCAAAATGGCTGTTACCATGGTGATTTGTTAAAGTTAGCTCAATTAACATACCTAAAAAAGTTCATAGAATCCATAAGTATCATTTTCATTTTTTTCTCCAGTGGCTGATATATTTTTTTAAAAACAAAAAAAGAATATTTTACCCAAAAAAGCATATTTTTGGATTTTTTGGCACCTCTTCTAAAATGATGCAGTATGTCCTAAAGTTGATCTCTACCAATTTTATATCCAAGTTTTTGGATGAAGCTGCCTTGTACATAACAAACACTCACTGCAGAGCTGTTTTGTTTGGGATACAAGGGATTTATCTGCTTTATTTTTTTCTTTCTTTCTTTTTTTTTTTTTAGGTATAACTGTTCTCATCCAGTAGTAAAATGTGTCGGGTGTGTGTGTGTGCAGTGAGCCCAGGCTCTACTGTCCTCATTACTACCCAAACAAAGAAAAAGGTCCTGTTATAAATGAAAAGATGCCATGTGGGTTGCTGGGAGAGGACACAGATAAAACTGAAGGTGACAATACCAAGGCTGTGGCTGAGAATGGTCTTTGTGATGCTATGGAAACTATTGTATTTGTCATTGTGAGATATCCCAAAAGTTCTTCCCCTTGTCGTACGAGCACATAAAGCAAAAGTTCAAAGGTCCACGGAAGCTGCAAGAGAACTGCACTGCTTAAAATGAACAGGAAAAAACTCAGGCAGAGAAAGTCACAAAACTTGGAAACAGACAAACGAGCTGAACTTATTATAAACTCTTATAAAGTTTTAGTCAAATGTGTTAGTTTTTCTTTTTAGTAACATACATGAAGGAAAAGCAAGGCTGGAAGTAAGTGTCGTCTGTCGTCTACCCCAGCTTTTTTTTAAAAAAATATATATATTATATATATATTTATGCTGAACAAACGCCCCCCCCCCCCCACACACACACACACACACACACACTTACTTCACAAACACTTCAGTTACATTACATCAACAGAAACATGACAACTTTTGCTCTTCACTTATTCCAGAAAAGGAGTTCCATGTCTTCCCAAATATATGTTACTGTAGGAAAATCCAAAGATGACTTCAAAATACAAATTAAGAATTTATTCAGGTCACATGGAAAATAAAAAATTCAGTGCTGGTCTCTGTGGACCAGACCCTATCAGGCCCAAAAGGTCTCGAATCGATAATATTTCTTGGGTGACTCCCCCGTGATCCCACCACTGCCTCGCACATATCGGCCACCACTTTCATTACGCTGTGGGGTTTCTGGGAGACCCACTGATGTGTGCATTAGACTCCTGTGGTTTAACATGGGTCGGGTGGGTTGGCGACATCGCAGCTGACCCCTGGCGCCTGTTCTAGCTACATAGGCCGGTGTTCTATCAAAATGAGCGTCCCTGGATGCATAAAATGACAGATGTGTCTATCAAATCAAGCTAGCATGTCAAATTGAGCTACTAGCAGCCAAAATTGGCCAGATTTTTATTTTTTTTTTTTTTACCTGACCTTGTTTATTCCAGGTCAACCCTTTGAAGTCCACCTGGTTAACGGTTTGTTTTTGTTTACTTCATATAGACTCTGTAGTTCTGAAAGCTGGGTTGCATGTTTAGATTTTTTGGCTATGTCAAAGTCGGTGCACAAAGGTCACACAGATGCAATGCACACACACACACACACACACAAATGTTTAAGCCCATTGAAGTAACGTGAACAATAACAACCAAGTAAGTCATGTAACTACAGAATGTTATATCATACACAACTTACTTACGTAAAACTTACTAATATCAATATCCAACTTATTGTACGCATGTTATTGTTTACTGGTTAAAGGCCCGATGAAATAAATATACTTTCAAATTATTACTTACATCCTGCGTCCAATCAAATTGCACATCTGGCTGGGTATGCCTAAACGCTTGGTGGTAATGCACATGCTCAGAGGCGCTTGGGAGCCCAATGTGACAGGATGCCCATTTTGATAGGACACCGGCCTCCGCCCTGGCTATGCAATACAGTTGGCTCACCAGGGGAAAAGGGGTCCCATCCCTCCCAAGGCCTTGTGTCCAGAGCCACGGGCCACATTCGCTTCCAGTTGGTCACGGCACAGAGAAAATGCACCCGGTAGGGGGAGGTCCAGTGAGGGGATCCTCCCGGTGGCCGACCCAGACCTTCTGAAGTCGAATCCCTCAGGCAGACTGTGCGGACCCCACCTGTTTACCTCGAAACAGTTTCACGCCCTCTTGAACTCTCTGTGCAAAGTTCTTTTCAACTTTCTCTTCAGGTACTTGTTGACTATCAAGTATTTAGCCTTGGATGGAGTTCATCACCTGCTTTGGGCTGCATTCATAAACAACCCGACTCTGAGAAGACTGGATCCAGAGCAACAATAAAGCCTAATTTATACCCTCCGTTAATTACGGAAACGGATGTTTTCATCCGGTTCCAGAGGTAGTTTCACCTGTCAGTTTGTCCGTTGGTCAAGAGTTTAGCAATCCGGTGAGCTCTGGGCAAAACTGGTTGTGCTTAGTGACAGTGGGAATTTTGACTTTTTTATCTCATAATTTTGACTTTTTATCTCATAATTTTTTACCTTTTTCTCATAATTTTTACTTTTTTTGTTATAATTTTCTCTTTTATATCATAATTTAGACTTTTTATCAAATAATTTTGACTTCACTCAATGCACTTTATAATCCGGTGCACCTTATATATGAAGAACTTAAAAAATAAACTATTAATTGACAGTGTGCCATATAGTGACTAAATATTGTCATCAACGAACCTTTATCACGTGACAAAAACGAGACCAAACTGGACATAAATGTGATGATAACTATAATTAAATATATAATGCAGTTATAGATGACCAATAAAAATCAGAAAAAAAATGTGTCTTTGCTTTTGTTGACAAAACAAAATGAGACATTATTTTAATTCTTTTAGCCATCTGCTTTTGTTGTTGTCTCTCACGATGACATAATCACATTATGTCACCAATGTCAACATCATGATTACTCCCATGGTGTCACTCACCCCTGCTTCTGGGGCAGAGTCCATTTTCAGTTAGGTGCTATCATTCAGACCTGACACCAAAATAACTTCTAGGATATTTACTATAAGCATTTGAATTGGGACTAAAATGCATTAGATTTATAAAGCACTTTTCTAGGCACCCAAAGTACTTTACATTATTGATCCATTATTCAATCACTCTCACTCTGGTGGTGGTAAACTACACTCAGAGGCAATGAAAACACAACACCAGTTTAGATTCAAATATTTTATTGACTGAAACGTATCTTATTTTAACAATTTCAATATATTAGGTGGGTTCATTTTGATTAATTAAATCTGTACAACACATGCATTAAACATAATGAACACAAGTTGAAAATGAATAATCAGAACAACATTGAATGGAACACACATTCAACAAGTATTCAGACAATGCCTAATCACACCCCTATTTTGTGCCAATCTCAAGTTTCTATGACAACTCGTTTTTGAATTAGAGCCAATAATGTGATTTTGAACTTCATGCTAATTGCGACCTTGACCTTTGGAAAATATTGATAATTTCGTTATATATGTATATCTGTGTCAGTGCATGTAATATGATAATATATCCAGTATTGATTAAGTTATAGTGTGATATGTCTATGTTTAACACACACAAACAGTGTTACATAAGTTAATTTTGTGACATGTCACCTTTGACCTCCAGAGATTTAAAAAACTATTGGTCGTATTCACATTAGATGCTATTTGAGATAATACTGCATTGCTGTATTGTTTTGAATTAAGTATGTAGTAATTAAGTATGATGAAAGCATGTAGGCCTTACTGTACTATATACTCTATTATTTCACACTACACCATCAACATTGATCAGAACAATGCATGTGCAATGTGAAGAAACATCCCAGAAGCTCGGTTTAAATTTGATCAATGTATCAAGGGAGGGAAACTATCATTTCTACCAGTGATTTTCCCATAATGTCCCAAATTAAATAAAACAAATAATTCCATGATAATGAACTTGTGAGTCATATCACACAAGTCCAAGTCGAGTATCAAGTCTTTGTTTGTGTGACTTAAGTGCGACTCAAGTCCAAGTCTCAGACTCGAGTCCCCATGTCTGTCACCAACCCTTTGGTTATTGAACAACCCAGTCTATAGTACTAACTGAGCCATTGGCCATCCTCTAACGTTGTACATTTATTTTCTGCTCCATAGTTTGTTAAGTAAGAAATCTTTATGATCCATCTTTATGATCACTCCAAAACTCCAGTTTTCATTTGTATTAAATAACAGAAAATTTGTCATCACAT
Source organism: Siphamia tubifer (assembly GCA_020466265.1). Classification (NCBI taxonomy): domain Eukaryota; kingdom Metazoa; phylum Chordata; class Actinopteri; order Kurtiformes; family Apogonidae; genus Siphamia; species Siphamia tubifer. Next base: position 12,747,113 of record CM035801.1, on the reverse strand, counting down.
CACTTAGTTAAGATGAAAATAATTCTTAACTAAAGTCTTAAGACATTTAATTATATATATATAATTATATAATTGTTTTTTTTTGCATTAAAAAAATAAGGAAAATGTGTATTTTTTTTATTTACAGGTTATTATGACAGTATGTTACTGGTCTGATCCACTTTAGATTTTTAGACTTTAGATTTTAACATCCTCGATTGTTAATGGTCCTTTTTTTTACATTTGGCAATAATGATAATTAAAAAAAAAAAAAAAAGTCTTCTCATTTTGTGTATTCACAGTGGGAGACAATTCCTAATAAAAGTGTTTTTCTTCAAGATGTATGATCCAAGCACACTTTTCCCAGGAGAAAGCAGCAAACCACTGTACATTCTGTGAACTCTGTCCTACAAGTCCAGACATTTATCAAACAGTACTTCACTTTTATTTAGAACAATGGGGCCCTCTGCTGTTTGTCACGTGAAGCACAACATAATCATGTCTTTTATATTGACATAAAGTCGACTGCAGCACCATAAATTTGTGGAAGGAACATAATGCAGAAAGGTCAAAATCACATTATTGGCTCTAATTAAAGAACGGGTTGTCATAGAAACTTGAGATTGGCACAAAATAGGGCGATGTTATTCATTCTCTGAATACTTGTTGACATTAAAATGAAACAACAAAGGCAATGTAAAGATTTCTGAGTTTTTATTTTATCACCACGTCACTTAAAGGTGTCATTCCATGGTTATTTCATTAATATTACTGTGTTCTCCATTGTGATTGAATACATTGTGTGTTGGTTCAATTTAAAAAAAACAAACGTCCGGATTGTTTTGTTTCCAGCTGTTTTTTTTACAGTACAAAAATGACTTGAGGTCAAACAACAGAGTTTACTGGTACTTCCTCATACATGCAGTAATAAGGCGTCTGATTGGCTCAGAATGCATGAAGGACCACTCCCCCCTCCCCTCTCCATGTGTGTTTACCTTTACCAGAGTAGCATCCAGCTACATTTCATGCTGTTGCTCATTCTTAAAATGTGCAGGGAAAAAAACAGGCTTTATTTCCACAGAGAGCACATGAACCAATTTGATCCCACATTTTTTTCCAGTTTGTGCAGCAGCTACTGTGGCGCCGTCTTCTCTTGTAGATGCTAATGCTAATGCTACTTCAGCTGCATGCTAAAGTCCATCTGACGTCAGATGGACCGGCTTTTTCTGCGTCCATCGTTCCTCTTGTTGTTTTCTGTGAACGCAGTATGCAGCCAGTGGAGGTGATGAACCACTGTCAAAGGAGCATGTGTTGGTAACTCAGGGTGACCCATCAGATTCCAAAAGGAGCGTGGAAAAGTGGTTTTGAGCGGAATGACACCTTTAAGCAATAGTTGTTCCTTTAAAAACTCTCCCCAAATAGACAGGTTTATCCAAGATACACCAGCTACAGTTACAATAACCACTGTAAGATGCAATGATTTATTATAAATTACAAGACAACTGTTGTTCACTATAGAACATATGTATGAGTATTCCAAAATGACAGATGACTTGAGAAGGTATTTTGACAAATTATAGCACAATGCAGTGTTTTCTCATAATGTAATGTTCATATGATTTCTAGCCTACATGTATTTTTCCATTTTCAAAACAGTCACTCTGGCCAGCATTGCAATCCAGTATGAACTCTCTGATTTTATATATTTGAGAATGAGGTTGAAACCTGCTTTCTTGTACAGGGCCACAGCTGCCTTGTGGGTACTGGTGGTAATCAGAAACACCTTGGAGAAGCCTCGCTCCTTACCATGGTCCAGGACGGTTTGAGTCAAACGGACACCCAGGCCAGTGCGTCGACAAGTTGGTGAGACGACCATTCTAAACAGTTGCCCAGATCGATCTTGACCACTTTGTTTCATCACGACAGCAACCATGCCTAATATTTGGGGTCTACCATCAACTTCTACTTCCGCCACCCAGAAACAGTCATCTGGTTTGCTCATAAAGTTCCCAGGGATGTCCTGCATCTCTGTGTGGATTCTTCTCCTGACATAGCCAGAATGGAACTCATGACAGCTGTAGTACACAATACCTACCCACATGCCTGGTAAGACCACAGCCCCAAAAAGGAAGTAGAGCAGATAACCAGCCACAGAGAGAGCCACGGTGATGACAAGGTAGAGAGGACTGGTCATGGCATTGTAAAAACAAGGACCAATATGTTCTTTCATGCTGATGCTGAACAAGTTTAAGACTGGTTCCTTATCTGAGGGACAGTAGGGTCGGATCAACACCTGCATGGCTAGGAACACCTGAAACAAAATCAAAAACATGCCACAGGTCATCCATTTCAATTGTGGAAAGTCACTGAAGACACTGAGACCAGTGGTCCCCAACCCCCGGTACCGGTCCATGGATCAATTGGTAACGGGCCGCCGGCTGCCTAATAAAGAATGAATTATTTCTCTTGTATTCATTATCTGAGTCTGAACAATCATTTATTTTGAAAAATTACCAGATTCTATCAGATATATCTCTGTCACTTCAACGTCAAAAATGTAACCCACGTGTTAGCAAAATAAGTAAAAAAACAGATGTCTTTGGAAAGTTTCTTTCGAAGAGGAAAAGGCCGACTGAAGAGACAGAAGAAGAGCCTCCAACTTCCAAGAAAAGGAACGCTTTTAACAGACAATACCAAGAGTTGGACTTGAAATATGGATTTATCGTGACAGGTGATTCCTACAGACCAAGACCGCTCTTGTCGCGACCGATATAAACAATCTACGTAACCCCTCCCCCTCCCAGTCCTTGGTAAAATTACCAAACGTTGACTGGTCCGCGGTTATAAAAAGGTTGGGGATCACTGCCTTAGACCAGAGGTGTCAGTTTGTGAAATGCAAAATGACACTGAAGACATAAATAATTTCAGTTCAGGTTTCACATCTCAAGTGGGTCAAATGCTATCATAATAATATATAAATACTCACAACTTCAAATGTTTCTCTTTATAAATATACAAATGTCCATATAATTTTATTGTATTTACACTAAAATAACCACTAAAATAAATAACCTGAATAAATATGAACATTTTTGAAATCTCTGAAGGCCAAGTTGACCAATATTTGACCTGTTATTAAATGTTTTGTTGAACCCACTGTGATCTGAAAATTGTAATTTACATGTGTAGATGATAACTCGAGACAGAATATTGTTAAAACTGCAAATCGTTTACTTAAGACATTTCAGTTTGTTCATATTATTCACATTGTTTTAAAGAATGTAAACATTTTCATCACATAACTTAGCTTTTTTTTCACTTGAAAACATACAGGAAAGTTTGGAGTTTTTTTTATTATTATGTTATTATTTCACTTTTCTGGCCCCCAGCAGATCAAATTTGGCTTAATGTGGCCCTTGAACTGAAATGAGTTTGACACCCCTTACTTAGACAGTAAGATTTGGAACTTATAAAGTGTGAATACTTACCTAATGGTGTAAATTATCATTAGAATATGAAGAAAGGTTGTCATGTTATATTAAAAACAACACATCTCTGAATTATATATATATGGATAACATGGCCCAGGCATGTCTATCTGTTAATACCATTTTGAAAAACCAAAGGGTTGCTGCATTTCCATTAACTTTGGAAATTCGCAAAAAAAAAAGGAAATATCACTATAAAAACTGGTAATGGAAACACCTGAATTTTGAGAAAAAACACTCAAATATCGCTACATTTTTTTTCGCGCTTTCATGAGGTAGATTTTCAGACCATTCGATATTCTAATTTATTGCAAAAGCACAATGGAAACACTTTTTCCACAATTATATGACACAGAATGTGACGTACATGGTCACATGATCACTTCTCTCTGAGTGAAAATTTTGACATTTTATCTCATAATTTAGAATTTCACAATTTTAACATTTTATCTTAAAATTATGCATTTTTATCTCATATTTACAACTTTTTTAAAAAAAATCTCATGATGACTTTTTATCTTAATTGTGACTCTTTTTTTTTTCATGTTTCCTAAATATCCTGCCCATATCCACAAGAACTGAGTAACTGTGACCTGAACAAACACAATTTCAATACTGTAACTCACTTTTAAAGTGTTTAATTTTGACCGTTTTGAAACTTGTGAGATTTTTCCTGTTTTAATAAATTTTATTACATTCATGGCAAAAAAGGTAGTTGTACTTTTTACTTTCATACGTAATTACAATTGATAATTATTTTTTTACTTTTTTTACTTTTATTTAAGTGGAGGAGTTGAATCAGTACTTCTATTTTTACTTCTAGTACTTTAGTATTTTTTCCACATAAGTAGCTGTACTTCTACTTAAGTACAGAATGTGAATACTTTGAACACATCTGGTTGACACTTGTACACTGTGTGCTCGCGCGCGCGCCCGCTCGCGTGCCAGAGCGACTTTAAAACGTTTGTCCAACTCCTATGTCCTAAAATTAATTATCAACTCAATTAATACTACCAACATGTTTATTTAAGGCTTCTCTTTACTTGTATGTCCTGCTACTCGATAATTTAGGGGATTAAACATTAATCTAGGTAAATACAAATACAGACATGCGCAGTATATCGGACTTTACATGCGTCTTCACCTTACTGTACAACAGCCTGAAATCTGCTCTAAATTAATGCTTAAGTTAAACTGTTGTCGTCGCTAGTCTTTTCTCTCCAAGGGTTCCCCGTGGACGACAAAATAATATCAAGACCCGATGTTAAGATTAATCATTCATTTATCAAGATATAACAAAGTGTATAAACAATCATCAGTCATTAAACTACAAACCTCGAAATCCCCAGGGATGACCCTCAGATAATTATCTGACCAGAGCAGAGAGAGAGAGAGAGAGAAGACAGGAAGTCAAAAAGCCCAGATCCTTCCCCCTTCAGGGGTTTTATACGTTCATCTCCATCCCTCCTTCTTGGCTGCCCCACAGCCCATTACATCATATTATCAAGTTCTCTTACTACAATCTGCCACGAGGACTAAAACGTGGAAGTATCTGATCACCCCATAGACACGTTGTCACGTAGACACTATTTAACTCCTTAAACAATATAACACAGAACAGTAATATGTGTATATTCATTTTTCAATACACTCAAACATCATCACTTGTGCTGTCCTCACAACACGTGACTGAGTGATGCTAGACAGCGAACCAATATAAGAAAACCACGTAGACAAGGATTGCTTTTCTTGCTTTAGTGAAGCTTTCTTGTGTGAAATATGGTAACTGTAAAATACAGAAAATGCTACAGTTACAATCTATACATTGATTGCTGTATGCAAACAAAATCAGTACATCTTAACAGAGGAAATGGAGTAGCAACACAATCACAAAAGTTTTAACCTTGCCTAAACTTGATGAAACTTACAATTTACAAATATATTGTGCCTCTGTAAGGCGCTTTGTACACTTAAATACTTACAAAGACGTAAATTTCCCAAGGTGCATACAGTTTAGGGCAAAAAACCGCAGGAGCAAGAGCTTATTCGGACAACACTTACTCTGCGTAGCTGGCTTATTTTCACCGAGAGCAAAAACAAAAAAGATTGTCTATAGGCGAGAGGATGATTTACTCTGCAACAACAAAAAACGGTATTTTCTAGAGATGATGTCTCACTCTGTAAACCTTTTAACAATAGCTATTTTTAAACCTTTTACTTAACTTTTTTAACATATTTATGTATAACTATGAACTCATTTATTCTGTTTTTAACTGACTTATTAATCTGATGAAATTAGTAATGTCTTTGACCAAAAGACATGACACTCCCCGCTTGATATAATCACATTATATCACTACAAATGCAAAAATAACATAACCAAAACACTCCCAACATTACATAGTACAAAGAAATCACTCAGTCTCTGATAGCAGAACTATAACCTCTGAGATCGGTCTCAGGAAAACTTTCACAGTTCCTTCTTTTGCGATCCGCACTTCAACTTTGCGGACTCTTTTGTCACTGCTGAGCAAAGTTTTTACAACACGTCCGGTGGGCCATTCGTTCCTGTTTACTTGAGGATCTTTCAACAGGACAATGTCCCCTTCCTTGACATTTGGCTTGTTGTCAGTCCATTTTGTGCGTTTCTGCAAGGTAGACAAATATTCTCCTTTCCATCTTTTCCAAAATGTATCCGCAAGTCGTTGGACTTGTTTCCACTGTTTTCCAAACAACTGTCCTGAAGAGAAGTTTCCAGATGGAGCAGAAACAGTGCTTGACTTTTGAGTGAGTAACATCGCTGGAGTGAGAATAGCTGGACAGTCCGGGTCGGTAGGTATTGGAACGAGAGGCCTTGCATTTATGATAGCCATTACTTCGGCCATAAACGTGCATAAAACCTCATGGGTAAGACATGTCTGAACGTTTTTCAGCAACATGGCATCTAGGATCCGCCTGGCAACTCCTATGAGGCGTTCCCAAGACCCTCCCATGTGCGATGCATGTGGGGGGTTAAATGTCCATGAGCATCCTTTGTCCTGGAGGAACTTTCTCACTGTTGTGTCGTTGGTATCCAAACCCAGTTCCTTACAAGCTCCTACAAAATTAGTCCCTCTGTCAGAGCGCAGGAGCTTTGCAGGCCCACGAATAGAGAAGAACCTTCTTAAAGCATTTATGAAACTATCTGTGGACATGGTTTCGATCAGTTCAATGTGCACAGCTCTGGTTGACATACACGTGAAGAGGACTGCCCATCTTTTATTTTGAGCACTACCCCCTCGAGTACGCCGTGTAACAACAGTCCATGGTCCGAACACATCCAAACCGACAGTTGTAAAGGGAGGTTCAGGAGTCACACGGTCTGCGGGCAAGTCTGCCATTTTTTGGGCTTGCATTTTGCCTCTCAGTTTGCGGCAAGTGACACAGTTATGGATTGTAGAAGACACAAGACGTTTACCTCCGGTTATCCAGAAACCGGCACCACGGACAGCTCCTTCTGTAATGTGACGTCCCTGATGAGCAGACTGTTCATGAAAATGTCTTACAAGAAGAGTGGCGACATGGCTGGTAGAAGGGATAATCAGTGGATGCTTTTCATCCTCTGTGAGCTTGGCAGAAGAGAGACGTCCACCGACTCGTAACAGTCCATCTTTGTCCACAGTTGGATTCAGCTTTTTGAGTGTGTCATTTTTTGAGCTCACTTGTTTTCCTCCCTTTATCTTTTCAAATGTCTCTTTATATGTTTCCTGTTGGACTGAGTGGATGATGACATTCCCAGCTTGAGTGAGTTCTTTTGTGTTTGAAGATTCTTTCAAACTTTCCCATCCTTTTTGTCCGTCCGTTTTTTGTCGAAAAGATGAAGCGACATGAACAAGTTTGGCTACTGCTCTGCGAAGTGTTATCCAGCTTGAAAACCTTTTGAAACGTTCTGAGCTTAAGTGTGATTCTGTTATCGTGGTTGACAGCGTTTTCACCTCCGAACGTATTTCTTTGTCTTTCTCCGGTTCAACTAGAGGGAATGGATTGTCCCTGTGTGACTCGTCAGGACTTCCTGAATACAGAAACTTTGGCCCTGTGAACCAGTTGCTGTTTTTGAGTTCAGCAGCTGGGATGGATCTTGTTGCCTGGTCAGCAGGATTTAACTCAGTTGGTATATAATGCCATTGATCAGGTTGAGTGGATAACCTGATGCGTGTGACACGGTTGGCTACATACATGTAGAATCTTTTGGAGGTGTTGTGTATATAGCCCAACACAATACGACTGTCTGTGAAAAACTTTACATTGTCTATTTTCATGTCTAACTCGTCTCTGATTAACTCGTACATCTCAACAGCAAGTACGGCAGCACAAAGTTCCAGCCGTGGTACAGTGTGCGCGGGACGAGGAGCAAGTTTAGACTTTCCCATCACAAACCCTACATGGTAATGTCCGTCATGGCCTAAGGAGCGCAGGTAGGCTACAGCACCTATGGCTACAGTGGATGCATCAGAGAAAATGCACAGTTCATTACCTTTTGCAGCACTTAAGGAAGCTGGACTGAAGCACCTTGGAATTTCCAGAACTTCAAGGGCTCTTAATGAGTCTTTCCATGTGACCCATGCTTCCTCTTTTCCTGGAGGAAGTGGTGCATCCCAGTCTGTCTCTTCAACTGACAATTCTCTGAGTAGCGCTTTGCCCTGCATGATTATGGGAGCAGCAAAACCCAATGGATCATACAGGCTATTGACTGTTGACAACACTCCCCTACGTGTAAAGGGTTTAATTTCAGAGGATACGAGGAAAGTGAAGCTGTCTGATTGCAGATTCCAACAAAGTCCCAGGCTCCTGTGTACTGGGAGAGGATCCGCTCCGAGGTCCAAATCCTTCAAGCCCTTTGCACGATCCTCCACAGGAAGCGCTTCCATGACTAAATTGCAGTTTGATGCTACTTTGTGAAGTCGCAGGTTAGATTCTGCCAACATGTCTCTGCTTCTTGTTAACAAATCAATAGCCTCTTCTGGTGTGGCCATGGATGTGAGTCCATCATCCACATAAAACTGTCTCTCGACAAACTCCTTTGCATCAGTGCCATGTTCTTTCTCACCTGCTTGTGCAGCTCGTCTCATGCAGTAGATGGCGACAGCAGGTGACGGGCTGTTACCAAAAACATGAACTTTCATTCTATATTCAACAACTTTTTTGGTAATGTCATTGTCCTCGAACCAAAGATAACGAAGATAGTCTCTGTGTTCTTTGCACACCTGGAAGCAGTAAAACATTTGTTGTACATCTGCTGTCAGGGCTACGGGCTCCTTCCTAAACCTCAGTAGAACTCCAATCAAAGAGTTGTTAAGGTCAGGTCCACTAAGGAGCACCTGATTCAAGGATGTTCCGTCATACTCTGCGCTCGAATCAAACACGACCCGTATTTGGTCTGGTTTCTGTGGGTGGTATACACCAAATGTAGGGAGATACCAGTGTTCTTTACCTTCGGGCAGAGGTGGGGCAAGTTCGGCCTGGTCGTTATCCAACATTTTCTGCATGAACTGGATATACTGATCTCTCATTTCAGGTTTCTTTTCCAAAGTCTTCTTGAGTGAGTACAGACGCTTTAGGGCTTGCTCTCTATTGCTCGGAAGCCTCCTTCTGGGGGAGCGGAAAGGTAGAGGAGCAACCCAGGTGTTCTCGTTGCTTTGGGTAACAGAGGTGTCCATAATGGTGAGGAAAGTTTTGTCATCTATAGACAGTGCGACCTTATCATCTGACTCAGTTCTCTCAAACAAAGAGCGACCCAACTCGTCTGTGTCGTGAGCCAAATCAGTGTCCTTCTTCTTGGCTGACTGATTATTTTTCTGTGGCGTGACACTGTAGTTCTCTTTTACTGTAAAGACATGAGGACAAGGTCCAAAATAGGTTGGTCGGCCACTGTCTAACGTGTGTGTCTTGTAAACATTTACTTCCGATGCGCTGTGAGCCTTCCCTAAACACACCTCTCCAACAATAACCCAACCCAAGTCCAGCTTTTGTGCATAGGGCGCGTTGTTTGGCCCATTAATCTGCTCACGTACCTTATGTACTCTGAGGATGTCCCTTCCCAGGAGCAAGAGAATAGGAGCGTGGTGGTCGACTGGTTGGATTTTGTTTGCAATGGGGAGCAGGTGAGGATGATATTGAGCAACCTCAGGTGAGGGTATTTCACTTCTGTCATCCGGCACTGACTCACATTCAATCAGGGGAGGCAATTGAATGTCTGTTTTTCCATCTATGGATTGTATGAAGAAATTCACAGCTCTCCTGCCAGTGGTTGTAACTTTTCCAGAGCAGGTTTGCAAGGTGTAGGGTGTAGGTGTGACATTAATTTCAAATAAGTTGAAAAACTCTGTTTTAGCCAGCGACCTATTGCTTTGCTCATCAATCACCGCATACATGGGAATTGCTCTGGCTTTCTGGCCTTCTGGATAGGCTTTCACCAAACAGATCTTAGAGCAAGAGCGTGGGCTATTACTTTGACCACACACCTCTGTGCATTTGGAGATTACAGAAGGAGAGTTCTCAGTTTGCTCTTCGTCCTTGTTCTGTTCTTCCCTTTCTGTTGTAGCACTTTTTGGGGGAGGCGTTGGACCTGGATGCAGTGCTGATATGTGCTTGGGACTGTCGCACTCACTGCACTTAACAGCCACTTTGCAGTCCTTTGCAATATGTTGAACTGAACCACAACACCTGTAGCAAATACGATGCTCTTTGAGAAAAGCTTTTCTCTCTTCGATAGATTTGTCTCTAAACATCTTGCATTTTTTGAGTGGATGTGGCTTTTTGTGAATCGGGCACTGGCGATCTGGTTCTTCTATTTTCTTTGCCTCAGAACCACTTTTCTCTTCAACATCTGTTTTGTGTACTGACACAGTGGCTTTGCGATTGTATAAGGTGGACTTTTCTGTGCGTGTGGAAGCTTGAGTGTAATAACTAGATGTTGCGAAGCTTGGATCATTCCTCATTTTAGCTTGTTGTTGAACAAACTGTACGAAAACTGAAAAAGGAGGAAACGACACTCTCTGGGACTCTTTGTATTGTGTCCCCACAGTTGTCCATTTTTCCTGTAGGTTGAAGGGCAGTTTTTCAACTATTTGTCTAACCCCTCGTGCTGTGTCTAAGTACGTAAGCCCTGATAATGCACCATCTGCTTTAGCACACTGTAGCTCCAGTAGCAAGTCCCCAAGTTCTCTTAGCTTGCTATTGTCCTTGATTGTTAGTCTTGGAAAGTCCTCTACCTTTTTTAGGAGTGCGTCCTCGATGACCTCTGTGGAGCCAAAACACTCTTCAAGGCGTTGCCAGATCATTGTCAGACCTGCGGCAGGATTCAGGGTATGAGTTGCTCGAATCCTTTTGGCTTGTTCTGAGGATTTTGGCCCAAGCCACTTTGTGAGCAGGTCTACTTCCTCTCTAACTGTCAGATTTAAGTCTTTGGTGGCACTAACAAACGAGGCTTTCCATGCCCAGTAATTTTCGGGCTTGTCATCGAAATGCAGTAAGCCTGTGCTTATTAGTTCTTTGCGGATGAGATATTTTGCAAAATCTTGTGCCCCGTTAGACTCAGCTGAATTGTTGTTCAAAGGCTGAAAGGTGTGAGCCACGGGGTTTAGAAGATTGGTGTTCGCAGGGGTGTTGTTTCCCTTCTGTTCTTGTTTTATACCTGCATTTACTGGAGGAGGTATGTACTGAGTGGCGGTTATTAGCTGGCCAAATGATTGATATGTTGCTTGCACTTCTATTTTGTTGTCTCCTACTTCAGGGGGCCTTTGTGACCTGTTAGAAGCTTCTGAAAGGAGTAACTCACGTTGTTGTGCAACATAATGAGTAGTGCGCTGCACTGTGTCAAGAGGCTCAGCTTCACTCAGCAGCTTTATGCTTCTCTCCCCGCTCTGATTTTCTGCTTCTTCATAGGCTGCAACTTCTGCTTCAGCTACTGCGATTTCCTTTTGACATTTCAGAATGTGAAGGTTAGCTTCTAAGTCAGCTTTTAGCTTTTCTGCGTCTGCCTTTTGTTTCATAATGGCGGCCTCTTTTTCGGCAAAGGCTAATTGAGCTTTAGCTGCCTGTGCCCTGGCGTAGGCCTTTGTGGCTGAAGACCCGGTGGACGAAGTGTGGGACCGCCTGCTGGTAACCCTGGACCTGGTGTCGTGTGTCTCTATGTCCGAATGTTGGTCTGTGGCGCCTGGCTCCAACGTGTCTGCACTTGGTTGTTGCTCTGCATCTGTTTCATTTTGCAGCTCATAACTTTTCAAATAACTTCTTCCTGAACGTAAACTCATGTCTGCTGAATGCTGCTCTGTGTGATATGCACCTGCCGAGAAGACGTCTTCTTCCTTCAGGCGTCTTTATCCGTCTTTTTACTTTGCTGTCCTCACAACACGTGACTGAGTGATGCTAGACAGCTAGCGAACCAATATAAGAAAACCACGTAGACAAGGATTGCTTTTCTTGCTTTAGTGAAGCTTTCTTGTGTGAAATATGGTAACTGTAAAATACAGAAAATGCTACAGTTACAATCTATACATTGATTGCTGTATGCAAACAAAATCAGTACATCTTAACAGAGGAAATGGAGTAGCAACACAATCACAAAAGTTTTAACCTTGCCTAAACTTGATGAAACTTACAATTTACAAATATATTGTGCCTCTGTAAGGCGCTTTGTACACTTAAATACTTACAAAGACGTAAATTTCCCAAGGTGCATACAGTTTAGGGCAAAAAACCGCAGGAGCAAGAGCTTATTCGGACAACACTTACTCTGCGTAGCTAGCTTATTTTCACCGAGAGCAAAAACAAAAAAGATTGTCTATAGGCGAGAGGATGATTTACTCTGCAACAACAAAAAACGGTATTTTGTAGAGATGATGTCTCACTCTGTAAACCTTTTAACAATAGCTATTTTTAAACCTTTTACTTAACTTTTTTAACATATTTATGTATAACTATGAACTCATTTATTCTGTTTTTAACTGACTTATTAATCTGATGAAATTAGTAATGTCTTTGACCAAAAGACATGACATCACTGTACTCACACAACAGCTAACTAACTAACAAGTGTACTCGATTCAAAGCCATCTCTGACATCCACCCCCAAATCTGGTCTAAAATAATCCCCAATAATGTGGGAAATGTGTGGAAATCTTACTCTGGAATTCTATAAACGTTCCGGATGAGCAGTGAAACTGGAGTGACTCTGGTTCTTCTTCTTCTTCTTTTTAATTTAAAGGTAGTTGACATCCAGCTTATGGTGCATTACCGCCACCTTCTGTTGGCTTCTATCTATGACTTCAGAGGGAAAATCACTGGAGGAGAGACACTGTGACTTTATATATAAAAGTTACATGACTTTTATATCACAACTTTGACTTTTTATCTCAAAGTTTTAACTTTTTATTCTCATGATTTTTCATTTTTATTTCAGAATTTTAAATTTTTCTCTCATAAGTTGTACTTTTTATCTCATGATTTTTACTTTTTATTTCAGAATTTTGACTTTTTATCTCGTGATTTTTACTTAAAAAATCTCATGGTGACTTTTTATTTTAATTGTGGCCCAGAATAGGGCATAGTTCATTAAATAATATGATAAGGAAACATGAAATAGGTTTATGTGATAGATGTCAGGAAAAAGAGTCAGTGGTGCATGTTTTATTAGGATAGTGAGGGAGTGTTTAAGGAAAGAGGGATTGCATGATTTTATATTGAGGTATTGAATATGACGAAATGGGTAAATATAAAGGCAATATTAAACTATTTAAGGGAAACTGGGGTGTTAAATAGTGTTTAAGTTATTAGGATTTTTTAAGGGTTATAGTGTGGTTCAGAGGTGTTAAAAGGACTCCCAGTCTGTACTTAAGTACAGCTACTTATATGAAAGAAATACTCTGGTAAAAGTAGAAGTACTGATTGAACTCTTTTACTGAAATAAAATTTTAAAGGTCCCAATTCTGAATTGTAATAAAGTACAAAATTAAAAAATATATATATTTGCAATGAATGCAATAATACTTATTTAACCAGGAGGAATAAAAAAAGTTTAAAAATTATCCAAAATAAAGCCTGAGTAAAGTGAGTTACTGTGTAGAAATGGTGTTTCAGTTACTCAGTTGTGTGGGAATGGGCAGGAAATTTAAGAAAAATGAAGAAAAAAACGTCACAATTGAGATTTTTAAAAAAAGTCATCATGAGGTTTAAAAATAAAAAATATGAGATGAAAAAAATGTCTACGCCAGCAAAAATCAGTATTCAGCAGTTAAACAGGGCTTTGTTTGATCAAGTTTTTGGTGAAACATTTGGCCAGAAAGACTCGACACATTCACTTGACCTCATTTCACCATCACTACCACGTCACGTCACGCCACGCCACGCCACGCCACGCCACGCCACGCCACGCCACGCCACGCCACGCCACGCCACGCCACGCCACGCCACGCCACGCCACGCCACGCCACGCCACGCCACGCCACGCCACGCCACGCCACGCCACGCCACGCCACGCCACGCCACGCCACGTCACATTACATGTCGTTCCACTGTCAAAAACACTGCAACTACTGATTCTTTGTTTGCTGAAGCTCTCCTAACATCAGTTTCCAGTCTTACCACTGATGAGAAGTGACTCCACCCTGACCTCTGACCTAATGAGACCTGAGGAGCAGCAGGTGTCCCACATGGACTGACTATATAAACCTGACACAAGGGCCACACAGTTAGTTCTTCTGCTGACTCAAACAATGGAGGCTGTTTGGCTTTGGTTCCTCTCTTTGATGAGTGTTTGGACTGTCACAGGTTTGTACCAGACAAACATCTGCCGTGTGTAGAGTAAACCAAACTGTAAGATGAGGAACATTAGGTTGTTTTTAAACTCTGGGAGATGTTAATGCAAGACTTGGTACATTAATGTGTTAAAATGTCATTTACCCAGACTGTTGAAATGCAAGATTCACCCTTTCCTGCATGAGGTCTGCATTTGAGGATGTTTAGTTTGTTTTGTAACAATGGTTTCACGGCTCTAAACAACTATTGACTATGACAGATGCCATTAAAAAATGCAATTGAAAAAGCTGAATCATGTTTAACAAATGTACTTGGACATTCCTGGCTCTCAGTAGGTTTAATCTCTTTAAATGTGGGTGGTTGTTATGACTTTGTGTAATGAAGCCAATCTAGTTCATACATGAAAGGGTTAACTCTTAAATAACATTGTTCTTGTTGGTGCTGCAGGAACATGGCCGCTCCAAGTCCAGCAGAGAGGAGCTATCCATATGAAGGGACTTGTGGGTAAAGGTAGTAATGACTCTATATCTGCAGGTGAATAATCTAAATTTCTGTCATCCGGGTCTGATTGAATTGTGCTTTCTAGGGAGTGGGAAAGTTAAATTTTGAGCAGAGCGTATTTGTATTTCATGGGACCTGTATGAGCAGTTTGGTTGAAGTATGTTCATATGCATATTCCAATAACAAAATGGGGCTTAAATGCACAGAGTGACACTTTAATTTGCGTGGACACAAAATCGTAAATGCGGTCCAAGAACTCTTGGGTGTAGTAAATTTTATTTTTCCACCCTTGTTAAAACTAAATTCTCCTTCAGTACAACAAACTTGTATTAAAGTTCTATTTTTGAGTGTTTAGCTTTTGAGTGCTATTGATTGCATTTACTGCATGGAGAATGGTCTGAGGTACAATCTTCAACTAGTGGAGTTGATTCACATCAGTCTTCATTACTATGACCTTATCATAGAATAGAATCAACTAGTCTGACCAGTGAAGATCTACAGGTTCTGAATGTGGTAGTTTGTACCTGCAGGAGACTTCGTGCATAGGAACTTGACTAAGGCTATTGTAATTGATATTTGAATTTTCCTAGCATGTATCCATCAGTAACTATGTCTTTGAGATAAAATGTACTTCCAGGGTATAATTCACTGGCATTATTTTAAGTAAACTTTGACCCCAATTTAGAAAAGTATCTCCTGTCTTTGTGTCAAAACGTGACTTGCCCAGAAAGACTGCCTGGGAGAATGGCAAACATTTTAATTGAGATTTCTGTTTTTACTCAGCAGTTAACTTGGAAATGAATGATGGGGATGCTGTCCTGAAAAAGGTTGTGTATCTGGACTCTTCAAAAAAGGCCCTTGAGGAATCCGTAGTGATGGATGTTCTCCAGCTTGCCCAAGCTCTCATGAAGGTGGCACAGGTGCCTGACCAGAAAGCACTGGATGAGAAGGTGGCACAAGCTAAGATGCATGACGAGTCCTTTCCATGGATAATTTGCTTTGGACTGGTCCCTGGGGAATTCTCCTGGGACGAGAAGGCCAAGGAGCAGAGGGCGTCTGACGAGAAGGCCAAGGAGCAGAGGGCGTCTGACGAGAAGGCCAAGGAGCAGAGGGCGTCTGACGAGAAGGCCAAGGAGCAGAGGGCGTCTGACGAGAAGGCCAAGGAGCAGAGGGCGTCTGATTAAATTGTCAGTTTAAATGAATGTGTATTTCTATTTTAAATAAAACTGTTTTGAGTTGTGCATTGAAATGATGACTTTATCAATCATTTGAACTTCGTGCTAGTGTACTATACATTAATAAATTGCATACATCCAGTGTTGGGAAAGTTACTCAATATGAATTGGTTCAGTTCATCGTTCATTCTTCCAAATTATGAATAGAAGTTCATGGATCCCAAACTGCACTTTTTTTTTTTTTTTTTTTTTTTTTTTTTTTCATTCTTTGTTAACCGTTCATGACATTATCCCCACCGAAGTCAGGGGAAAATGCTGTGCTCTTCCCGGGGTTAACTTCTCTCTGCAGGTTCTTGGAACACAAGGAGCAGTTTCAGTGAGCTTTGTTTTCAATGTTTATTTCCAAGAACGGTACAACACCTGCTCTGGTCACACACTCTACATTCAACTCTTTCTCCACTCCTTCTCGTTCCCAAAAACTCTCTGCACCCCTCTCTCTCTGCCCCACCCAAAACTCTTCTCATTGGCTATTCCACAACATGTTGCCAAAATTTCAGAATGAAAATGACAATACTGTTTTGCTCCCATTTTATTCCTTATAGTACTCAATAATTGCAACGTTATAAGAATGAAATGTTAACTACATCCAAGCGCAGTTCAATAAATGCCAGAATAATCGCATTCACAACTTCCCGTTATTTTGGCAAAAGTGAACGAGTCGTTCATGTTCGTCAAAAATATATAGT
The DNA here is from genome assembly GCA_020466265.1 of Siphamia tubifer. Classification (NCBI taxonomy): domain Eukaryota; kingdom Metazoa; phylum Chordata; class Actinopteri; order Kurtiformes; family Apogonidae; genus Siphamia; species Siphamia tubifer. Next base: position 12,730,430 of record CM035801.1, on the reverse strand, counting down.
TTGTGAACGATCGTTTAATGAACTCGTTCAGGTGCAACACCGCATACATCAAACTCTGTTCCTAAATTATGTGTTAATGTATACTTGTGTAAGTGGTGGTCTAATATTGTAAGTTCCTCTCATGGCTTGAAATTGCACAACAGAATATGTGATGGCTATAAAACTACTGCATACAACTACTGCACCCTCTTCAACCCCAATATCCTTACAGGTTTATGGAATCTGCAACCAGTTAGGTTGGTAAATCACAAGTGGAAAGCAAAAACATGAATGGTTTGAAAGAAGTATTGATTTTAACTTCCTCCACAACCCATCTTAAAACATAATACTAAACCTTAACGCATCATGACTGAACACCCTGACCCCACATCCACTCGCCCTAATAGCACCCACATTGTTGAAAGCATCAATGTCACCTTTGTGTTTTTTTTTTTTTAAACTGCTAAATGTTTTAATCACTCTGTGAAATGATTCCAAAGTACTGACTGAAAGGAACATTGATTTTGACGTAGTTCTTACCTGTGTTGGTACAATTTAATACCTCAAAGGTTGACTTCATCTGGAGAATCTCAAATCAGCAACTACACACCATTGTAACAGTAGTGCAATTATAACTTTTATTGAAAGCAACATCAATATTCTAAGTTTTGTGCTTGAATAATTTGCTGTGCAAATTAAAAACTTACATTTTTGTTTGAATACCTGAATTCCTGAAACAATATGTATTAAATGAAAATAGGAAACATGAAGTTATCTTCCAACTGTGACAGTTTTTTCTTTTAGAGCATATACATTTTGGTAACAAACATATGAACAATATCAGTGGCTTTAATGAGCCTGTTTACATTACACATGTCAGAATATTAGAGCACCAACTGTGCAAAAACAGAAATCCTTGTCCTTTCTCCAATCTCCAAACCTAAACTCTTTGTCTAGTCTAGTAACAGATCACCATGGCAGTAGATTGGTTACTACGGTAACTCCCTTTTCAGGTGTGGGGGCTGTAATAAAACTTTTGTGTGAGTTCATGGTATTAGTGTTCCATAAAAGTGTCTGACTAAGGGCTCCTCTTTAAATGTGCTTATTCTTGCCATGATTCTGTGTAATGAAGCAAATACATTTTTCATAGTTATTGCATGAAAGGGTTAATTCTTAAATAATTTTTGTGCATTTCTGTCAGTGCTGCAGGAACATGGCCTATACAAGTCAAGCAGAGAGAAGCTGTCCAGATGCGGGAACTTGTGGGTAAAAGCACTAATGATTCTGTATCTTCAGGTAAATTAACTAAACTTCTCTGTCTGCTGTCGAATGAATTGTACTGTGCTTCTGACTTTATTTGTATTGTAACATGTTCCAGCTTTTGGGTGAATTTGACTTTAAATATAGGTTCCTATGGATATTCAGAATAACAAAATGCAGTTTATATGCACATCAGATGGAGATGTCATCCTGAGTTGAGGGTTTTTTTTTTCTTTCATGCACAAATCTTCAAACTTGGTCAATGAATTTTGGTACAAAAATGTATAGATTTCCACCCCTTTAAAACTAAAAAAATAAATACTGCTACATTGGCTTAAATTTTATTACAGTACACAAAAGCATCCATAAAATAAACTAAAGATGAAGTTCTGTTTTGGAGTCTTTAACCTTTGGGAACTACTGATTGTCTTTACTGCATGGATAATGGTCTGAGGTATCATTTTAAACTAGTGGAGTTGATCCACATCAGTTTTCATTACTATGGTCTTATTGCATAGGATAGGTGTAACTAGTCTGACCAGTGGGGATCCACAGGTTCTAGATGTGGTAGTTATGCTGTATGTGCAGAAGTCTTTGTGTATACAGTAGCAACTTGACTATTGTATTTCAGTTATCTTACTGATTTTCCCATCATGTCTGCTTCAATAACTCTGCATAATCATGCCAAACTGCAGCAGTGGGCTCTGCACTTTGCACATAAAACATACATCCAGAGTATACTTTACTGGTATTATGTAAAGTGAACTTTGACCCAAGTATCTTTTGAGGACCTCATCCTTGTGTCAAAACTTGATTTGCCCATAAATATTACTATTTAATTATTTATTTAATATTACTATTACTAAATATTACTAATACAGCTACTGTGGCGCCGTCTTCTCTTGTAGATGCTAATGCTACTTCAAATTCTAGACTAAAAAAATACTACAGGTAATAAGGAATTCATCTCCTACTACACTTTTAAAGGGCGTTACCATAGGAACCAATCTACTGCCATGGTGATATGTCACTAGACAAGACAAAGAATAGAGAACAGAACTAGATTATGTTAGACAATTAAACATCCTTTATACAATATACATTAAATCAAGAATAAAGATTTTGATGTACGCAATTTGTTACTGTATACCAGTGAACCCCAATAGGCGGCCCGCGGGCCGGATGTAGCCCGTGAGAGGATACAGACTGGCTGGCCCACACCAACTTCTGAGCAAAACTATTCTTTTTCTGAAATATTGTAACGTTGCGACATTAGCGCCGTTATCTCTTCCCCCCATGAGTTTTTCTTTTTTCTCGTCTTCTTTTGGAGTGTGTGAAGCTCTCCTGCGACATATGTTTAAACTGGACATTGTCATCTGGACCTTGCCTCACTACTCAGCCATTGCCCAAATGTGGTGGGCGTCTGGAGGTGCGCACACACACACCTGCTGCAGAACCGGACCACTGTTATATTCTCATAATTCACAGGCTTCACTGAACACATCAAACCACTTCAGCAGTGGTCCCCAACCCCCGGGCCGGTCCGTGGATCACTTGGTACCGGGCCGCCAGGCCGCCTAATAATTACTTAATTCATTCATTATTTCTCTTATATTTATTATCCAAGTCTGAACAATCTTTTATTTTGAAATAATATAAATGTATATATATTTAATTTTTATTTATTTAAATATGTCCACCTGGCTGCTTTTACAGCTGTGTTACTGTGGCATACAGGGCCATAGTTGGGGTAAAATATATAAAATATACATATATCTATATGTATAGTTTTGTTCTAATTTGAATGTTTAACATGTTTTTTTTTAATTTAGTGTAGTTCATGTTCAGTGTGGTGAGAATGATATGTGTATGTCATTGTGCAGTAGCAAACTCCGACCAGCAGAGAGGGCGTTGGTGACACTGGTCAAGGGCAAGGGTAGTCTCATGAGATAACAAGAGATCATGCGAGAGGCTATTCTGTACACATACTACGGTGCCGCAGTGTCCATTGATTGTCGTCGTTTTTTTTGTATCCCTTACAGAATCAAATAAAGGAAACGTTTTTCAACAATTAAATATGTAGTGGAGGGCCATGTCCTTTTGACCCACGCAACATTACTGTTGATTTTTTACCAACAGACTAGCAAAGTATATTTTTAAAATTTTATTTATAGTTAAGTAGCTGTTTTAAATCTGTCAACTTTTCAAGCAGACTGTAACAACCAAATATTTATTTTGAGAAAATGGTTGGTTCTCAACTTTTGTTTCCAGGGTGCAATTTATCTTTGTGTGACCCTGACAAATAGTATTCCTGAATCCCAGGCACAACTAATGTTATAATGCACTATAAGCACAGATTCAACATTATTTGTATTGTCACTGGAGTGGGGCCCCTCCCCAATGCTTTGTGCCCGACAGCTGCTGTGGCCCTCGGCTTGGTGCCCAGGTCAGAATTTGGCCCTTGATGAAATCTAATTGGGGAACCCTGCTGTATACCATTGGCGGGGAGAGGGTGGCTTCGGGGACTTAAGCCCCGGATCTATTTTTGATCTTGTAAGAAAAAAAAAAAAAAAAAAAATCACCTGTGTAGCTACTACACTCCTTTTTACAGTAGTTTACATTTACAATATTTCCATTTATAATTTATTGCTGCTGAGCTGGTTAACTGTTTTATATCGTTCTACCTGGTTTACTTCTTCTGAGCTGATTTCTATACATTACTATCTGGCTCATATGTTTGTCTGGTTAATTTTGGGTTTCTATAAATTTGTCTGGTTCACTGCTGTTAGTTGGTTTATCCATGTTTAGCCAAAATGGCTAGAACTGGACTGCAACACCAACCTGCTATAGGGAGTTAATACTTTTAGTTCAAACTGTCCATATGTTTGTGTCTCTGCTCAGTCAATAACGCACCTGAACCTGACCCACACCTCCCTGTTCTTTGAATGGGATTATGAGGATCAAAGATAAGGAAAAACTAAAATGCTAAAAGTAAGCATTTAGAAAGATAACCAATAACTACCAAACCGGCTCAAAAAGTTAACTGAATAAGGAACCAGGTCAAAACTACAATAAAAACTACCAAACGTGCTCAAGAAACACAATTCAAACGGAGTCAAAACTAATGAAAAATCCAAAACCATTATAACCCTGATCCTTAGTTTCCATTTTTATATTCTATTTTTAGGCGTCAATATTCACTTGGTGTTATATATAGACTAACCGTAACCCATTTTCTTCCCATTAAACAAAATGTCCTTGTGGGAAGGAAACCTCAGTTTAATTTATAGATCCTCATGTCATGGGATCAAAAATATAGGACACCCCTACTATCCTCGTCTATTGGAATCAATGTCTGTAATCACTACCATCTTTATATGGTAGTAACGCTGCTTACATGATCATTGGCAATATCTACCTTGATACCCTATGACAAGACTGCACCTGAGGCTTGCCATGCTAACATGCCAAAATACTGTTTTATTTCCATGTCATGGGGGTAGGATTTGTCAAACAGGCTACCTTAAAATGCAGAAGAATACAGGAAATCACATCTAAGAAGTCCATCTTTCTGGACAGACCCCCTCTGGCTTTAACCCCAGATCTTCAATTTGGCTTTGCATCTGCTCTATACTAAACTAGCCATAACTTGAAACTACTACAATTCGAAAAGGGCTTTGAACCATGGGCCTTATTCTAGGGCTGGGCGATTCTTGCTAAAATGTGAATCTCGATTTTTCTCCACAAGAATCTCGATCTACGATTCTCACACGATTTCCACTTTTCCATGAAACATTTATTTGTTTCTTTCTGTAAAGACTAACAATGACAGGAACAGTCGGTGCTGAACAACAGCTTGCAACAAAAAAATGCAACAAAGAAATGCAGCAAAAAAATGAATAAAGAAAAAAACGCAACAAGAGAAATGCAGCAAAAAAATAAATAAACAAAGAAATGCCGTCAGCCACCAGTGACTGAACTATTCTTAAAGAGTAATCATGATTACCACCAAAAATATAAACTTAAAATCAAGTGCTGCTCAACTCACTGGATCAATTGTTTTTGTTTATTTAACAAGGGTTTTTTTTTTTTTAGAGCTTGACTTGTAAAGCCTTGCCTAACTATCCAGTCAGTCCATCTACCGCACTTCAAGGTTCTTGGCTAAGAACACTAACATGTCAACATTGTGTGGCTTCAGGCAGCTACGCTGACATGTTACAATGTTCCCCCCTGTACTGAAAAGCCTTTCAGATGGGCAACTGGTCACAGTGATGCACAAGTATTTCCTGGCCAGCATAGACAAATGTGGGTAATGTCCCTGGTTTGTGTTCCACCACACCAAGGGGTCCTCCTCTACATCCAGAGGCTTGTGGAGCAGATAAGCAGCCAGTTCCATTTCAACCACCTGCAATTTACATACAATTTGCACATTTAGCACACCCTTTTAAGTCAAAGCAAGCTTTACAATAAGCAAAGTAATACATCATCATCATAATCATACATCTAATGCAAAGAAATACTAGCTAAACAAGGAAAGCAGGTGGACATTAAGCAGGTAATACAACATCATTGCTGTACCTGCTCCTCTGGTACAGCTACAGCAGGAGGTTCCACGTCTGCCCTTGCTTCTTTAAGAAGGCTGCCTAAGGTGACCTTTCTCTTCTTCCCACCAGGTGGGGGCGTGGCACTGGAGGTAGCTGTGGTGGATGTGCTGGGACCGGGAGTGGGGTGTCTCTCCTTGAAAAGGGAAAAATATATTATATAATTTTATAGTTATATACGTTATATTCTCAGCAGTTACATGCCTTCGCTGTTAAATTGGTCAGTTTAACACTAAGCTTCAGATAAACTAAATAAATTCTTTTAAGCCATTTATAATACATACTTACCATAGTGACGATGTTTATCATCTCATTCTTCAGTCTGGCCTTGATGATGGCTTTGGTGTCATCGTCGCTGACATGGTCCAGAATTGTAGCGATGTCGAGCAGCTCCTGCGTTTTTGGATCGCGGTACTTCTCCTCAAAGTACTGCAGGATGGATGTTTTGATGTCACGTGCGAGTGAAGGGTCATCTTCCTCCACTTTCAACATCCTTTCAAAGAGGTTGAGGACAGGCTTCACAGAGGAAACACTAACATACTGCTCTCCTGATAGTGCATCTGTAAATTCTGCCAGCGGTGTCAGACACTTGTTGATCACTTCCAGAACCATGATGTCTTGCCATGACAGAAGGTTTGGGCCAATGTTCTTGCTCCGGTCACTGCACCGGCGGAGAACACGAGTGATGGTCTCTTGCTGTTTAAGGACCCTTTTTACCATGGCTAGACGGGATCCCCATCTTGTTTGGCACTCCGTTTTCAGCTTGTGTTCAGGTAGCTGGAGATCCTTTTGTGCAAGCTCTCGCTTCCACTTCCAGCTGTAGCTGAAGGCGCTCACCACCTTATTGCAGACTCCCATGGCATGGCTGATTCTCTTGTCCTTCATTGAATTCTCTAGAGGCAAAGAGAAAAAAAAACAACAAATTACCACCACTGGTAATAGTTTAATTGGTTAAAAACAGAAAATATATAGGCTATATAATAATTATTTATTAAGACATAGATCATCAAAGTAATGATGTACAGCAAAATCCACCTCATTCAATTCAGCCTGAGAGAGAATATGTTCTAAATTGGAGGGGGGCCGTTAATATTAATTCTTTGTGAAATATAATGTGTGTCACATGGACAGACACAATTTTATACTTAATACAATTACAAACTGATTTAAATTAACAGAGGATTTTAATGTGTGATGGGAGAATTTGTAATTGGTTACCTATAGCCAGATGAAGTCTGTGTCCAAAACATTGGAGCCTTGTCCAATTGTTCATGGAGCATGCTTTTATGATGTTTGCTCCACTGTCTGTAGTGATGCACACCATCCTTTTCTGATCCAAATTCCAGGAGTTGAGACTTTCCACCAATCCTGCAGCAAGTTGGTCACCCGTGTGGTCACTGGGGAAGAATGCTTTCTGTAGGCACCGACTTTTCATGGTGAAATCACTGGTTATGAAATGAACCGTCAGGCTCATATAAGGCTCCATGGTTCTACTTGACCAGAGATCAGTTGTGGCCGCAAAGTGAGTGACGTCCTGCAGTACTATCTCCACGCTGGCTCTGGTCTTGGAGTACAAAGCAGGTAGCGCAGTGTGTGAAAAATAGTTGCGAGACGGGCATGTGTAGCGCTTATCAAGCGTCTTCATCATGTGCTTGAAGCCAACATTTTGAACAGTATTTATCGATGCCATATCCTTAGCTAAAAAATAGGCGACAGAATCTGTTATTTCTTGGTGTCTTCGTGAGCTGACGAGATATGGGGTTGAATTGGTAAGAGCTTGGGTGATGGTTGTTTGGGTTGTCTGACGACTGGACTTTTCCTTTTTTTCGTTATCCTTTGTAGATTCGTCATAGCATTTTGTGGTGTCGTTTGAGGTGGTTAAACAGGTTCATTGGGTTACCTGACTTAGTCTTGACGAGGCCATGACACTGCTTGCAGATGGCTTGTTTTTGAAATTCGTCGCCAGGAGCGAAGCCAAAGAACCTCCAAACGCTGGATGAATGTTTGCCTTTTTTCTGCACAAGCACAACAGTCTCAGTCGTAGTCTTGTCGTTATCACTGTCGATGTTGTGGTCCGTCAGGTCACTGTCCGACGCTCTCCTCAGTTTTCTTGTCTCAAAACTTTTTGGTGGGCTGTTCTCGGCTGCTGCGTCTCCACGGTTCGCTATCCTGTAGCTAATGCTCCCATTGCTGCGCAGTGGCCACTGCGCAGCAAATGAGCGAGTGCCGTGTCAGAGTAGCACACATCAGCGGCATGAACAGGAGACAGACGCCGTAATTCGATCTCATTAAAAATGAGATCGTGGGTCCATTTTCGATCGCCCAGCCCTACCTTATTCACCCGGAATGCTCCAGAAATGGAGGGGTACATTTTCAACAGCAATGGCACCCCACAGCTGCATCCAGAAGGCTTAAAAAAAAAAAAAAAAAAAAAAGGGATCTGGTTTTGTCATGTCCATTTACAAATTACATTTACCAGACTTTCAATGATAAGTGGTGCCAAGAGCACAATGATATAGTGCAATGCTACATTCCAAGTTTGTGTTGCATTTTGTAGTTAGTGTGGCAGTCAGTACTGATGATGTACTACTGGTGCCATTGGCCTACTTAAAATGTGTTGCCTTTGAGCAAGACAGCTCAAGGATTATTGTTCTTAAACCCCCATTTTTCAACATTTATCATCAGCATTGACAGATTGGTAGTCAAAACTGCTAGCATGTTGGCAAATCCAAACAGACTAGTTATTGACAATGGAACAGTACTTCTGTTTAATTTCCATGCCCCTCAGGAGTAAAAATGGCTGCCAGGTGAATTACAAAACGTAAGTAGGAAAGCAGTTTTATTTAAAATAGGAAAATGTAGGAAACACCCATTCAAGAATTACTGACAATAGCGTCCGCCGCCTTCTGCTCTTGGGCCTCAGCGTCCGCCGCCTTCTGCTCTTGGGCCTCAGCGTCCGCCGCCTTCTGCTCTTGGGCCTCAGCGTCCGCCGCCTTCTGCTCTTGGGCCTCAGCGTCCGCCGCCTTCTGCTCTTGGGCCTCAGCGTCCGCCGCCTTCTGCTCTTGGGCCTCAGCGTCCGCCGCCTTCTGCTCTTGGGCCTCAGCGTCCGCCGCCTTCTGCTCTTGGGCCTCAGCGTCCGCCGCCTTCTGCTCTTGGGCCTCAGCGTCCGCCGCCTTCTGCTCTTGGGCCTCAGCGTCCGCCGCCTTCTGCTCTTGGGCCTCAGCGTCCGCCGCCTTCTGCTCTTGGGCCTCAGCGTCCGCCGCCTTCTGCTCTTGGGCCTCAGCGTCCGCCGCCTTCTGCTCTTGGGCCTCAGCGTCCGCCGCCTTCTGCTCTTGGGCCTCAGCGTCCGCCGCCTTCTGCTCTTGGGCCTCAGCGGCCGCCGCCTTCTGCTCTTGGGCCTCAGCGTCCGCCGCCTTCTGCTCTTGGGCCTCAGCGGCCGCCGCCTTCTGCTCTTGGGCCTCAGCGTCCGCCGCCTTCTGCTCTTGGGCCTCAGCGTCCGCCGCCTTCTGCTCTTGGGCCTCAGCGTCCGCCGCCTTCTGCTCTTGGGCCTCAGCGTCCGCCGCCTTCTGCTCTTGGGCCTCAGCGTCCGCCGCCTTCTGCTCTTGGGCCTCAGCGTCCGCCGCCTTCTGCTCTTGGGCCTCAGCGTCCGCCGCCTTCTGCTCTTGGGCCTCAGCGTCCGCCGCCTTCTGCTCTTGGGCCTCAGCGTCCGCCGCCTTCTGCTCTTGGGCCTCAGCGTCCGCCGCCTTCTGCTCTTGGGCCTCAGCGTCCGCCGCCTTCTGCTCTTGGGCCTCAGCGTCCGCCGCCTTCTGCTCTTGGGCCTCAGCGTCCGCCGCCTTCTGCTCTTGGGCCTCAGCGTCCGCCGCCTTCTGCTCTTGGGCCTCAGCGTCCGCCGCCTTCTGCTCTTGGGCCTCAGCGTCCGCCGCCTTCTGCTCTTGGGCCTCAGCGTCCGCCGCCTTCTGCTCTTGGGCCTCAGCGTCCGCCGCCTTCTGCTCTTGGGCCTCAGCGTCCGCCGCCTTCTGCTCTTGGGCCTCAGCGTCCGCCGCCTTCTGCTCTTGGGCCTCAGCGTCCGCCGCCTTCTGCTCTTGGGCCTCAGCGTCCGCCGCCTTCTGCTCTTGGGCCTCAGCGTCCGCCGCCTTCTGCTCTTGGGCCTCAGCGTCCGCCGCCTTCTGCTCTTGGGCCTCAGCGTCCGCCGCCTTCTGCTCTTGGGCCTCAGCGTCCGCCGCCTTCTGCTCTTGGGCCTCAGCGTCCGCCGCCTTCTGCTCTTGGGCCTCAGCGTCCGCCGCCTTCTGCTCTTGGGCCTCAGCGTCCGCCGCCTTCTGCTCTTGGGCCTCAGCGTCCGCCGCCTTCTGCTCTTGGGCCTCAGCGTCCGCCGCCTTCTGCTCTTGGGCCTCAGCGTCCGCCGCCTTCTGCTCTTGGGCCTCAGCGTCCGCCGCCTTCTGCTCTTGGGCCTCAGCGTCCGCCGCCTTCTGCTCTTGGGCCTCAGCGTCCGCCGCCTTCTGCTCTTGGGCCTCAGCGTCCGCCGCCTTCTGCTCTTGGGCCTCAGCGTCCGCCGCCTTCTGCTCTTGGGCCTCAGCGTCCGCCGCCTTCTGCTCTTGGGCCTCAGCGTCCGCCGCCTTCTGCTCTTGGGCCTCAGCGTCCGCCGCCTTCTGCTCTTGGGCCTCAGCGTCCGCCGCCTTCTGCTCTTGGGCCTCAGCGTCCGCCGCCTTCTGCTCTTGGGCCTCAGCGTCCGCCGCCTTCTGCTCTTGGGCCTCAGCGTCCGCCGCCTTCTGCTCTTGGGCCTCAGCGTCCGCCGCCTTCTGCTCTTGGGCCTCAGCGTCCGCCGCCTTCTGCTCTTGGGCCTCAGCGTCCGCCGCCTTCTGCTCTTGGGCCTCAGCGTCCGCCGCCTTCTGCTCTTGGGCCTCAGCGTCCGCCGCCTTCTGCTCTTGGGCCGAGTCCAAGCTTGACGAGTCCAGATGCACAACCTTTTTCAGGACAGCTTCCCCATCATTCATTCCCACGCCAACTGCAGAGACAGACAGAACTCTAAATTTGCCATTTTCCCAGGCAATCCTTCTGGGCAAGTAAAAACACACAAACACAAGTTCTTCAAGAGAGCTTTTCAAAATGGGGCCAAAGTTCAGGTTACATAATTCCAATAAAATATACTCTGGATGTATATTTTATTAAAAGGGCTATAGTTACATACACGCTAGGAAAATCATTAATCATTTGAATTACAATAACCTGATAGTTAAGTTCCAATGCGCAAAGACTTCTGCAGGTACAAACAACCACATCTAGAACCTGTGGATCCTCACTGGTCAGACAAGTTCAATGTATCCTATAACGTGAGGCCATAGTAATGAAAACTGATGTGAATCAACTCCACTAGTTTAGTCTTGTACCTCAGACCATTATCCATGCAGTAAAGGCAGAAGACCTAACAGAACTTAATCCGATATTTGTTGTATGGACTTTGTTAATGGAAAGCCAAGGAAGGTGTATTATTTTTTATCTTAACAAGGCATTGAAGTCTCCAAAATTAGGTGTCAAAACTTTGGCCCCATTTGAAGATTTTGTGATCACAGAAAATAAAAGTAAACCCAGTACCACATCTCCATCTAAAAGAGCATTTAAACAAATGTTATTCTTAATATTCATATGAACATATAAACTCAGTCACACAACAGCTCATAAATCTTACAGTAAGTAAGTAATAAGTATCTAACTTTCCCCTTCCCAAGTACAATTCATTCACCTGCAGGCAGACCAAGAGGAGAAGAGTTTAATTTTATTCACCTGAAGATAGAGAATCATTAGTGCCTTTACCAACAAGTCCTCTCATCTGGACAGCTTGCCCCTGCTGGACTTGGATAGGCCATGCTCCTGCAGCAACGACAGAAATGCAGAAAGTCATTAACCCTTTCATAAATCAACTACAAAAAATTTAAGTTGGCTTCATTCCACAAAATCATGGCAAGAATAAAGACTCAAGGTTTTTAAATAAGTAAAACTTGGCTTGAAAATACTTTGTCAGCTGTACTTTTTAATGCAGTGGCTTGTAGTAGACTGTTGCTCAGAGGTGTGAAGCCATTGACCCCAAAAATTACCAAAATAAAAATACATATAGCCGAAGCTGAGGTCAAATTCAGGGCACCACAGATCAGGTTAACATAAAAAGAAAATGCTCCCTCCTCATTGAGTTTCTCAGAGTCAATACAGATTGTTTTACCTGCTCCACCCATTTATTACCATCAGAAACACCTGGAAAATGAGTTCAACTACAGGCATCACACAGGATGTTAAACATGCATTTCAACAGTCTGGGTAAATGGCATTTTAACACATTTACAAACTTTTGCATTAACATTTCCCAGAGTGTAAAACAATCTAACATTCCTTATCTTACAGTTTGGTTTACTCTACACATGGCAGATTTGGGTCTGGTACAAACCTATGACAGTCCAAACACTCATCAAACAAATGCACCACAGCCAAACAGCCTCCATTGTTCCAGTCAGCAGAAGAACTAACTATGTGGCCCTCATGTCAGGTTTATATAGTCAGTCCATGTGGGACACCTGCTGCATTTTCAGGTCTCATTAGGTCAGAGGTCAGGGTGGAGTCCATTCTCATATACACCAGTTAGATTTTGTCTGACTGTTGATTGGAGCTCTTCGTCCCACACTTTTTAAAAAAATGAATCTTTATGACCAAACCTCAAGTATATCAGAACATTACAAGGTAGCTTCACAACAAATTTAAATTAAATTGAACACAAAATTTTACTGATCACAAACAAGAAACTATGGATAAAAACTGCAGTAGTTAATGTAATACGCTCTGATTCTAATTTTCATTTTAATTTAGCAGTCCATATTTCAACCTTCTCCGGTCATTAAATCCATCAAAGTAACAATTCACAATCAGGAACTCCTACACTTCACAAAATCAAATTGTTTAATGTCATGTTTTGCCATCATATGACATCAAGCCACCAGTAGCATTGTTTCTTTGACAGAAAACAATTGTATGTTAGTGACAGAGAAAATCACTCTTAATGAAAAGAAAAAATACATACATTATTGCACGTCTTTGCAATATGAATATTGTACACTGTGTTATTAGGTTCATATTTGTTCTATATATTGTGCACCTCTTCCACATGGTTTGGAAAGAAGCATTGATATTAAATTCCACCCCCTCACCACACAACCCATGTCAAAACATCACACTACAACACAGAACATTACAGTAACGCATCCTCACAAGATGGAACACAGACCGGCCTAAACACACTCTGACCCCACACCCACTCCCCCTTATGGCACCCACATTGTTGAAAGCATCAACAGCTGCATTTCCAATACCCTTGGAAATTCGAAAATATAAATAGGTCTATAAAAAAACTGGTAATGGAAACACCTGAATGTTGAATGTCACAGTCAAATATTGCTAAAAAGTTTTACACTTTCATGAGGTGGTTTTTTTCAATGGTTTCGATATTCTAAAGCGCAAAATATTTACAAAATTTTAAAATCCATCTGCTAAATGATTCCAAAGTATTATTCCCCTGACTAAAATGCACATTGATTTTCAAGTAGTTCTTACCTTTGTTGGTACAATTTATTAATACCTCAAATGTTGAATTTATGTTGACAATCTCAAATCGGCAACTGCACAACATTGTACAATTATATGTTTTAGTGAAAGCAATATCAATATTATAACAATATGTTTTGCTTTTCCTTGAATAATTTGCTGTGCAAAATAAAAATAACTTCTATTTATGTTTGAACAACACAAATAAATTCAACACAACTGCTCCCTGAGACAATATGTATTAAATGAAAACAGGAAATATGCAATTATCAAACAAATATGACAATACAGTTCCTTTTTTTTCTTTTAGAGCAAATACATTTTGGTAACAAATATAAATGTTTGAATGATATCGGTGGCTGTAATGAACCTGTTTACATTACACATGTCAAAATAGGGAGCCTAAGTGACACGATTCTATTTCCGGTCGATTTCCGGGCAATGGGGCCTAAGTGCCATAAAAAAAATTAACGAGAGTCAATGGAGGGATAAAAGTTATTTTCTGGTCCCGTTTGAAATGTGCTACGGTTTTCACATATGATGTTTGTGAATTTTAAAGATACATTTTCACATTGAGAAAGCACTCACTTTGGACAGGCATCCAAAGTTACGTTAGGTTTTATATGAGAGTAAGTAATGGACTACAACGTTCGTCTCACAAATATTACGTCACCACCAAGCTTCACCATCAAACTCTTTGAAAATGATTGTGACTTTGGCGAGCTTCACCTCCTTCTTTCAGGATGAAGGCAAGAGCATCAAACGTGGAGAAAACCACTTTAAATCGGGGCATGTGGAAAAAGGCAGCTACTCCGGGGGAGAGATAGTTGGTCGAGTGAGAGCCAGCATGCGGGACAAGCTCTCGTCAGCCGGGAAGCGGTAGAGGGAACATGTGGAAATGGTGTTGTGATTACACCGGGGCACAAAGAACACAGGCATTTTCAAATGATGAATAGAAAAGGCGGTATACGGTTTAGAAAAGTTTGCAGGGAAAGATTCTGCTGTGACGTCATCTATGCGACGTCTGATATGTAGTCCAAACAGAGTCCAAATAATTACATATTTTTACACGCTAATAAATCACAAAACACGTATCAAAGAAACTCCAAATACACATCATTGGTTATGATTTTAATTGAAGTACAGCAAATGTGTGATTCAGGGCATAAAGTAAAGTGGACCAGAAAATTATTTTCTCCTCATCCACTCTCATGTTAAATTTTCTTCAGCCCAGTGGACTGACCAGAAGGGGCGGAGACTTAGGCTCCCTATATTAAAGCATGAACTGTGCAAAAACAGAAACATTGCAGTTTTCTTTTCCAGTCAAATCCTTGTCAATTCTCCAAACCTAAACTCTTTGTCTAATCTCGTAACAGATCACCATGGCAGTAGATTGGTTACTATGGTAACTCCCTTTTCAGTTGTGGGGGGGCTGTAATATTTCTGCCTTTTGTGCATTAGTGTTCCATAAAAGTGTGGGACTAAGCTCCAATCAACATCTAACTGGTGGATAGGAGAATGGACTCCACCGTGACCTCTGACCTAATTAGACCTTATTCGCAGCAGGTGTCCCACATAGACTGACTATATAAACCTGAAATGAGGGCCACACAGTTAGTTCTTCTGCTGACTGAAAAAAATGGAGGTTGTTTGGCTTTGGTGCTGCTGTTTGATGAGTGTTTGGACTGTCACAGGTTTGTACCAGACCCAAATCTGCCATATGTAGAGTAAGACAAACTGTAAGATGAGGAATGTGAGATTAATTTAAACTCTGGGGAACAATAATCCAAGACTGTGTCCATTCATGTGTTATAATGTAATTTACCCTCTCCTCAAAGGGTTCTGATGGTAATCTACTCCACACCACAATGGGGGGTGGGATGATAGGAAAGGCAATCTTTAACAAGCTTAAGAAATACAGTGAAGAAAAAGTATTGTCTTACTCTGACTTGAGCCTGTGATCTGGTTTTTATTTATTTTTTGTCCATGTTTTTTAACAATTGTCTCACTGCTTTAAATGACTTTGTTCTTGTTGGTGCTGCAGGAACATGGCCGGTCCAAGTCCAGCAGAGAGGTGCTGCTGAGGTGAAGGGACTTCTTGGTAAAGGCAGTAATGACTCTGTATCTACAGGTGAATGAACTAAACTTCTGTCTGTTTGGATTGATGGGAGTTAAATGCATGTCTTATTAACATGTATGAGCTGTTTTTTGGGGTTTTTTTTGACTCATGTGTATGTTCATATGGATATTGCAATAATATAATGCAGCTTAAATGCACTGTTAAATTTTATTTTGCATGTGCACAAAATCCTCAGTGAATGTGGTCAAAAGCACTGGTAGTGAAATGTAGGTTTTCCACCTCTTTAAAGTTAAACTAATTCTGCTTCCTTGGCTTAAATGTTTTTTATTCATCACAAAGCTTCCACACAACAAACTTCAGATCGTGTTCTAGTTTTAGTCTTTAACCTTTGGGAGCTACTGATGGCATTTACTGCATGGATGATGGTCTGAGGTACAATCTTAAACTAGTGGACTTCATTCACATCAGTCTTCATTACTATGACATCATTTCATAGGATAGGTTGACCTGGTCTGACCAATGGGGATCCACAGGTTCTAGATGTGGCAGTTATGCTGTACCTGCAAAAGTGTTGGTACATAGAAACTTGATTTTAAGGAAATTACAATTCATGGTTGTCAAAATGATTTTCCTACTGTCTGCTTCAGTAACTATGCATAAGCATTCAAACTGCAGCAGTGGGCTCTGAAAGTCTGGGCATATAATATACATACAGAGTGTACTTTATTGCTATTGTGTAAACTGAATGTTAACCCATTTAGAAAAGGATCTCTCGAGGACCTGGTACTTGTGTTAAACTTTACGAACTCGGAAAGAGTGCCTGGGGAAATGACAAATCTGTTAATTTAGTTCTGTTTTTACTGACTGTCTCTGCAGGTAAGGTGAAAACCACTGAGGAAGCTGTCCTGAAAAAGGTTGTATATCTGGACTTGTCAAAAAAGGCCCTTGAGGAACCAGTGGTAACTGACTTTCTCAAACTTGCCCAAGCCCTCAAGAAGGTGGCACAGGTGCCTGACCAGAAGGTGGCGCAGGCTAAGATGCATGACGAGTCCTTTCCATGGATAATTTGCTTCTTGGATCCTAATTTCTCATGGGATGAGGTGTCCGAGCAGCAGGCGTCTGACGAGAAGGTGTCCCAGGAGCAGGCGTCTGACGAGAAGGTGTCCCAGGAGCAGGCGTCTGACGAGAAGGTGTCCCAGGAGCATTAAATTGTCGCTATTAATGAATGTACATTTCTTCCGTTTTTAAATAAAACTGTCTCGTACTGCAACCTTTTGCTGAAATGGTGACATCAGTCATTTGTGGTTCAAAGCACTCTCCTGACTGCAAATGGTTTCAACTTCCGGCTAGTTTAGTATAATAGATTGCATACATCAACGGCTGAAATGTGTGTCTAAAGGACTTGCAAGAGAAGTGAAGCATTTGAGCAAATCATTGTTTCAGATATTAACTACAAGGGTCCAAATCATCTGTGACCAGAGCGCATAGCAACCACTGTGTGCAGAAATGCACGCAGTTGAGTTGAGGGTAACATTGCTTTCTATTTCCTTGTTTGAGATGAGTGTTTGCTCATGCGAAGTGGATTTCTGCCCCCCCCCCTTCCACAGGGGAAGACCATATTTGTGGCTTATTTGTATAATTCTACATGTAACCCTTTCAGATTGACCTGTAAGAAGGTGAGACCTTACTGGTGTCAATGCAAATTATGTCCTTGATTGTATGTCTAACTTTTAGCATAAACAAATGCATTTTATTTTTTTTTAACCTTTCCTTTAGAACAAATCTGGGCATTTTACAGCCTGGGGGCCAAATACAGCCCTTTGGTTGACTTTGACTGGGCAGCCAGGTTAATTGGAAATTACAAAAGAATGTATTTTCTCATTTTACCTCATGCATGGACTAAGGCTTTTTACGTACACTGACGCAATACCTTTAGCAACAGGTGCCCATGGTTGACATGGTGATTGTATCTCCCAGAAATGTCCACTCATACAAAAACGATGGATGCCGAATGCAGAATTTTCAACAAAAATTAGACTTTTTTTTTTTTTTATATTACTGAAGTCTACAATATCTTACTGTAAGGGGTCTCCTTTCTCTGTCACACGTGGACACAAATCATAACTTCATCAGGTTGGTAGTTTATTATAAAACAGTGAACATGTATGTGATTTAATGTGCATGTTTAGTAACTGCAGTCAAAATTTTGATCTTAAAGGTACAACATTGTTCTGTGTGGAGCAGTGGATGGATACTCCAGGAAGGCAAATCATTTTGTGTAACATATTTGTCATTCTGCCTGAAATTTATTATAAATTAAAACAATATGCATTGTAATTTTGGAATGCTGTAGATTTGGGATCACATGGGATCCTCACGAAGTGGATCCCATGTGATCCACCTAGTGAGGAAGTACCATTTTTTCTGGGAGTTCTGGTTTTCTGTTACTTGGATATCTATTTATTTACTTTTATTACTGAAACACCGGAAGTGCCACCAAAAAGATTGGAAGACATGGAGGAGATAAAGATTTCTCTCAACTATTTTGTCAGACAAGGTTCACACTGTACTGAAACAGCAAAGTGAATTGTCCGACCTACTGAAGGAGATACGTGAATTAAAGACGGCCTTAAAGGATAGTAAATCAACATTAGAGCAGCGTGTGGATAATTTAGAGCATTACTCACGTATGGATGATCTGCTAAGTGGACTGAAAACCAAACCGCAAAGTTATTCCCGTGCGGTGGCTAATACATATGATGCTACACCTAGCGAACAGGCTTCCCTAGAGAAACAGGTACTGACATTTTTTCAACACCATAACATAAAAATAGAAGCCAACACGATCTCGGCCTGCCACTCACTCCCATTAAAAGACAAGAATGCAAAACCATTAATTGTAATGCGTTTTATAAATCGCAAAACTAAAGTGAAGCTATTATCACAAGCTAAAAAGTTGAAGGGATCGGATGTTTTTTTGAACCAAAAGGAATGCAGACATTGCAAGACACGCACAAATACTGAAGAAACAAACAAAAATACAATCCACCTGGACAAGGAACTGCAGAGTATGGATCAAGCCAAATGGTTCTCCTGAAACGAAAGCCATCAGGGTAAGAGAATTGAAAGAACTTGACAAATACCGTTAAGAACCTATAGCCTAGTAGGCTAACTGACTGTAGTATGGATCTGAAGTGGACTATAATGACACCAATGGGTGTACAAAGACTGTTCTGTTTTAATATGTTTTTGATATTGTGCATTTTTCAATTAAGCACCTGTTTTGGAAAGACATTTTTTTGTTGGGACCACGTTGATGGCATGCTTATTTTTAAAATTTCTTTCTGTCACCACTAGTAAAAACTCAGGATGTCATGAGGTCCGTGTTTACTTTAGGAAGATTTTTTTCTACCCGGGACATTCTCTATGTATGACAGATGTATGACATATGCTTGATCTATGTGATTATTTTTCCTTTGCATGTTTGGAACTATTGGAAGACATGGATTATTTTTTGTTGCTATTGGGATGCGTTTGTGCAGGATGACGACCACCCAATCGGACTGTATTTTACTTTTATATTGGACTAAAGTATGCGTGGGTGTGTGTTGGATGTACAAAGCAATGTGATATGGAAAAGATTTTTTTTTCTCTCTATCTCTTTCCTTTTATTTTGTTATTATATTTATATATATATATATATATATATATATATATATATATATATATATATATATATATATATATATATATATATAGTTCTTTTTAGGTGAAATAACAGTAGGGGCCCGCAAGACATTTCTTATTTTGGTTATAGTACTCATTCATTTATTTATTTGTTCAAATATTTGTTATTGGTGACATATTGTGCATGCAGGGTTTTGCATGCACTTGCTATGGAAACGGCTGTTATTAATGTAAATAAGTGTTATGTCAAAATATGAACTGTTACTTTTGAATTATGACAGATTTTGAAGAGGTGCTACTTCCATTTCAAGAGCTTGAGGTGATCAACATTGCTGATGATATACCCAGTTCTAGAAATAGGGAAGATAATCTTTATAGTAAATATGAAAAAATGTATTTTAATACATTTGATACCACTGAACATAAAACATATGAAATAGAAATGTATCTTGATCCCGAAAACGACTTCTATAATAATTTAAATAACAACTGTGAGTATTATACTGATGATCAGTTCAAGACTCTCAAGATGGAAGGGAATTTCTCTGTGATTCACTTTAACAGCAGGAGTCTAAACAAAAACTCTACACACATTAGGGATTATCTGAGACTTGGTTAGATCATGACAAAACACTTGGTATTGAAATGGATGGGTATGAATTATTTACATCACACAGGACTAATAGAACAGGTGGAGGAGTTGCATTATATATTGATAAATTATTGCAGTGTAAATTGGTAAATACTAATAACATTGACAATATTCTTGAGTCCATAACGGTAGAAATAATATTTAATAGAGCAAAGAACATAGTGTTAACATGTATATACAGAACACCTGGATCCTGTACGGACACTTTCACCTCAATTCTTGACAATATGTATGTCAACACAAACAATAAGATGCACTTAACTATTGGCGATTTTAACATCGACATTCTTAAGTCCCATGAAAACACTAAAACTAGCAATTTTATCAGCACTATGTTAACTAATAATCAGTTCCCTGCGATAACAAAACCCAGCAGAATTACATTAGAGACAGCCACATTAATTGATAATATATACACAAACGCAATAGAAAAACAAATAACAGCTGGTCTACTTATCAACGACATAACTGACCATCTTCCCATATTTGCAATATTCCATCATAATTGTAACAATGAAAGAACTCCTACAAGCAACACATATACACTAACACGCTTAAGAACTCCTGATGCAATCAATGCACTCAGAGACGACCTCCAAAAACAGACCTGGAATGAAGTCTATTCTGCAGCTGACCCAAATGTGGCTTATAATGTCCTTTTATCTGTTTTAATGGTGCTTTATGACAGACATTGTCCCTTCAAAAATATTTCCTGTAAAAATCAACAAATGCATGTCAAGCCTTGGGTAACTAAAGGAATAAAAAATGCTTGCAATAAGAAAAATCTACTTTATAAAACCTTCTTAATAGACAGAAATGAGGAGTCAGAAACTAGATACAAGAAGTATAAAAACAAGCTCACTAATATTATTAGGAAAAGTAAAAAGGATTATTATTATTATAAAATACTGGACCAACACAAAAGTAATATTCAAGGTACTTGGAAAATACTCAACAGCATAATTAAGAAGGGCACCAGTAACATAAACCTCCCAAATCACATTAATAAAAACAACACAATAATAGACAGACCAAAAGAGATTGCAGATGCGTTTAATGATTTTTTTGTGAATGGAGGACCGAATCTTGCAAAGGAAATAGTAGAGCCTAATAATAAGCAGGGTTTAGATGAAAAAGTGATTAATATGAATCCACATTCCATTTTCATTAACAATGTAGATGAGCATGAAATATTAACAATTGTTAATAACTTCAAAAATAACAAATCAACTGACCACACCAACATAGATATAATATAAAAGATATAATCAACATCTAACTGGTGGATAGGAGAATGGACTCCACCGTGACCTCTGACCTAATTAGACCTTATTCGCAGCAGGTGTCCCACATAGACTGACTATATAAACCTGAAATGAGGGCCACACAGTTAGTTCTTCTGCTGACTGAAAAAAATGGAGGTTGTTTGGCTTTGGTGCTGCTGGTTGATGAGTGTTTGGACTGTCACAGGTTTGTACCAGACCTAAATCTGCCATATGTAGAGTAAGACAAACTGTGAGATGTGAAATGTTAGATTGTTTTAAACTCTGGGAAATAATAATGCAAGACTCTGTCCATTCATGTGTTATAATGTAACTTACCCTCTCCCCAAAGGGTTCTGATGGTAATCTACTCCACACCACAATGGGGGGGTGGGTGGGATGATAGGAAAGGCAATCTTTAACAAGTGTAAAAAATACAGTGAAGAAAAAGTATTGTCTTACTCAGACTTGAGCCTGTGATCTCCTGAGCTTGACCTCTCGGATCCAGTTATGATTTTTTTTTTGTCCATGTTTTTAACAATTGTTTTACTGCTTTAAACGACTGTCTACTACAAAACACACTATCAAAAAAGGCAACTGAAAAAAACTGTATCATGTTTTATAACGAATGTTCTCAGTAGGTTTAATCTCTTTAAATATTTTCTTGCCAGGATTTTGTGTAATGAAGCCAATCCAAATTTTTGATAGTTCATGAATGAAAGGGTTAATTCTTAAATGACTTTGTTCTTGTTGGTGCTGCAGGAACATGGCCGGTCCAAGTCCAGCAGAGAGGCGCTGCTGAGGTGAAGGGACTTCTCGGTAAAGGCAGTAATGACTCTGTATCTGCAGGTGAATAATCTAAACTTCTGTCGTTTGAATTGATGGGAGTTAAGTGCATGTTTAATATGTATGAGCTGTTTTTTGACTAGAGTATATGTTTATATGGATATTGCAATAACAAAATGCAGCTTAAATGCACGGTTAAATTTTATTTTGCATGTTCACAAAGTCGTCAGTGAACTTGGTCAAAAGCATTTTGGCACTGGTAGTGAACTGTAGTTTTACACCCCCTTAAAATTAATTCAGCTTCCTTGGCTTAACCTTTTCTATTCATCACAAAGCTTTCACACAACAAACTTCAGATCATGTTCTAGTTTTAGTCTTTAACCTTTGGGAGCTACTGATGGCATTTACTGCATGGATGATGGTCTGAGGTACAATCTTAAACTAGTGGACTTTATTCACATCAGTCTTCATTACTATGACATCATTTCATAGGATAGGTTGACCTGGTCTGACCAGTGGAGATCCACAGGTTCTGGATGTGACAGTTATGCTGTACCTGCTAAAGTGTTGGTACATAGAAACTTGATTTTAAGGCAATTCAAATTCATTGTTAAAATTATTTTCCTATTGTCTGCTTCAGTAACTATGTAAAGCATTCAAACTACAGCAGTGGCCTCTGCAAGTCTGGGCATATAATGTACATCCAGAGTGTACTTTATTGCTATTGTCTAAACTGAATGTTAACCCATTTAGAAAAGGATCTCTCGAGGACCTGGTACTTGTGTTAAACTTTACGAACTCAGAAAGAGTGCCTGGGGAAATGACAAATGTTTTAATTTAGTTCTGTTTTTACTGACTGTCTCTGCAGGTAAGGTGAAAACCACTGAGGAAGCTGTCCTGAAAAAGGTTGTGTATCTGGACTTGTCAAAAAAGGCCCTTGAGGAACCAGTGGTAACTGACTTTCTCAAACTTGCCCAAGCCCTCAAGAAGGTGGCACAGGTGCCTGACCAGAAGGTGGTGCAGGCTAAGATGCATGACGAGTCCTTTCCATTGATAATTTGCTTCTTGGATCCTAATTTCTCATGGGATGAGGTGTCCGAGCAGCAGGCGTCTGATGAGAAGGTGTCCCAGGAGCAGGCGTCTGATGAGAAGGTGTCCCAGGAGCAGGCGTCTGACGAGAAGGTGTCCCAGGAGCATTAAATTGTCGCTATTAATGAATGTACATTTCTTCCGTATTTAAATAAAACTGTCTCGTACTGCAACCTTTTGCTGAAATGGTGACATCAGTCATTTGTGGTTCAAAGCACTCTCCTGACTGCAAATGGTTTCAACTTCCGGCTAGTTTAGTATAATAGATTGCATACATCAAAGGCTGAAATGTGTGTCTAAAGGACTTGCAAGAGAAGTGAAGCATTTGAGCAAATCATTGTTTCAGATATTAACTAAAAGGGTCCAAATCTGTGACCAGAGCGCATAGCAACCACTGGGTGCAGAAATGCACGCAGTTGAGTTGCGTTCTATTCCCTTGTTTGAGATGAGTGTTTGCTCATGAGAAGTGGATTTCTGCCCCCCCCCCCCCTTCCACAGGGAAGACCATATTTGTGGCTTATTTGTATATTTCTACATATAATCTACATGTAACCCTTTCAGAAATACCTGTAAGAAGGTGAGACCTTACTGGTGTCAATGCAAATTATGTCCTTGATTGTATGTCTCACTTTTGGCATAAACAAATGCATTTTATTTATTTTTTTTTTAACCTTTCCTTTAGAACAAATCTGGGCATTTTACAGCCTGGGGGCCAAATACAGCTCTTTGGTTGACTTTGACTTGGCAGCCAGGTTACTTGGAAATTACAAAAGAATGTATTTTCTCATTTTACCTCATGCATGGACTAAGACTTTTTACGTACACTGACGCAATACCTTTAGCAACAGGTGCCCATGGTTGACATGGTGATTGTATCTCCCAGAAATGTCCACTCATACAAAAAGATGGATGCCGAATGCAGAATTTTCAACAAAAATTAGACTTTTTTTTTTTTTTATATTACTGAAGTCTACAATATCTTACTGTAAGGGGTCTCCTTCCTCTGTCGCACGTGGACACAAATCATAACTTCATCAGGTTGGTAGTTTAGTATAAAACAGTGGTGAACATGTATGTGATTTAATGTGCATGTTTAGTAATTGCAGTCAAAATTTTGATCTTAAAGGTACAACATTGTTCTGTGTGGAGCAGTGAATGGATACTCCAGGAAGGCAAATCATTTTGTGTAACATATTTGTCATTCTGCCTGAAATTTATTATAAATTAAAACAATATGCATTGTAATTTTGGAATGCCGTAGATTTGGGATCACATGGGATCCTCACGAAGTGGATCCCATGTGATCCACCTAGTGAGGAAGTGCCATTTTGTCTGGAAGTTCTGGTTTTCTGTTACTTGGATATCTATTTATTTATTTTTATTATTACTGAAACACCGAAAATGCCACCAAAAAGATTGGAAGACATGGAGGAGATAAAGATTTCTCTCAACTATTTTGTCAGACAAGGTTCACACCGTACTGAAACAGCAAAGTGAATTGTCCGACCTACTGAAGGAGATACGTGAATTAAAGACAGCCTTAAAGGATAATAAATCAACATTAGACCAGCGTGTGGTTGATTTAGAGCATTACTCACGTATGATCTGCTAAGTGGACTGAAAGCCAAACCGCAAAGTTATTCTCGTGCGGTGGCTAATACATATGATGCTACACCTAGCGAACAGGCTTCCCTAGAGAAACAGGTACTGACATTTTTTCAACACCATAACATAAAAATAGAAGCCAACACGATCTCGGCCTGCCACTCACTCCCATTAAAAGACAAGAATGCAAAACCATTAATTGTAATGTGTTTTATAAATCGCAAAACTAAAGTGGAGCTATTATCACAAGCTAAAAAGTTGAAGGGAACGTTTTTTTGAACCAAAAGGAATGCAGACATTGCAAGGCATGCACGAATACTGAAGAAACAAACAAAAATACAATCCACCTGGACAAGGAACTGCAGAGTATGGATCAAGTCAAATGGTTCTCCTGAAACAAAAGCCATCAGGGTAAGAGAATTGAAAGAACTTGACAAATACCGTTAAGAACCTATAGCCTAGTAGGCTAACTGACTGTAGTATGGATCTGAAGTGGACTATAATGACACCAATGGGTGTACAAAGACTGTTCTGTTTTAATATGTTTTTGATATTGTGCATTTTTCAATTAAGCACCTGTTTTGGAAAGACATTTTTTTGTTGGGACCACGTTGATGGCATGCTTATTTTTAAAATTTCTTTCTGTCACCACTAGTAAAAACTCAGGATGTCATGAGGTCCGTGTTTACTTTAGGAAGATTTTTTTCTACCCGGGACATTCTCTATGTATGACAGATGTATGACATATGCTTGATCTATGTGATTATTTTTCCTTTGCATGTTTGGAACTATTGGAAGACATGGATTATTTTTTGGATGCGTTTGTGCAGGATGACGACCACCCAATCGGACTGTATTTTACTTTTATATTGGACTAAAGTATGCGTGGGTGCGTGTTGGATGTACAAAGCAATGTGATATGGAAAAGATTTTTTTTTTCTCTCTATCTCTTTCCTTTTATTTTGTTATATATATATATATATATATATATATATATATATATATATATATATATATATATATATATATATATATATATATATTGTTCTTTTTAGGTGAAATAACAGTAGGGGCCCGCGAGACATTTCTTATTTTGGTTATAGTACTCATTCATTTATTTATTTGTTCAAATATTTGTTATTGGTGACATATTGTGCGTGCAGGGTTTTGCATGCACTTGCTATGGAAACGGCTGTTATTAATGTAAATAAGTGTTATGTCAAAATATGAACTGTTACTTTTGAATTATGACAGATTTTGAAGAGGTGCTACTTCCATTTCAAGAGCTTGAGGTGATCAACATTGCTGATGATATACCCAGTTCTAGAAATAGGGAAGATAATCTTTATAGTACATATGAAAAAATTAATTTTATTACATTTGATACCACTGAACATAAAACATATGAAATAGAAATGTATCTTGATCCCAAAAATGACTTCTATAATAATTTAAATAACAACTGTGAGTATTATATTGATGATCAGTTCAAGACTCTCAAGATGGAAGGGAATTTCTCTGTGATTCACTTTAACAGCAGGAGTCTAAACAAAAACTCTACATACATTAGGGATTATCTGAGACTTGGTTAGATTATGACAAAACACTTGGTATTGAAATGGATGGGTATGAATTATTTACATCACACAGGACTAATAGAACAGGTGGAGGAGTTGCATTATATATTGATAAATTATTGCAGTGTAAATTGGTAAATACTAATAACATTGACAATATTCTTGAGTCCATAACGGTAGAAATAATATTTAAAAGAGCAAAGAACATAGTGTTAACATGTATATACAGAACACCTGGATCCTGTACGGACACTTTCACCTCAATTCTTGACAATATGTATGTCAACACAAACAATAAGATGCTATTGATGATTTTAACATCGACATTCTTAAGTCCCATGAAAACACTAAAACTAGCAATTTTATCAGCACTATGTTGACTAATAATCAGTTCCCTGCAATAACAAAACCCAGCAGAATTACATTAGAGACAGCCACATTAATTGATAATATATACACAAACGCAATAGAAAAACAAACAGCTGGTCTACTTATCAACGACATAACTGACCATCTTCCCATATTTGCAATATTCCATCATAATTGTAACAATGAAAGAACTCCTACAAGCAACACATATACACTAACACGCTTAAGAACTCCTGATGCAATCAATGCACTCAGAGACGACCTCCAAAAACAGACCTGGAATGAAGTCTATTCGGCAGCTGACCCAAATGTGGCTTATAATGTCCTTTTATCTGTTTTAATGGTGCTTTATGACAGACATTGTCCCTTCAAAAAGATTTCCTGTAAAAATCAACAAATGCATGTCAAGCCTTGGGTGACTAAAGGAATAAAAAATGCATGCAATAAGAAAAATCTACTTTATAAAACCTTCTTAATAGACAGAAATGAGGAGTCAGAAACTAGATACAAGAAGTATAAAAACAAGCTCACTAATATTATTAGGAAAAGTAAAAAGGATTATTATTATTATAAAATACTGGACCAACACAAAAGTAATATTCAAGGTACTTGGAAAATACTCAACAGCATAATTAAGAAGGGCACCAGTAACATAAACCTCCCAAATCACATTAATAAAAACAACACAATAATAGACAGACCAAAAGAGATTGCAGATGAGTTTAATGATTTTTTTGTGAATGGAGGACTGAATCTAATAATAATAGTAGAGCCTAATAATAAGCAGGGTTTAGATGAAAAAGTGATTAATATGAATCCACATTCCATTTTCATTAACAATGTAGATGAGCATGAAATATTAACAATTGTTAATAACTTCAAAAATAACAAATCAACTGACCACACCAACATAGATATAATATAAAAGATATAATCAACATCTAACTGGTGGATAGGAGAATGGACTCCACCGTGACCTCTGACCTAATTAGACCTTATTCGCAGCAGGTGTCCCACATAGACTGACTATATAAACCTGAAATGAGGGCCACACAGTTAGTTCTTCTGCTGACTGAAAAAATGGAGGTTGTTTGGCTTTGGTGCTGCTGTTTGATGAGTGTTTGGACTGTCACAGGTTTGTACCAGACCTAAATCTGCCATATGTAGAGTAAGACAAACTGTAAGATGTGGAATGTTAGATTGTTTTAAACTCTGGGAAATAATAATGCAAGACTCTGTCCATTCATGTGTTATGTAATTTACCCTCTCCCCAAAGGGTTCTGATGGTAATCTACTCCAAACCACAATGGGGGGGTGGGTGGGATGATAGGAAAGGGAATCTTTAACAAGTGTAAAAAATACAGTGAAGAAAAAGTATTGTTTTACTCTGACTTGAGCCTGTGATCTCCTGAGCTTGACCTCTCAGATCCAGTTATGATTTTTTTCTTTGTCCATGTTTTTTTTTAACAATTGTTTTACTGCTTTAAACGACTGTCTACTACAAAACACACTATCAAAAAAGGCAACTGAAAAAAACTGTATCATGTTTATAACAAATGTTCTCAGTAGGTTTAATCTCTTTAAATATTTTCTTGCCAGGATTTTGTGTAATGAAGCCAATCCAAATTTTTGATAGTTCATGAATGAAAGGGTTAATTCTTAAATGACTTTGTTCTTGTTGGTGCTGCAGGAACATGGCCGGTCCAAGTCCAGCAGAGAGGCGCTGCTGAGGTGAAGGGAGTTCTCGGTAAAGGCAGTAATGACTCTGTATCTGCAGGTGAATAATCTAAACTTCTGTCGTTTGAATTGATGGGAGTTAAGTGCATGTTTAATATGTATGAGCTGTTTTTTGACTAGAGTATGTGTTTATATGGATATTGCAATAACAAAATGCAGCTTAAATGCACGGTTAAATTTTATTTTGCATGTTCACAAAGTCGTCAGTGAACTTGGTCAAAAGCATTTTGGCACTGGTAGTGAACTGTATAGTTTTACACCCCCTTAAAACTAATTCAGCTTCCTTGGCTTAACCTTTTCTATTCATCACAAAGCTTTCACACAACAAACTTCAGATTGTGTTCTAGTTTTAGTCTTTAACCTTTGGGAGCTACTGATGGCATTTACTGCATGGATGATGGTCTGAGGTACAATCTTAAACTAGTGGACTTTATTCAAATCAGTTTCATGACTATGACATCATTTCATAGGATAGGTTGACCTGGTCTGACCAGTGGAGATCCACAGGTTCTGGATGTGACAGTTATGCTATACCTGCTAAAGTGTTGGTACATAGAAACTTGATTTTAAGGCAATTACAATTCATTGTTAAAATTATTTTCCTATTGTCTGCTTCAGTAACTATGTAAAGCATTCAAACTACAGCAGTGGCTCTTCAAGTCTGGGCATATAATGTACATCCAGAGTGTACTTTATTGCTATTGTCTAAACTGAATGTTAACCCATTTAGAAAAGGATCTCTCGAGGACCTGGTACTTGTGTTAAACTTTACGAACTCAGAAAGAGTGCCTGGGGAAATGACAAATGTTTTAATTTAGTTCTGTTTTTACTGACTGTCTCTGCAGGTAAGGTGAAAACCACTGAGGAAGCTGTCCTGAAAAAGGTTGTGTATCTGGACTTGTCAAAAAAGGCCCTTGAGGAACCAGTGGTAACTGACTTTCTCAAACTTGCCCAAGCCCTCAAGAAGGTGGCACAGGTGCCTGACCAGAAGGTGGTGCAGGCTAAGATGCATGACGAGTCCTTTCCATTGATAATTTGCTTCTTGGATCCTAATTTCTCATGGGATGAGGTGTCCCGGCAGCAGGCGTCTGACGAGAAGGTGTCCGAGCAGCATTAAATTGTCAGCTATTAATGAATGTACATTTCCTCTTCCATTTTTAAATAAAATTGTACTGTAACCTCTTGCTGAAATGGTGACATCAGTCATTTGTGGTTCAAAGCACTCTCCTGACTGCAGAAAATGGTTTCAACTTCTGGCTAGTTTAGTATAATAAATTGCATATATCAAAAGCTGAAATGTGTCTAAAGGACTTGAAAGAAGTGAAGCATTTGAGCAGATTATTGTTTAGGTATTAACTGTGCGAAGTGTCGTGGCCTGTTCCAGAAAGACTTCATAAAGAGTTAAGGTAAACTTGTGAATGGGGTGAGAAAAGGTGCGTTTTCACGCAACTGTCTCTATTCCTTACAATGTTGTCTGTCCACAGTATGTTACCTCTTAAGGTGGAAAAATAATTGGCTTTTTTGTTAATCTGATTTTCAACTTTGCTGGGCTAATGGTGGCTAGCATTTTGAAAATGCTCCAAATCACTGTAAGCAGGCTACTGGATTACAATGAAAATGATCCTGTCAATGTCTTTTGATCCATATGAATAGTTGATTACTAAAGTTACATCTGTCACTGTATGAAGTTTAAACTGCACATATTTCTTTATGCACAGCTCCTGGCTGCTAATTAGCCATTTAATGTCAACGTTACATGAGGTGTGACAGTGTTTTATCTTTAATTCTGCAGTTTTGTGGATTTTCACACCTGCATGAGCCATTGAATAAGCCATAAAAATGCTAAACATTTTTGATCACTGTATTTTCAGTTAATGTGCAATTGTTTTTTTTTGTCTTACTCTTCTGGCTCTAAGCCAACACTGAACTTATTGTTTCAGCAGTTAACACTGCCCCCTGCCTGAAATTTAAATACCAAATTGAACAAGGCCCAGAAACACTTGGAGTCACATCTTAGAGTAGGCCTTTTATTTAAAGGTATTTGTGCTCGTGTGTGTTATAGATTGTATGAGTCAGTGCTGCTAACTCAAGTTCTGATTCCACTGGTAAAAACTGACAATGAAAATTAATGGAGCTCAAGTTTAATTGTCCCTGACAATTTTTTTTTCATGATTTTATTCTGTTATCTGCAGATGTGGGCTAAACCGCAGGCATAGAGTACTATAAAATATACACCAAATACAATATAAATTTTTTTTATTTAATGTTTTGCTTGAGCCTATGATTCCATTATATTCCACAGGGGAAGACCATATTTGTGGCTTATTTGTATATTTCTACATATAATCTACATGTAACCCTTTCAGATTTACCTGTAAGAAGGTGAGACCTTACTGGTGTCAATGCAAATTATGCTTTTATGTCTCACTTTTAGCATGAACAAATATTTACTTAATTTTTTTTAACCTTTCCTTTAGAACAAATCTGGGCATTTTACAGCCTGGGGGCCACATACGGCTCTTTGGTTCACTTTGACTGGGCAGCCAGGTTAATTGGAAATTAGAAAACAAATGTATTTTCTCATTTTACCTCATGCATGGACTAAGGCTTTTTACGTACACAATGACGCAATACCTTTAGCAATAGGTGCCCGTGGTTGACATGGTGATTGTAGCTCCCAGAAATGTCCACTCATACAAAAAGAGAGAGATGCCGAATGCAGGATTTTCAACAAAAATTTGACTGCTATTTTTTTTTTTTTTTTTTTTTTTTACTGAAGTCTACAATATCTTACTGTAAGGGGTCCCCTTTCTCTGTGGCATGTGGACACAAATCGTAACTTAATCAGGTTGGTAGTTTAGTATAATAAAACAGTGGTGTACATGTATGTGTTTTAATGTGCATGTTTAGTAATTGCAGCCAAAATTTTGATTTTAAAGGTACAACATTGTTCTGTGTGGAGCAGTGGATGGATACTCCAGGAAGGCAAATAAATAATCATTTTGTGTAACATATTTGGCGCTCTGCCTGAAATTTATTATAAGTTAAAACAATATGCATTGTAATTTTATTAAACCGATTATGTGCCTCAGTGCTGTCACTAACGATCTGGTTTAAACTGCATTTGCTGCCTTTAAGCAGGCTATAGAAATCTACGGCATTCCATCAAAGTAAACTTAAAAAAAAATAAAAATGTAAAAACCTCAGCAAACATGAGATCAGAAAGGCACATTTCTTCACTGTACCTCACACTTCTCCTTTGGGATTTAATTGTATTTATCTTTTGTGCATGAAAGGGTCAGAGTTGATCAAGGCAGTGAGAATGTTGACATTTCCAGGTTTATGTTCATTGTGCCGGGTACAAACAGAGGAAGTTTCATGTCTGGATAAAGTGTTCACAACCAAAGGTGTGTTGCTTGTGCATCATTTATCCTGTAAAGCAGCACACCTGGCCATTACACCACACTTAAATGAACCTGGCTCTTGTACATTTTCCAATGCTTGTGGTGGGACGTGAGGACCTGTGTCACCTCCAAGTGCTTCACAGTCTGGAAAAGGATCTGTTGCTTGATGCGTCTTCCACAGGTTTGAACCAAAATGACTTGTCTATTGCTAATGTATGAATAACTGCCAAAAAAAAGGTTATTTGGTTCTAAAACAACATATGAATATTGTGGTATTTCGTATTGACTTTGAAAACCAGTCTCCACAGGCACAATTATTTTGAAATATTTTCCTACTGATACTGGCTAAAACCTTAGATTCATACTAAAACAGTGGATATGAATGTACCAGTCATTTCATGGTTTAAGCCTTTACCCATCATTAACTCAACAGATTTTGTCTCTGAAGTGACTGGTTTTTCGTACTATCACATCTGTTTAGTTTGTAAAAGTAACAAGTCTATTGTGAGAATGTAAAGAGTATAAAGTACAGATATTTATGAATACATTCAGGGAGTAAAAGTAAAAAGTTGCCAGAAAAATAGTCAAGTAAAGTAGACTTACATCGTGGTCTCCTCATCTGATTGTTTACTATTTAACAATGTTTACATACATTATAATATATAAGGTATTTAAATATATGCCTTTAGGATTAGTGTTGTTATATATTAATATATTGTGATGAAGCACAGTGTGGATAGAACAAATATGAGTACATATTTAATTTTATATAAACAAAAAAAATATCTATAATATATATATATATATATATATATATATATATATATATATATATATATATATGTGCTATTTGAGTGAATAAATTATAGATTCTTGATTGTAATGTGTAAAATAAAGACATGGATGTATTTCATAAAGAACCAGAGTACTCATGAAATACAAACCAAACAAAAAAAGATGTTTTTGTGTTTCAGGTACATGGGCCAGACATGGTGGTCAAACAGGAAATAGTTCACTACATGCACTACTATTAGTACTGATGATGTACTAGTACCAACAGGTGCATTTACTTCCCATTTACATCCAGTTCAGTTTTATTTCAAGCACACAAAACATCATTGAAAATTGTCAACAATTACTTTTTTCTTTTATTCAAAAAGGAGTGGGAAGAAGTGATACTTAGAAACTCCCTGCCCCTTTTACAAACTAAAATCCAAATAGATACTGCATTAACACACAATATACTTTATGTCCTTTATATCATTACCACAAAACACCCATAACCATTTATATACACATTATTTTTAATTCACCTCATACAATCGAATATTATCAACTGAAGTACTAGCATTAGTAAATTCAATTAAATTTTATTTATAAAGCCCTAAATCACAACAAAGTCGTCTCACAGGGCTTTACAAAAACACAATCAACTACAGAGATATATGAACAGTCCCAAGCATCCCCTGTCCTTAGACCCTCCTTCTCTGCAAGAAAAAACTTCAAAACCCAGTGGGAAAAAGAAGAAATCTTGAGGAGAACCACATTGAAGGAGAGATCCACTCCCATG
The DNA here is from genome assembly GCA_020466265.1 of Siphamia tubifer. NCBI lineage: Eukaryota > Metazoa > Chordata > Actinopteri > Kurtiformes > Apogonidae > Siphamia > Siphamia tubifer. Next base: position 12,697,191 of record CM035801.1, on the reverse strand, counting down.
GACGGACAGGCTATAGATGAACGTCCATGTATAGATGAAGGAGGGGGGGCTGGTCCAGACAGGCAGGGGCGGGGGTCCGGGGTCACAGGTCGGCAGAGGCGAGACACTGCAGATACTGTCATCCATGGCTCCCACGCAGACACTGTCAGGAGAGCCACCACTCCCCCCAGGGTGGAAAGAGGACACCAGGTGACTCGTCATGAACAGACTTGGTATGAAAGATAGGTTATAAAAATGAAAAAAACAGGTGTGAGAGAGAGAAAGAGAAGAAGGAACTCAGTGTCTGTACTTCCCCCAGAATTCTAACTCCTAGGGCAGCCTAGACTGAACTGTGACTCATACATCATATATCTATGACATATGAGTCACATAATTTTTAACTAACCTGACCATAGGCTTTCTCAAACAGGGATGTTTTCAGCCTAATTTTAAATGTAGAGACTGTTTCGGTGTCTTTAATATTAAAGGGAAGCTGATTCCATAAGGGACCTGATAACTAAAGGCTCTAGCTCCTACTGTACTTTTAGAAACCCTAGGAACATTCAATAAACCTGCATTCTGAGAACGAAGGGTTCTATTGGGCTGGTACGGAACCAGATCATCTTTAAGATAAGAGAGGCCCATACCATTCATGATTTTATAAGTAAGGAGGAGGATTTTAAATTTAATTCTAAACTCAACTGGTAGCCAGTGAAGGGTTTGGAGCACAGGGGTGATGTGTATTTGATCCTGTTAATAATCTTGCTGCTGCATTTTGAACCAGTTGAAAGCTTTTTAGGGAATATTTAGGACATACATTACAATAATCTAGTCGTGATGTAACAAATTAATTTTTCTGCAGTCGTTTTAGACAGAATATTCCTAATTTTGGCGAATGTTGCGCAGGTGAAAGAAGGCTGTTCTGCATGTTTGGTTAATGTGCATTTTGAATGAAAGATCTTAATCAAATAAAACTCCTAAATTTTTAACTGTGGCACTGGGTGTTACACTTAAGTTGTCCAGAGTAACTATCTGGTCAGTTAGGGAGTGTCTCGCATTTTTAGGACCAATTATAACGACTTCAGTTTTTTCAGGGTTCAATAAAAGATAATTGACACTCATCCAAGTTTTTATGTCTTGGACACAAGTACTTAGTTTATCTATTTGCCTGGTCTGATCAGGTTTAATCAATAAATATAGCTGTGTATCATCCGCATAACAATGAAAATTAATGCCATGATTTCTAATGATGTTACCTAAAGGGAGCATATATAGTGTAAACAAAATAGGCCCAAGGACTGACCCTTGGGGCACGCCGTAATTAACTCTGGAGGACTGCGATGATTGTTGGTTGACGTTAACAAATAGGTAACGATTAGATAAATATGATTTAAACCAGCAGAGGGCTGCTCCTCTAATACCGATATCACATTCTAATCTCTGCACTTAGATACTGTGGTCAATGGTGTCAAAGGCTGCACTAAGGTCTAATAACACCAGGACCGATGTTAATCCGATGTCAGCGGCTAATAATAAGTCATTAGTAACTTTAACTAACGCCGTTTCAGTGCTATGATGGGCACGAAAGCCAGACTGAAACTGTTCAAATAAACTATTATCTTGCAGGTACTGGCACAGCTGTTTAACTATTACTCGTTCTAAAACCTTTGACAGGAAGAGCAAATTGGATATAGGCCTATAATTGGCTAGAATGTCAGGATCTAGGGTAGGCTTTTTCAGAATTCGTTTAATAACAGCATATTTAAATGACTGCGGCACATATCCATATCTAAAGCCCCGGATCTACTTTTGATCTTGTAAAAAAAAAAAGTCACCTGCGTAGCTACTACGCTCCTTCTTACAGTAGTTTACAATATTTGCATTAATAATTTACTGCTGCTGAAGGGGTTTCGATGCGTTTTTAATCTGGTTTACTGCTGGTTAACTGGTTTATATGTTTCTACCTGGTTTACTTCTTCAGAGCTGATTTCTATACATTACCATCTGGCTCATATGTTTCTGTATGGTTAATATATGTTAATATCTGGTTTCTATACGTTTTTCTGGTTCACTGCTGGTTAGTTGGTTTATCCATGTTTGGCCAAAATGGTTAGAACTGGACCACAACACCAACCTGCAATAGTGAGTTTATACTTTTAGTTCATACTGTCCATATGTTTGTATCTCTGCTCAGTCAATAACCCACCTGAACCTGTCCCACACCCCACTGTTCTTTGAATAGGATTGCGAGGAAGATAAGATATGGAAAAACTAAAATGCTAAAAGCATTCAGAAAAAACGAACCAATAACTACAAAACATGCTCAAAAACATAAAACTAACTCAATTAGAGGGAAACAATTCAAAACTATAATGAAAAATCCAAAACCATTATAACCCTGATCCTTATTTCTATTTTTATGTGTTAATATATTTTCTTCGTATTAAACGTAATTTCCTTGTGGGAAGAAAACCTCTCAACTTAATTTAAAAATCTTTATTTTCATGTCATGGGGTCAAAAATACAGAACACCCCTATTACCCCGGTCTATTGGAATCAATGTCTCTGTAATCAATACCATCTTTATATGGTGGTAACTTCCCTGATTGTGTGAGAAACAGACCCTGTACTAAGATGGCACCTGAGGCTGGCCATGCTGACACACTGATATACTGTATCATGTTAGATATCATGGGGGTAGGATTTGTCAAACAGGTCACCTTAAAATGCAGAACACAGGTAATTGCATCTAAGAAGTTAGATTTTTTTCTGATGGACAGCCCCCAGCTCTGCTGTAAACCAATCTAGCCAGAACTTGAAACCATTTATTGCAATCATAAGAGGGCTTTGAACCACGGGCCTAATTCACTTGGTATGCTCAAGACGTTGAGGAGTACATTTTCCCAACAGCGATTGCACCTGGGAGCTGCATCCAAAAGAAAAAAAAAAAAAAAAAAAACCAACCCTGGACAGACCACTTTGGCATTAAGGATCAAAGAAAAAAAAACAAAAAAAAAACGATACGATAAGGGTAGTGATGTCCACTAGCATGCATAAGCACATTAGACTTACAGTGATAAGTGGTGCCAGGAGCACAAGGAAATTAGAGTGTCGATTTATTCCAGTTTATAGTTAATTTTATGCGAGTTATACATGTAGGTATGTCTCGCAAATATTTAAATCAATTATTCTTTTCTTTTTGAGGAAGGGGATTTTGTAAGAAGTCGATCCAGTAAGAGGTGGGATTATTTAAGTACTAGCTTCCACCAACTCCTTTTTAACATGCTTTTTTTTTTTAAATGCATGCGCTTTGTCATGTTTTTTTTTTTATGTTCAAATAAATAAAGGTAGTACAACTCTACAGTTAAAGTTTGTGTTGCATTGTAGTTAGTGTGGCAGTCAGTACTGATGATGTGCTACCAGTTCCATTAACCTACAACCCAGTTAATGTCGCCCTTCAGTAAGACAGCCCGAGGAATATGGTCCTTAAACACCCATTTTTCAACATTTATCATTAGCATGGACCGATTGGTGCTCTAAACTGTTAGCATGTTGGCAACCCAAAAACTGAAACTAGCGATTGACAATGGAACAGTGTAGTTCCGTTTAATTGCTGTACCCCTGAAGAGTAAAAATGGATGCCAGGTGAATTACACAACAACTCAAGTAGGAAAAAGCTTTATTTAAAATATTAACATGCAGGAAATGCACATTCAAGAATTACTGACTTTAGCGTCCGCCGCCTTCTGCTCTTCAGACTTAGCGTCCGCCGCCTTCTGCTCTTCAGACTTAGCGTCCGCCGCCTTCTGCTCTTCAGACTTAGCGTCCGCCGCCTTCTGCTCTTCAGACTTAGCGTCCGCCGCCTTCTGCTCTTCAGACTTAGCGTCCGCCGCCTTCTGCTCTTCAGACTTAGCGTCCGCCGCCTTCTGCTCTTCCGACTTAGCGTCCGCCGCCTTCTGCTCTTCCGACTTAGCGTCCGCCGCCTTCTGCTCTTCCGACTTAGCGTCCGCCGCCTTCTGCTCTTCCGACTTAGCGTCCGCCGCCTTCTGCTCTTCCGACTTAGCGTCCGCCGCCTTCTGCTCTTCCGACTTAGCGTCCGCCGCCTTCTGCTCTTCCGACTTAGCGTCCGCCGCCTTCTGCTCTTCCGACTTAGCGTCCGCCGCCTTCTGCTCTTCCGACTTAGCGTCCGCCGCCTTCTGCTCTTCCGACTTAGCGTCCGCCGCCTTCTGCTCTTCCGACTTAGCGTCCGCCGCCTTCTGCTCTTCCGACTTAGCGTCCGCCGCCTTCTGCTCTTCCGACTTAGCGTCCGCCGCCTTCTGCTCTTCCGACTTAGCGTCCGCCGCCTTCTGCTCTTCCGACTTAGCGTCCGCCGCCTTCTGCTCTTCCGACTTAGCGTCCGCCGCCTTCTGCTCTTCCGACTTAGCGTCCGCCGCCTTCTGCTCTTCCGACTTAGCGTCCGCCGCCTTCTGCTCTTCCGACTTAGCGTCCGCCGCCTTCTGCTCTTCCGACTTAGCGTCCGCCGCCTTCTGCTCTTCCGACTTAGCGTCCGCCGCCTTCTGCTCTTCCGACTTAGCGTCCGCCGCCTTCTGCTCTTCCGACTTAGCGTCCGCCGCCTTCTGCTCTTCCGACTTAGCGTCCGCCGCCTTCTGCTCTTCCGACTTAGCGTCCGCCGCCTTCTGCTCTTCCGACTTAGCGTCCGCCGCCTTCTGCTCTTCCGACTTAGCGTCCGCCGCCTTCTGCTCTTCCGACTTAGCGTCCGCCGCCTTCTGCTCTTCCGACTTAGCGTCCGCCGCCTTCTGCTCTTCCGACTTAGCGTCCGCCGCCTTCTGCTCTTCCGACTTAGCGTCCGCCGCCTTCTGCTCTTCCGACTTAGCGTCCGCCGCCTTCTGCTCTTCCGACTTAGCGTCCGCCGCCTTCTGCTCTTCCGACTTAGCGTCCGCCGCCTTCTGCTCTTCCGACTTAGCGTCCGCCGCCTTCTGCTCTTCCGACTTAGCGTCCGCCGCCTTCTGCTCTTCCGACTTAGCGTCCGCCGCCTTCTGCTCTTCCGACTTAGCGTCCGCCGCCTTCTGCTCTTCCGACTTAGCGTCCGCCGCCTTCTGCTCTTCCGACTTAGCGTCCGCCGCCTTCTGCTCTTCCGACTTAGCGTCCGCCGCCTTCTGCTCTTCCGACTTAGCGTCCGCCGCCTTCTGCTCTTCCGACTTAGCGTCCGCCGCCTTCTGCTCTTCCGACTTAGCGTCCGCCGCCTTCTGCTCTTCCGACTTAGCGTCCGCCGCCTTCTGCTCTTCCACATACACAACCTTTTTCAGGACAGCTTCCCCATCATTCATTTCCCAATTAACTGCAGAGATAGACAAAATTCTAAGTCAACACATTTGCCATTTTCCCAGGCATTCTTTCTGGGCAAGTCAAGTTTTGACAAAGAAAAGTTAAAGCTACTCTTCTAAATGGGGTCCATGTTCAGTTAACATAAGTTCAGTAAATTCTACTCTGGATTTATATTTTATATCATAGACATAGTTACTTAAGCATACACTCGGAAAATCATTGACATATTAAGTACAATAGCCTGATAGTCAAGTTCCTATGCAGGTACAATGCAACTGCCACATCTCAAACCAGTGGATCCTTACTGGTCACACTAGTTCAACCCATACTATGAAGTAATGTCATAGGCATGAAAACAGATGTGATTCAACAGCACTTCATCTGTTGTATGGATGCTTTGTTTATAGAAAAGTTTAAGCCAAGCAAGCACAATTTGGGTTGGAGATCTACAAAATTTCATGCCAAATCCCTTTAGCCATATTTGGTCATTTTGTGTGCAGACAAAATAAAACTAAACTCTGTACCACATACCTATCCAAGTGCAATTAAAATGCATATTGTCAACTCTCTCATATATATATTTGAGTTTAAATAATATATATATATATATATATATATATTTAAACTCAAATAACCCAACAGCTGATAAATGTTAAATGAAGTACAAATAAGCTCAGCTCAAAGTTTAACGTCACCATTTCCAAGTACAATTCATTCAACAACAGTCAGACCATGAGGAGAGAAATTTAATTTTATTCACCTGAGGATACAGAGTCATTAGTGCCTTTACCCACAAGTCCCCTCATCTGGACAGCTGGTCTCTGTGGGACTTGGATAGGCCATGCTCCTGCAGCACCGACAGAGATCATTATTATTATCAATTATCATTAATTCATTAATTAACCTTTTATCCAAGGTATAAGAAACGTATTGGCTTCATGACACAAAATCATGGCAAGAATGAAGACTCTATGTATTTAAAGATTCAACCTACTGAGAGCCAGGAAAGTACAAGTAAGATGGAAAATATTTGGTCAGTTACATTTTTAATGCAGTGTCTTGTAGTAGACAGTTCAATGCTGTGAAGCCATTGACTCCAAACAATAAGATATATAGCTGGATATTAGGAGATCAAACTTAGGGAACCGGTTCACATAAAAAGGGAAAAAAAAAAAAAAAAAGAAAAAAAAAAAAAATCCCTCATTTAGTTTCTCAGGGTTGATACAGATCACCCCCCCCCCCCCCCCCCATATATTACAACCAAAACCATCTGGAGAGCAAGTTCAACTCCATGTCCACAAATGCAGGCATCACAGAGGAAAGGGTTAAACATGCATTTCAACAGTCTGGGTAAACAACATCTTAACACTTGCAAACTCTTGCATTAACATATCCCAGAGTTTAAAACAATCTGACATTCCTCATCTTACAGTTTGGTTTACTCTACACATGGCAGATTTGGGTCTGGTACAAACCTGTGACAGTACAAACACTCATCAAACAGAGGGACCAAAGCCAAACAGCCTCCATTGTTCCAGTCAGCAGAAGAACTAACTGTGTGGCCCTCATGTCAGGTTTATATAGTCAGTCCATGTGGGACACCTGCTAATTAGGTCAGAGGTCACGGTGGAGTCCATTCTCCTATCCACCAGTTAGATTTCACCTGACTGTTAATTGGAGCTCTTCGTCCCAAACTTTTATGGAACACTGATACTATGAACTTACAACAAAGGAAAAAGACTAAATGGCAAGACAGCACAATAATTGCAGTAGGTTCGTTGAGTGCAGTTCCTCAACAAATCATTCTTCGCTCTTCTCCTCTGCACATTTCACAGCAGAAAGTTTAAATTTGATGTTGGTTTTTTGTTTGTTTGTCTTTTGCTATGCCATGATCAAAGTCTCGAACACTAGGCTACTGAGATAAAAAGAATGTCTGAAGAAAAAAGTGCCCAAAACTCTAGATAGAACATTCGGACAGGGACAGGGAGTCCTATTCAGAACTGGCCTTTACTTATCACAACACATCAGCATGTGTTGACACTTGACGTTTAATTGGAACTTGGCTATTATTTGGTATTTCATGGTAGATATATTTTAATTCTTGCCTAACTCCAATTAAAGTTGAAGTTTTCAAAGCCATGTAAACACCATCTAAATAACATCTAATCAAACTGGAGTTTGAGAAGTTGGAGTAACCAGGTTAAATATAACGCAAGCACAGACACAATCTCAGCATTTCACTGTAACATTAACAGGAAATATCCACTTGTGTACAAGATAAGAATGTTTGAGACACAAAACTTGGCCAAACTTTAATCAGTGATTGAACAGACGGATAAGAACCTATGAAAACACTCCTGGATAAGCTACTATTAACCCTTGTGCGGTCCTTCGTAAAAGGCACACTGGCTGTGTCCTACAATCGGGTTTTAAAAACCCAGATTCCAAAGTTCAGTTCCATAGACTCATCACCCCACCCCCCAAGGATATATTACTGTTTTCAGTAGTAAGCAATGGCATCCTACAGTACGTATAAAAAGGTACATTTGTGAACCACCGGGTCTCTTTGACCCGAAGGACCGCACAAGGGTTAATATGTCAACAAACTGACTGAAGTGAAATGAGGATAAAAGAAGACAGGTTCTTTTTTCTATTTGGGGTTAAAGTTTTCACAGGACACAGGGATGAAATGGAGAGTAAGAGACACAAGGTGAGGATGTGTTTACTTCATATTCACTTTTCTTTCTTTCCGTGCATCAGCTGGTCATTTCTGACCAGTATGTTCATTTTCATTATTCAAATGTACATATGTATTATTTTTAACATTATTAAAGTGTTTTGTAGTAGCAGTCATGGGTGGTTTCTCCATAAGTGCAATTGAAAATTTTTTTAAAAAAGTGTATTTTCCGCCTTCCCTACTTTGCTTCCCTACTGACTCATCTCATCTGTCTTTCTGTGGATATCATTGTCTAATCAGGGCGAAGTCTTAAGTACAGTACCACCCCTTTTGGGGCGATTTCAGATACGTTGAAAATTGTTGAAGAGTTCACTGATAGACTTTCATGCATTTTCGTTTTTTTTTTTCACATAACAGTCACTGCAATGCAAAGTCTACGACTTCCGGGAGGGCTTGCCCCAACGTACTTTCGTCACTGCAAATCTTCCCCACTCAAATGACGAACGTCACTTATGTCAGATGGATAGAGTCGATAACAACGGTCCAGTCCTGAAAAGAAATTCCCTTTAGTCAGCACTCAGATTGAACTAAATTGGCAACGAAACAAACAGGATCACCTCGACCAAATGTCAAAATAAAACAAGTTTCGTAAAAGGGAGGAAAATCTGACACTCGAGGTATTGCGCGCATGCACACAAACACACACATTTTTTTTCTTTGTATTTGTCATATTTTGCTTTGAGAGATAGTCATCCCTGGTAACATTCGCAATTCAAATATGTAAATATCCACTCAACGGTTTTAGTTGTTATTGTTATGTTATTATTTCCATCTATGATAAATACTAGAAATGGCAAGGTCTAAATATCCTCTCAACTGTTATTTAATACTGTTTAAAATGTTGTAATATCCTTGATAAATATATGCAACATGGCAAGGTCTAAATCCTCTCAACTAGGCTATTTTTTAAAAAATTGTTTTATTAAATGCACTTTCCTATTTGAAGATACTGAAGTTGAGTTGTAGAGGCTGCACATTTTGAAAACCTGACAGTCTGTCGTATAATAATATTTAAAGAGTGGTGAATTTTTTTTTCTTTTGAAACTGTTCCATTTCTTATGTTGTTTTTGAACATAGTTTTTTTTTCATAAAGATATCCTTGGCTATTTCACATTATATTATTTTGAAAAAATGTTAATAGGGTGGAATTGTTTATTACAGAGTCAAACAATTCCTCAACTATGAATGTTGTTCACAACCTTACACCATTATGTATTATATACTAGCTATGTGTATTATATATTGTAGTATATAATACATACACCATTATGTGTTATAAACTAGCTAGCTACAGGGGAAAGATTTCTGTAATGTGATGACATCTACTGGATTGAAGTGACATTGCAATTTTTTGCAATTTGCAGAGAGAGAAATAGGGTGAATAATGACTATAATAATGAGTACCTATTAATGCACCAGTTGAATGAGTCACCTCAGACATTATCAGAAAATTTGCCCCTCCTGTGAAAATTTTCAGGAGCCGCCACTGGTAGCAGTATTATTAGTGACCTGGGGAAGTGGATGTATAAAAACTAGTACAGGAGAAGGGGTGGGGTTAGATAACTTTTGACTCATTCTCACTCCTTTTTGAACATGTTATTTGATTTATTGCTGTTTTTATTTGGTTTTGTTCTAAATAAACTTCTATCATCAAAGTTAGACTCATTTGAATGAAGTGGCTACAACAAAATGTATATTGAAAAAATATTTAAAAGAGATTTAATATTGCTTGGCTCAATGATATATACAGTTTATCATTAACAATATGAGTAAATGTGAGAGTGAACATGTTAACAGAATGACCCAAATTATTAGCATGTTTTCCACAACCCAAAAGGAGCAGAGACATCTATAGCCTGTCCATCCATGGGAGTGGATCTGTCCTTCAGTGTGGTTCTCCTCAAGATTTCTTGTTTTTCCCACTGGGTTTTTTTCTTGTCGAGAAGGAGGGTCTAAGGGGAGCGGATGCTTGGGACTTATATTTCTGTAGTCGATTGTGTTTCTGTAAAGCCCTGTGAGACGGGTTTGTTGTGATTTGGGGCTTTATAAATACAACTTAATAGAAGTTTGTCAAATAGTTTCATATTATACTTTAAGGAAATGTGAACAAGTTAGTTTGCCTCAGTAACTGGCTAAAAGATGCTAAAGATAAGTCAATTGGAAAGGTGATGTGCAAATAAAAAGGCTAGTTTGTAGTAGAAAATGACAGTATATTAAAAGTAGTTAGGCTGGCCTTAGCAACTGGTTTAAAGTGAGAAGAAACAGCAAAAAATGTTCCTTTGGTTTGATTTAAAAGTTTTATTGAAAACATTTTGTCATGAGGGGGTGAAGTGGAGAGAGGACTGCGATACTCAGTGTTGAAGGGAAAAATAATTTAACAGACAGACCTAAAAAAAAAACAAAGACAGATCAAACTGAAACAAGATCAAACAAAACCTGGGGTTAGATCAGCCAGAGTTCGTGGTGGTGAAAAATGTCCAGGTTATGTAGACCAGGGAAATAGGCAGAGTGTCCAGGTTATGGAGGTGACAAAGCTGAATGGTCCCACACCTGCAACTACAAGCCTCACTGCTTAAATAGTTGCAGATCAGCAATGACTTGCAGCTGTGCGGTGCGGGTCAGGTGTAAATGGAGTGGATCTCGGGGAAAGGTTGTAGCAGGTTGTGACATACTTTTTACATTTTTCTACACAAAATCTAAGATGATTCAAGTTGTGTGACTGGTATGTTATAGTTTGACTATATTTACTGCTTTTTGTTAAATTGAGTACTGTTATATCCTGGTTAAGATGACTGTCAAAGAAATTTGGGAGAGATGAGACATTGCAAAGATAAACACAATAGTGTGTTGTAATATGTTTCAGCTAATAGACAGACATTATATGTAAGATATTATATGCATAAAACACACGTGTTTCCCCATACTGTGAACCTGAATGTTCAGAATAATTAAATATATTCAGTTGTTAAAACTCAAAGTTTCAGTAATAGTACTACTAACTCAAATGTATTCAGTTGCTGTAACATGTTCTTCTTTTTAAGTACTTCCAACTAATATTTTTTTATTAAGGGGAACTATTGTGGATATACTATAAGTGAACATAATTTAAAAACATATGAGGTACAACTGAGTGGAATTAAGTCATTAAATGCTGAGAATGATATTGTACTGTTATTTAAATTGTTTCAAATAAGGTGGTTAAAAAAATTAACTTATGTAGTAGATGATGAAATATAATTTCAGAACACTCCAAATAACCACCAATATCTATCACACCAAAAAAATTACAATCACAAAACACAGTCATTTTATTCAGGGGCAGTTGTGTTTCAGTTAGTAGAGCGGGTCGTCCAATGACTTAAGGGTCAGACGTTCATGTCCCAGCTCTGTCTGTCCACATGTCCAAGTGTCCTTGGACAAAGGCACTGAACCCTGACTTAGTCTCCCAGGACTGACAGAACCTTAGAATACTAGGTTAATAAATAATGTTTTAATGTACTTTAATAACCATCTAAATTTTAAGTTCTGGAAACTTTTATTTTTTAAGTTTCATCAACTTAAAATAAATGAGGCAATTGATTGCCTTAAATTTTGTGAGTTCTACTAACTTATTTTATAGTGTACTCCAATGCATCATGTAAGCACATTTTTTCCAAAGTGAATGTAATCAAAACAAAACTATGAACTCATTACAGATACTCTCAACAGACTTGTACACACTTCAGAGTGTGTGAGGAATGCTGGTGGGTGTCACGCCTTTGAACACTACAAACACTATGCTGTGGTCCATGACTGCATCGAACCTGGAAGATATGGAAGAACTATTTAGTCAAAAATATTTGAATGTGAGGACATCATGATCTGCATGAATGATAAAATTTGTAAGAACAAAAAAGATATTTGTGAACCATCTGCAACAAGTACACTTTTGTCAGCTAAATTACTGATTCACATAGTGTTTCCATGCAAAAATCAATACATGACATTCCTTAATAAAACTGTGTCTATGTTGTGTTCTAACATCAACCCAAATGTTTAGAGCCACATATGGAAGTGTCATCTCTGACTTGTGCTGTTCAAACTGTCTTTCACAGATCAGTTACTGGTCAAATATGCGCAAAAAAAATATGATTTGTCCCACATTTGCCTGTACTGTGAACGTAGCCTAACACTTAAAATGTTATTGTTGAGGTATTTAGCTGGATGATTGTCGAGATGAAGTTATCCTGTGTCACCAAATCTGACGCTACAATGTTCAGGGCTGTTATCTGAGCTTGTTTCTCCACCCACTCCACCAGCTGTGGAAGGTTCTTCAGTGTGATCTTGGAAAGGCTTTTCCAGCGTAAGATGTACTTGAGTGCACTAGTGTTGTCTGGAAGAGTCAAGTTCAAGCCACAGACAAAGAACCCTGGAAGTCATAAGGATAGAACAGGTTGTATTTGCAGGGATATAGAACATATGGAGGCAGAGTAAAGTCAACTGAACACACAACCTACTGTCAGATGGAGCTGTTTTCAGATCCTTGGACAGTTGCTTCTTAAGTTTTGCAGGATTCATCGTGTTTCCATAGTAATATGGGATTTTCCCCCATAACTCACGATGTTTCCGAACTCTTGCATCATCGTCATATGAGACGATGACATTTTTCTGGAGGTCCCAGCAGCGGTTAAGTGTTGGAATGTCCTAGAGATGTAAATAATAATAATGATGATAATAATAATAATAATGATAATTGTATTATATGAACAATTTATAATCAGTCCCTCCAGAAAAACACAATTATGCAGTCGCATAATTCAATCCAAAATTAAGCAAATAGTGCACATAATGGAAATATTAAAAAAAAATAATAATAAAAAATGGCACAGATTCACCACAATAATGGCATATTTCCATGCTAAATATGTAAAATAACCAGGCCACATAAAGTAAAAACAAAATATTGCATTGTAACTCAACATGGGTCATTAGCTTGCACATACACAGAAGCTAAACCAATCGCAAACCTCACAAAAAATCCTGCAAGATGTTGAAAACTGCAGCTCATTTACTAACAAAAATATGTGCAAAAGAGAGAGAAAAGCACCTGATGTCCTACAGGAAAACAGGTTTATACTATTTTATACCCCATGCAAATGTATGTTGGAGCTTCAGAAAAAACTGAGGCTGGAGCGACTTTTCCAGTGGATTTTTTTTTAAATATTTTCTGCTGCAGCAATAATAATGTTCTATGAACATAAAAACTCAAATAACTAACCACGCTCTAGTGAAGCAGAAAGCAATTCTTTTATTTTTGGCACTTGTGACTCAGAAACGTTAAAGCCATGTTTGAGCTACACTAAAACAGAACCAGCACTTTGTGGGATGTAGTGTATGCTTCTGTATGTCTGTTTAGCATATGATGTAACTAGCTAATCTATCACTCTGAGAGCACAGACCCCCCCCCCCCCCAACTGAAAGGGCAGTTCAATATGTTTTCACTGGAGTTTGTCTGTTTGTTTCTGTCAGCATCATTACTCAAAAAGTTATGGATGGATTGTGGTGAAGATTTTGAGGATGTAGTGGAAGTTTCACAAGGAACAAATGATTACATTTTGGTGGTGGTCCAGAAGAAATCCTGGATTCTGGATCACTTTATTCTCCATTTACTGCAATGTAAAATGTCAAAGTGATCCAGAATCCAGGATCTCTTCCGGATCACCACCAAAATTAAATCATTTGTTTCTTGTGACACTCCCAACATATCCAAAAATGTTATCAAAATCCATCCATAACTTTTGTATTTTTTTTTTTTTTATTATTATTTCAAAAGATATGTACTTCACATTACAGTGTTAGACTCTCTCAAGGTCCTCATAACCCATATCCCACCCACAATATTTCAGCCGGGAAAAGGAACAAAACACAATCGCAAAAACAAAAAAATGAATAATAATAATATTTTTAAAAATGACGGGTGGAGGAAGGTGGGGCTCTGTCATGATAGTTTATAGTTTCCACTTCATTGTTAGCCTGTGAAGGGGGCAATATGGTAAGTTTGTCGAAGTAGAATAGAATAGAATAGAATAGAATAGTCATTTATTGTCATTGTAACCAGTACAACGAAATTAAAAAGTGCTAAACAGTCAAACAGTCAATAAAGGGTCCCAGATCTTGAAGAAATTGTTTGTTGACCCTCTGAGGGTAAACTTTAATCTTTTAAATTTTCAGAAATATCAAAATGTCAGGGAGCCATGCTGAAGCTTTTGGTGGTCCCGTTGATTTCCAATCCATCCATACGTTTTTGAGTAATGTTGCTAACATACAAACAAACAGACAAACTCGAGCAAAAACACAACCTCCTTGGTGGAGTTATTTAGACATTTCTCAGTCAGCAGTAGATTAGTTCGAACAGGTTGTGGGAAAACAATATGTTTCCATTGAAATCAATGTTTTTCTAGTTCCCACATTTTTAAAAACTTTTTTTTGCACATTTTTCACAAATTCCAATTTCACAATTTCACAGTATAAAGTGACATAAAATACCTGCATATTCCGTCCTATAATTAAAGATTTTGCCTGTATTTCTTTGGAGGGACTGTATAATATGTGTCATTATTTGAGTAAATGCACCGTTTTTAAAACGAGTTTTCCTCCAAACAATTCCATGATGAAACTGATGAGATGGTTGTGGACTGTGTTGTTAAATCCTTTAAAGTGGGAAAAAGCCAGGATGAGGATCTCTGTGGAGTGATTCGTTGCCCAGATATTTATGTCCTTCAGAACAGACTGCATAAAATACAACAAAGTGAATGTTAATTACAATTTCATTAAGAAGTCTGGATACTACAACAGTTAGATCATTATAAAGGGTTTATAAAGGCTGATCATATTAAGTACACTGGACATTTTTTTTGGATGTATCAATATTTATTAGGTTAACTGTCACAATTTTTATTTTTATAATAGAAAGTATCTGTGAGAACTGGGATTATTCAAGTAAATTATATATATATATATATATATATATATATATATATATATATATATATATAACCTGCGTTACGTTGCCTTTTGTTGCTGCTTGACATATGAGAAACATTCCGAGCAGGAACTACCTTCACATGTTAATCTAAAAATACAAAGTAAGTTTTAATAGTGTTGTGTGTTTGGACTCCACCCATGTGCCTTGTGATGCAGGGACAGTTTGTGTTGAGTCATGTGACTCACATAGTTTACAGTGTCACTGGGTCATGTCACCTTGCATGTTGTAAATGTTGGTAAAAGGCATGTTGTGGTTCTGTGTTAGTTTAGTGACTCGTGTTCTGTCTATAGGTGAGTGAACTGGATGGAAGGAATATTTTAGTTTGACTGAACACTCTGCTATTGTCATTATTTATTTTAGAAAGAAAGAACCGATTTAATTGTTAAGTGCACTGAAGACTTCGTTTTGTTTTTATCTGAATGCAAGTTTTAATGTGAGAAAAATGTTCATGTTACCTGTTCTACCTTAGTTTGTGTATTTATTATTTATTTGTTTGTTTGTTTGTTTGTTTGTTTCTTTCTTTCTTTCTTTCTTTCTTTCTTTCTTTCTTTCTTTCTTTCTTTCTTTCTTTCTTTCTTTTATCATACAGTCTATGCTGTAATTGAATTTATTTGATATTTTTTGCACATTTTTTTCAACTTTATATTTTATGTTTACTAAAGTGTATTATTATTATTGATATGATATTATTATTATATTGTTTGGAGCAAGTTCTTCATAAAACTACTCCATTTGGAGACAAAATAACCCATTTGCTTTTATTGGTTTTAGTTGTGCACAAAGGTAGAAGTTGATTAAGCACAAGGTAAAATTCATTTCTAAAAGCTCCAGTAGACAGTAATAGACTTCTGTAATGGATATGAGTTGTATTTTCCAGACAGATTTTATTGGAAGTGTAAAATAATGTATTTGGAACAGTTTGGCACAAAAGTGTGTCAAACTGTGCCAAATGCACTGTCCGCCTGGTGTTATCTTGAAGTATTTGTCCTTTGCTCTAATTCAATCAACTTTTGTACCTGTGTTGTCAAGGAGTTACTGAAGGTGATCAATAGTGTCTATATTCATGGAATCACTGTTTTCTTTTGTCAAATAAATAACTAGAGGTGATATCTTTTTGATTATTCCAGTTCACTCAGTCATAGTAATAGCTACAGTATTTTGGACAATGGGAATAGATTATGTGAAGTGTATATATGTCCATAGATACATAGAACATCCATATAAACCTTAGGATTGTGGAGCAATTCTTCATTTACTTTGGGTATGTTTTTTTTAGGCGTTTTCCCTGAACATATGGTCAGGGTGGAAGAGGTTAATACATCTAATTTGAACCAAGTCACAAATGATGTTGTTCAGATTGCAGATTGTTTTAGTTTTAATACTTTAGTTAAATTTAGGGTCAGTAAAAGTATAAATAAATCTGTTTTGTTATAATAGTCCCTGTGAGGTGGAAAAAGCAACAAAAAATATAGTTTTTATTGTGATTTTTGTAGTGTGACCGACAAAGGGTTAAGCGAATCCTGTTGAATCCGATTAAAGATGGAGGTACGGCCTGGGATGGGGGGTGCCCTGTTGGCTCGGCCCTGCCTTGCCGTTATTGCTGTTCGGGGCTTCGGGGTCCTTCACACTTGCATGTTTGATCAGGTCTCGCCAGCTACTGCCGAGTCCCATTTCAGTGAATGATGGGACCTGCCAGAATGTGCTGAGAATCTCTCCACAATCTCTACCCTAAACTCATTCTCTTTTGCACTCATGTCCTCTTCTGGCCTATTATATTCTATTGCATTCTATTTTATACTATCAAGACATCCACAATTATGGTGCTCACTACCGTTTTGTTTAATTATTCATTTACTGAATCTCTTTTTCTTTTGTGCTAGTTTGGTTTTCTTCTCTTTTTTGATTGATTTATTTATTTTTATTGATGGACAGTTAGTAGTTGGGAATAATACACCACCTTAGAATCTTTAATTACAATAGCACCGCCTGTTGGTTTCTGTCCCCGTTCGTCCTGTCCGTCCTGTCCAGTCTTTGTTTCCCCCACACATCACTGAGGTGTAGCACTGCCCTCCCTGGCTTATAATAGAAAGTTCTAATAAAGGATGTCTGCTCAGCTTTCAGGGAGGACCGATGATGGTCACACACATGCACTAAATATTAAAATATTTGGCTGCAAGACTAAAAAATGCATTGATCTCAAACAATGTTGACTCCCACTCTGTGGAGTTAAACAATGAGAACAAATGCTGACAAAAATAAATAAATAAATAAAGATGGAGCTGTTGATACCTCGACATCAGTGACGGTGTACAGGCCGTGGTAGAAGTATGTCCTGGTCGGGTCAAGGTCGTCTGACTTATGTGCAACCCTCAGGTCCAGGAAACGAATCCCTGCATCCAGTTGTTCTGTGACGTTCACCTCCTACAACACACATCGTAATAGTGAAACAAACTCTTGGCTCTATAGTCCAGGCTGTTCTGATGGATGATCTACTACCTGTGTGGCGGCCCATTTTTTAACTATTTTGCGGACCCAACGCATTTTGCCAAATTTCTTCAGGATGGAAGGTTCTACAATTGTGGAGTTGATGTCCAAGTCATAAGTCATCGAGTCATGGCTCCCTGGGAGTGATAAAAAACACACACACACATAAACATATAATAATATTGTTTCAGTTCCTGGTATTTTTAAGCATAGAAAATACAGAAAATGTATTATTATTGAAACTTTATTAATTATTGTCATCATCTTTATTTGTCAGACTCAAGGTCTACAACACATGTCAAACAACAAGAACAAGCACAACAAAAATAAATAAAGAAATAAAAACAGACACTAAACAGAATAATTTATATCTGGGGTAAAGTACATTTTCTATCAGCTCAAGAAACTAAGAGAAATTAAGATGCATTGTTTTGTCAGTAAACATCACATAAGGTAACACTTTACTTGACGGGTGGGTTCATAACACATTCATAGCAGCTGTTATAAACTGCACATAAAGCACTCATGACTGTTTCATGAGGCATTCATACCAAACCTTTCATGAATGTGGAAGACAGAATGACAAAATTTTCAACATAAAAGTCCAATAATCACAAAGCAGCACTGCTGCCCCCCCCCCCCTCCAAAAAAAGCTCTTACCGTCACATCACATCTGAGCCAGTGGGCTAGTGTCCAGTGCCTATTTGTTGTTTAATATTAGAACTTTTGCTGATGATTTATCTTTTGCTAACGGGAATGTCCAACCATTCCAGGTAGAGAGGCCTGCGATGGGACAGAACTCGCGGGATGCACCATGAAAGTATTTGACAGCCTCTTGCAGGAGTGGGCGGGAATGGAGAGGTATGGTTACGGGAGTGGGACATAGGCATGTTCTCTGGAGTCCCGCAAAGCATTAAATACATTTCACAAAATTATTCAAATGTGTATTTGAAAACTGCCAGTGGTGCTTTGCAATTTTTATTTTGAAAAGTTCTGTCTTCCACATTTATGAAAGGTTTGGTATGAATGTTGAGTCATGTGAAATAGTCATGAATGTTTCATTAGCACTTTATGACAGCTGTTATGAATGTCTTATGAACTCACCCGTCAAGTAAAGTGTTACCGAAAAAAAAAACACTTGTCACTATAATGATACAGTCGTAAAATATTGAGATGAAACCGATACTGTTATAAGAACTCCTGCTGTAGCAGAGCTGTGAAAATTTCTAAAGACAGCTCCCATCCTGGGTCTGGACTGTTTGACCTGTTGTCCTCAGGGAGGCGATACAGATGCATCAGGACAAAGGCAAATCATTTTAAGAAATGTTTTTTCCCCAAACCTGTAACCATCATAACTCACATATCTGCTGATGCCACATGCCCAAGTCCTGCCAAACACACTGCACAATTCAATACACACTTGTGTCAATCGATCTGCAATTTATTTTTAATATGTTTTAAATTACTACATATTTATTGATTTTATTTTCTCTGGATATTTTAGATATTTTATGTTTTTAAATTGTAGGTATTCTTTATTCTTTCTTTTTATTTGCACATAAAAAAAAAAAACAATCCAGAAGGTAAAATATAATACATACAAATGAACAGAATATCAAATAAATAACTTATACAGAAAGAATGTGCTGGAGGGGGAACCAAAGCCTGAGGGATTTTTCGTGGGGCGGCACGTTGCTGCAGTGCATTGGAGGTGTTTCTGCGGCACGTTGGAGCGTCTGTGTGTTGGAGTGGCACGTCATGTCGCAAATCCACGTAAAAGCTTGAGTTGAAAATCTTCAACTTTTCAGGCGAATTTACGTGACGCCATGCTATGAAAGCCAATCAACGTTGAGATGCTGCCAACGTTGTGATGGAATGATATATGATACTTGGACCGACCCGGAAGGTGGCAGAAAGAAAACCTGAGCCTGGAGTTCCTGAAGGAGGAGGTGGAATTCCCCATGCTGCAGGCGCTTCTACAGCATCAGGTGAACCCAAAACCGACCACGTCTAGCCATCAGACATATGGGACCTCCAGAGCCGGTACAGAGCAGTAATCCAAGTGACCTGATCCATAGTTGAGGACAGACTGAAATGGCGGGACACATTTTATTTATCTATGATTATGTTTATGTTTATCCAGATTCCGGCGTTGCACGTTCAGAGTACTACAGTCCAAACTGGGTGTTTACGCAGCATATTACAGGCGTTTGGTGTGGTCATACCATCAATCCCAGCTCATCAAAATCTGACACGCTCCGACGCGCTGACCAAACGTCGGTATCTGACGAACAAGGTGTCCCTCCAGCATCTAATTCAGACACAGTGGGTTTCTAACCTGTCCGCGGGAATATGAGACACTGGGGTTTAAAGCAGTTTTTTGCTTGGGTTTGGGTTAGGGTGAGGGGTAGGGCTTTGAGCGTTGCATATTGTAGCGGAGGGTTTAGAAACACACTGTGTGTCAATTAGTCACTGAGGGACACCCTGTGGATTTTGACGTGCTGGGAGTGAGAATGCCCAGGACAATCAACCTATCCCCCAACACACATGCTGGTACTACTATGTTTCAACAAAGATGGAGCTAATCCCTCACTCCGAACCACCTCCACCCCATCTGAACACACAGCATACCCCCTAACTATTTATGCCCACACATGTCCACATGCTTCCCATCTACCTTACAGTTCATTCCACAGATAATATAGGGGAGACTTGGGACAGTCAAAACACACAGAAGCTGTAACACTTGTAATTGTTCCAATCAGGAACAATTTGTTCCCCTAATAGTACAAAGGCTTGTCACATTGGCAGTACCCTCAAAGGTACATAATTGTAACTTTTAAGAAGGACTTTCAGTGTTAGACAACTAGTTTGTAGCTATTCCAGGGCTGAAAAGGTACATATCATGACCTTAAGGACCAAATTGCGGGTACATTGATGTTTGTTGTACCCTAGTCTACAGATTTGTACCCCTACTGTTCCTTCTTTTCTGAGAGTGTGTGGACTCTGCATTATTTCCCTCCAGGTTTTGTGGTTTTAATTCATGTTTATTTTTCTGTTGATAAAACACTTTCCCTACAGCACTGTTTGAGTCCAGTCTTTCACTTTGTCTTCACAATTTATAAATAACCCCCTCTAAGAACACCAGAAATTCCACACGAATGATGTCCTGCCTATTACCAACACTTTCCATCCATCTTAAGGATGCCGTCTGTAGACCCGTACATGTGAATGCTGTAAAGGGCCCCCAATAAGAATGCAATGTGTTCTTGTAATCTACTTGCTATCTACTTGTGGTCACTTCGGAAACATGGAGTTCTGGAATGGCCTCTTGATCCACAAATACTGTTGTTCTTAAGGTATTTGTTAGTATTTGCTCCAAAAGGAGGTTTTATGTTTATGTTTATGTTTGGAGAAGAAATCCACCTGGCTAAGAACTTAGAAATGGTCTACTGATTCTCCATTCTGATTCTCCATTCTGATAAGTCAAGGGTGTCAAACTCATTTTAGATCAGATCGAACCAGTAAAAATAAATAAATAAATAAATAATGTAGAAATAACATCAACTCCAAATTCTTCTCTCTGTTTTAGAGCAAAAAAAGTAAAATTACATCATGAAAACAAAAAATATTCTCCCTTAGTTTATCATTTAGACATATGCATTCTAATTTACAAATCATAGTAGATCTACAGATATGCATAATATTTAGTAATAGGTGGAATATTGTGAAAATTACTGATACTTCTCTTATTTTCATATTTGTTCTGATTATTGAGATTTTTTTGGGAAATTATATTTTGTTTTACTGTCACTAAATGAAAAAAATACATTTACAAAGAGGAATGTTTTTACTTATAGGTTATTATATTATGAGATTGAATGTGGACCATGAACTAAAATGATTTAAATCTTAATGTAATTTTTGCCTTTCATGAATTCATCCAAAGGGATTTGGCCCCGGACCGCATTTTTGACACCTCTGTTAAAAGTTCACCTTGAGGAAGTTGTATGAAATGGTCCACAAGTTATTTGTACAACATTCATAGCCATTTGTAACAGCATTTGTGAGTGAGACAATACTACAATTTTAGCCACTGTCAATGAAATGAAGAGAAACCTGGAAAGAACCTGCCACTGTGGCTGGTAAGGCTATATAAGGGTTCAGCAAAAAGTCTGCAAGTAACTACACATTTAACTTCATACCTGGTATAACCAAATCCCACAGAGGTGCATGTTGACGTTCAGATGGTAGCTTCGACATCCAGTCAATGAAACGTAATTCTTTTTTCTCTGTGACTTCACTCTCAAAAATCATCTGGAACCAACAACAGTCACAGATAATAATGAATGGAGTCACAAAAATGCCAAAAAAAAAAAGTTTGAAGAATCACTACTTACCACTCCAAGACCAGTGTTTGCTGTCACGTAGTTATTGAAAGAAAAAGTAAAAGATCTGTCCAGACTGTTTATTTAAAGGCTGCTGTGTTAAGACTGCTGCTCTGATTGCACCACCGTGAAGGTTAAATAGTGGACAAATGAAACGTGAAACATAAATGTGGTTTGACAGTTATGTGTTGTCACCATAGTCTTCTGTAAGGGAAACTGTAACAATAGAAGTGTGTGTACCATCACTATTTAAACAAGATTAACCAAACTGTCTACATACTTTCAGTGCTCAACATATCAAATGGAAATATTTACAGGTTTAGCTGAATATAAAACCATGTGATGACATCATAGATACTGTGGTATTTGTAGCAATATATGAGTGGCAGGTGAAAACTCAGTGACTTTAAACTTTCACTGTTCATGAACTCATTTTAGAGGGAAAGTCTGGAACGAGGAAAAGACAGAGGCAGCAGAAGGCCTGGGAATCAAACCTGAAACCTCCACCTCTGTGGTGTATTACTTACCAATTGGGTATGTGCAGAAAGAGAGAAGATCGTATCCCATTACTTTTGGGTGGATTGGTTAACCCTTTAACACCTGATGTGACTGTGATGAGCGTTCTGAATGTATTATTTATTTTCATTTAGAGTAAATGTTAGGAAACATTTGCAAACATGGTGACTAGAAAAACTCAAAAACAACTCTCAGTACTTCAAAACCAGGCAAGGAAAGCCCACCTCATCACACAGGACCCCACCCAACCCCCTGCACAATACCTTCCAAATCCTGCCATCAGGCCGACACTATAGAGGCCCCCTATCAAAAAAAACAACAACAAAAAACAGTATACAAGAACTCATTCATACTCAGTGCCATAAACATTTTAAACAAAATATGAACAGCCCTGAACCAAGACTGTTTAAACCAGGGGTCTCAAACATGTGGCCCAGGGGCCAAATGCAGCCCGCCAATGGTTCAAATGCGGCCCTTTGGGATGAAGTTAGTTTTTTCTTTGCCTATAAGTGATGTCAATTTCCGATTTTGTCATTGTTTTACTGCAGTATAAAATTATGAAAATATTTACGTTCACAAAGCATCCTATAACAATAAAATGTCAATAACCTCAACAAATAGGAACAACCTCAAATGTCCAAAGAAAATGAGACACAACTTGAACCATTTTCTGCTTCTGTTACTGAGAGTTTAGTGTCTTTGTAAAACTGATCCATAATAAAACACATGGACTAATGATAAATTGAGGCAGAATATTGTTAAAATTGTCCTTATTTTCCTTATGAAATGTCACTTGTTTTGCATTTGGATGATTTATAAAAGTATTTTTACAATTTATTGGCAGGTTTTTTTGCGCACTAAAACAATGAAATTTATTTTTGAATTGTCATTATTTATCAGTTATGTTTTCATTTTACTGGTCCGGCCCATTGGAGGTCGAATCAGGCTGAATGTGGCCCCTGAACAAAATGAGTTTTAGACCCCTGGTCTAGGGTATGCATTTCACATAATAATTTGCACAGAATACTAAATTTTAAAACCTAACACAATTGTCAGACACTATGAGGTTTTTACACTTAATGACAGAATTCATGCCTCAATGTTTTCTGGCTGGTTAGTGTCTGTGGTCCTCAAACTCAGCCACTACAACTGATCAGGTGTTCTGCTTTTGTCAGTCCAGACAGGATGATTGTTCAACCTTCCACAAAACTTTCAAGGTTAATCTTCTGTTTTGAAAGGAAGACCAGGTGGACACAGAAAATGTCTTCTGTTGAGTTAATTAATTGTTCCTGTGGAGACTGGTTTTCAAAGTCAATACGAAATACCACAATATTCATATGTTGTTTTAGAACCAAATAACCTTTTTTAGCAGTTATTCATACATTAGCAATAGACAAGTCATTTTGGTTCAAACCTGCGGAAGACGCATAAACAGATCCTTTTCCAGACTGTGAAGCACTTGGAGGTGACACAGGTCCTCACGTCCCGCCACAAGTGTTCAATTCTAATAACAAAGTCACTTTAGCATTGGAAAATTTACAAGAGGCAGGTTAATTTAAGTGTGGCGTAATGGCCAGGTGTGCCGCTTTACAGGATAAATGATGAACAAGCAACACACCTTTGGTTGTGAACACTTTTTCTTGACATTAAACTTCCTCTGTTTGTACCCGGCACAGTGAACATAAACGCGGAAATGTCAACATTCTCACTGCCTTGATCAACTCTGACCCTTTCATGCACAAAAGATAAATACAATTAAATCCCAAAGGAGAAGTGTGAGGTACAGTGAAGAAATGTGCCTTTCTGATCTCATGTTTGTTGAGATTGTTTTTCAAATTTTTTTTTTTTTTAAGTTTACCTTTATGGAATGCCGTAGATTTCTGTAGCCTGCTTGAAGGCAGCAAATGCAGTTTAAGCCAGATCGTTAGTGACAGCACTGAGGCACATAATCGGTTTAATAAAATTACAATACATATTGATTTAACTTATAATAAATTTCAGGCAGAACGACAAATATGTTACACAAAATTATCATTTATTTACCTTCCTGGAGTATCCATCCACTGCTCCACACAGCACAATGTTGTACCTTTAAGACCAAAATTTTTACTGCAATTACTAAACATGCACATTAAATCACATACATGTACACCCCTGTTTTATTATACTAAACTACCAACCTGATTAAGTTATGATTTGTGTCCACGTGTCACAGAGAAAGGGGACCCCTTACAGTAAGATATTGTAGACTTCAGTAAAAAAAAAAAAAAAAGAAGAAATAGTCAAATTTTTGTTGAAAATCCTGCATTCGACATCTATTTTTGTATGAGTAGACATTTCTGGGAGCTACAATCACCATGTCAACCACGGGCACCTGTTGCTAAAGGTATTGCGTCACTGGGCATTTAACACGATTGACATGATCTATTCACCAAGGAAAAGAGGACCGGGGGATCCTCACTGCCCTGACTGCCCAAGATTCCTGGTGAGAATTGCGGGTCATCTGCCTGACACCTCTGTCCATCGAGGATATTGAGGATGTGTATCTGTTTGAATTTATGGTGGTAACTTTCCTCACGTTTGGTTTGGGAGGAATGCTGATCCATCGCAGAGTGGGGAAGATCGCAGCACCGAAAGGGCCACTGATGCTGCGAGAAGAAATTCGGGAGCACCTCACGAAACTCACTGACACCGTAACCGGACTAAGACTGTCTATGACCCAGTCTCAGGACAATCTTGTGAACTGTGTGGGACAGATTCGCTCCATGGTGGCTCAGTCTGATAGTACGGGGAGCGACCTGCTGAATCGTTCGGGAGAGTCACAGAAGAGACTGGATTACATTTCTGGATAGCTGGGTGAAGCTCTGAGAGCTCTATCTGGACTGAGGGCAGAGGTTGATGAACTGAGGAAAGAGCACAGGGTCAATGAGTACTGTGTGGGGAAATGTCAAAAGTAATGGGGTACATGAAACCCACAAGGGGTTAAGTTTTTGGTCTATCTCCTAAAGCAAAGAAGATGTCCTTGTCTCTATCTCTGGCTCCTTTGTTTTCCTAATGTGTCCAGTTTTTCCAGTGCTCGAGGGCACTGGAACTCCAACAACTCCTGTGTTTATGCTCTGTTTGCACCTTTATCTTTTGTTTTCACCATGTGATCATTTTGTGTGTACTACAAAAAGTCCCATCTCATGAATCCTTGAGTACTGTGTTCATGTTTTGTTGTTAAAGTAGAATATGTGTTCCTTGTGCATCTGCTGCTGTTTTTCCCTTTCCTTATCTGATCCAGGGTAGCGCCGGTGGCTGCATGACCTGATCAGCCTGGGAGGCGTTTGGTCAACTGAAATCTCTGTTTGTGTCTTGGATATGCAAATGACAAATAAAGTGATTCTGATTCTGATTGTGTACGTAAAAAGCCTTAGTCCATGCATGAGGTAAAATGAGAAAATACATTCGTTTTGTAATTTCCAATTAACCTGGCAACCAACCTCGTCAACCAAAGAGCCATATGTGGCCCCTAGGCTGTAAAATGCCCAGGTTTGTTCTAAAGGAAAAGTTTTTAAAAAATTTTAAAAGTAAATTGTTTATGCCAAGAGTGAGACATAAAATCAAGAACATAATTTGCATTGACACCAGTAAGGTCTCACCTTCTTACAGGAAAATCTGAAAGGGTTAAATGTTGGACCCCCCATGTAGAAATATACCAATAAGCCACAAATATGGTCTTTGTAAAATGGTAAATGCACTTATATAGCGCTTTTCCACCTTCATGGTGCTCAAAGCGCTTGACATTAGCCTCTCATTCACCCATTCACACACACACACACACACTCATACACCAGTAGGTTTCTAAGGTCTAAGGGCAGCCCTACTGGGGGCCTAAGTGAGGGTTCAGTGTCTTGCCCAAGGACACTTCAACATGTGGACAGCCAGAGCTGGGACACGAACTGCCAACCTCTCTGTCATTGGGCGACCCACTCTACCAACTGAGCCACAGCCGCTCAGGAATATAATGGAATCATAGGCTCAAGCAAAACAATAAAAAAAAATTATATTGTATTTGGTGTATATTTTATAGTACTCTATGCCTGCAGTTTAGCCCAAATCTGCAGATAACAGAATAAAATCATGAAAAAAAAAAAAAAATTGTCAGGGACAATTAAACTTGAGCTCCATTAATTTTCATTGTCAGGTTTTACCAGCGGAATCGGAACTTGAGAGTCAGAATCACTGACTCATACAATCTATGACACGCACACAAGCACAAATACCTTTAAATAAAAGGCCTACTCTAACATGTGACTCCAAGTGTTTCTGGGCCTCGTTCAAGTCAGCATTTAAATTTCAGGCAGTGATAACTGTTGAAACAATATGTTCAGTGTTGGCTTATAGCCAGAAGAGTGTAAGACAAAATTGCACATCTAACTGAAAATACAGTGATCGATCAAAAGACTTGATGGGATCATTTTCATTGTAATCAAGTAGCCTGCTTACAGTGATCATTTTCAAAATGCAAGCCACCATTAGCTCAACAAAGCTGAAAATCAGATTACCAGAAGGGACAACTGTAATTTTTCCACCTTAAGAGGTAACATACCGTGGACATTCAACATTCTAAGGAATAAAGACAGTTACATGAAAACACACCTTTTCTCACCCCATTCAGAAGTTTACCTTTACTCTACTTTAAGTCTTTGTGGAACAAGCCACTACATCACTTCCGCACCTTAGAGGGCAGCCTGCAGCTAGACTAGTCTCCCCTCACCCTAGTAGGAACTTCTATACTGCTAGCTGTATACTGGTTGACCTGGGGAAGGGGGCAGAAATCCACTTCGCGTGAGCAAACACCCCTCTCACACAAGGGAACAGAAAGCAATGTTACCAGTGACTTTGAGTGCATTTCTGCCCCCCAGTGGTTGTTATGTTCTCTGATGACAGATAATTTGGACCCTTGTTGTCAATATCTGAAACAATATGCTGAAATGCTTCACTTCTCTTGCAAGTCCTTTAGACACATATTTCAGCTTTTGATGTATGCAATTTATTATAAACTATCCAGAAGTTGAAACCAATTGCTGCACTCAGGAAAGTGCTTTGAACCACAAATGACCGATGTCACCATTTCAGCAAAAGGTTACAGTATGAGACAGTTTTATTTAAAAATGGAGGAAATGTACATTCATTAATAGCCGACAATTTAATGCTGCTTGGACACCTGCGCGGACACCTTCTCGTCAGACGCCTGCTGCGCGGACACCTTCTCGTCAGACGCCTGCTCCTGGGACACCTTCTCGTCAGACGCCTGCTCCTGGGACACCTTCTCGTCAGACGCCTGCTCCTGGGACACCTTCTCGTCAGACGCCTGCTCCTGGGACACCTTCTCGTCAGACGCCTGCTCCTGGGACACCTCATCCCATGAGAAATTAGGATCCAAGAAGCAAATTATCCATGGAAAGGACTCATCATGCATCTTAGCCTGCGCCACCTTCTGGTCAGGCACCTGTGCCACCTTCTTGAGGGCTTGGGCAAGTTTGAGAAAGTCAGTTACCACTGGTTCCTCACGGGCCTTTGACAAGTCCAGATACACAACCTTTTTCAGGACAGCTTCCTCATCATTGGTTTTCACCTTACCTGCAGAGACAGTCAGTAAAAACAGAACTAAATTAACACATTTGTCATTTCCCCAGGCAATCTTTCTGAGTTAGTAAAGTTTAACACAAGTACAAGGCGCTCGAGAGATCCTTTCCTAAATGCGTTAAAAATCAGTTCACACAATAGCAATAAAGTACACTCTGTATATTATATGCCCAGACTTTCAGAGCCCACTGCTGCAGTTTGAATGCTTTACATAGTTACTGAAGCAGACAATAGGAAAATCATTTTGACAACCATGAATTGTAATTGCCTTAAAATAAAGTTTCTATGTACCAACACTTTTGCAGGTATAGCAAAACTGCCACATCTAGAACCTGTGGATCCACAGTGGTCAGACCAGGTCAACCTATCCTATGAAATGATGTCAGTAATGACGACTGATGTGAATAAAGTCCACTAGTTTAAGATTGTACCTCAGACCATCATCCATGCAGTAAATGCCATCAGTAGCTCGCAAAGGTTAAAGACTAAAAGTAGAACACAATCTGAAGTTTGTTGTATGGAAGCTTTGTGAAAAATAGAAAAGTTTAAGCCAAGGATGCAGAATTAATTTAGTTTTAAGGGGGTGGAAAACTATACAGTTCACTACCAGTGCCAAAATTGTTTTGACCAAGTTCAGAGGATTTTTAGCACATGCAAAATAAAGTTTGACAATGCATTTACACTGCATTTTGTTATTGCAATATCCATGTGAACATATACTTGAGTCAAAAAACACCTCATACATGTTAATAAAACATGCATTTAACTCCCATCAATTCAAACAGAGAAGTTTAGTTCATTCACCTGCAGATACAGAGTCATTACTGCCTTTACCAAGAAGTCCCTTCACCTCAGCAGCGCCTCTCTGCTGGACTTGGACCGGCCATGTTCCTGCAGCACCGACAAGAACAAAGTCATTTAAGAACTATCAAAAATTTGGATTGGCTTCATTACACAAAATCATGGCAAGAAAATATTTAGAGAGATTCAACCTACTGAGAACCAGGAAAGGATAAGAACATTTGTTATAAACATGATACAGTTTTTTTCAGTTGCCTTTTTTTGATAATGTGTTTTGTAGTAGACCGTTGTTTAAAGCAGTGAAACAATGGTTAAAAAACATGGACGAAAAAAATATAACTGGATTTAGGAGATCACAGGCTCAAGTCAGAGTAAGACAATACTTTTTCTTCACTGCATTTCTTAAGCTTGTTAAAGATTGCCTTTCCCATCATCCCACCCACCCCCATTGTGGTGTGGAGTAGATTACCATCAGAACCCTTTGGGGAGAGGGTAAATTACATAATAACACATGAATGGACAGACTCTTGCATTATTATTCCCCAGGGTTTAAAACAAACATTCCTCATCTTACAGTTAGACTTACTCTACATATGGCAGATAAAGGTCTGGTACAAACCTGTGACAGTCCAAACACTCATCAAACAGCAGCACCAAAGCCAAACAACCTCCATTTTTTCAGTCAGCAGAAGAACTAAATGTGTGGCCCTCATTTCAGGTTTATATAGTCAGTCTATGTGGGACACCTGCTACGAATAAGGTCTAATTAGGTCAGAGGTCACGGTGGAGTCCATTCTCCTATCCACCAGTTAGATGTTGATTGGAGCTTAGTCCCACACTTTTATGGAACACTGATACACAAAAGGCAGAAATATTACAGCCCCCCCACAACTGAAAATGGAGTTACCATAGTAACCAATCTACTGCCATGGTGATCTGTTACGAGATTAGACAAAGAGTTTAGGTTTGGAGAACGGACAAGGATTTGACTGGAAAAGAAAACTGCAATGTTTCTGTTTTTGCACAGTTCATGCTCTAATATTTTGACATGTGTAATGTAAACAGGTTCATTACAGCCACCGATATTGTTCAAACATTTATATTTGTTACCAAAATGTATTTGCTCTAAAAGAAAAATAAGGAACTGTATTGTCATATTTGTCCGATAATTGCATATTTCCTGTTTTCATTTAATACATATTTTCTCAGGGAGCAGTTGTGTTGAATTTATTTGTGTTGTTCAAACATAAATATAAATTATTTTTAATTTGCACAGCAAATTATTCAAGGAAAAACAAAACATATTGTTATAATATTGATATTGCTTTCACTAAAACGTATAATTGTACAATGTTGTGCAGTTGCCGATTTGAGATTGTCAACATAAATTCAACATTTGAGGTATTAATAAATTGTACCAACAAAGGTAAGAACTACTTGAAAATCAATGTGCATTTTTGTCAGGGGAGTAATACTTTGGAATCATTTAGCAGATGGATTTTAAAATTTTGTAAATATTTTGCACTTTAGAATATCGAAACCATTGAAAAAACACCTCATGAAAGTGTAAAACTTTTTAGCAATATTTGACTGTGACATTCAACATTCAGGTGTTTCCATTACCAGTTTTTTTATAGACCTATTTATATTTTCGAATTTCCAAGGGTATTGGAAATGTAGCTGTTGATGCTTTCAACAATGTGGGTGCCATAAGGGGGAGTGGGTGTGGGGTCAGAGTGTGTTTAGGCCGGTCTGTGTTCCATCATGTTCTGTGTTGTAGTGTGATGTTTTGAGATGGGTTGTGTGGTGAGGGGGTGGAATTTAATATCAATGCTTCTTTCCAAACCATGTGGAAGAGCTGCACAATATATAGAACAAATATGAACCTAATAACACAGTGTACAATATTCATATTGCAAAGACGTGCAATAATGTATGTATTTTTTCTTTTCATTAAGAGTGATTTTCTCTGTCACTAACATACAATTGTTTTCTGTCAAAGAAATAATGCTACTGGTGGCTTGACATCATATGATGGCAAAACATGACATTAAACAATTTGATTTTGTGAAGTGTAGGAGTTCTTGATTGTGAATTGTTACTTTGATGGATTTAATGAACGGAGAAGGTTGAAATATGGACTGCTAAATTAAAATGAAAATTAGAATCAGAGCGTATTACATTAACTACTGCAGTTTTTATCCATAGTTTCTTGTTTGTGATCAGTAAAATTTTGTGTTCAATTTAATTTAAATTTGTTGTGAAGTTCTTGTAATGTTCTGATATACTTGAGGTTTGGTCATAAAGATGCATTTTTTTAAAAAGTGTGGGACGAAGAGCTCCAATCAACAGTCAGACAAAATCTAACTGGTGTATAGGAGAATGGACTCCACCCTGACCTCTGACCTAATGAGACCTGATTTGCAGCAGGTGTCCCACATGGACTGACTATATAAACGTGACATGAGGGCCACACAGTTACTGCTTCTGCTGACTGGAACAATGGAGGCTTTTTGGCTGTGGTGTTTATGTTTGATGAGTGTTTGGACTGTTACAGGTTTGTATTGGGCCCAAGTCTGCTATGTGTAGAGTAAACTAAAATGTGAGATGAGGAATGTTGGATGTTTTAAACTCTGGGAAATATTAATGCAAGACTCTGAATTCATGTGTTAAAATGTCATTCGCCCAGACTGTTGAAATGCATGTTTAACCCTTTCCTGCATGAGGTCTGTGTATGTGGACATGTAGTTAAAATCTTTCAAAAAGATTCTGATGGTAATCTACTACAAACTATTATGGTTGGTGGGTTGATGGGCATTGCAATCTTCAAGTTTGAGAAATGCAGTGAAGAAGCATTATCTTACTTTGACTTGAGCCTGATATGTGATCTCCTGAACTTGACCTCTCAGATCAAATTATGGTGTTTTGTAACAATGGTTTCAAAGCTTTGACCTGTCCACTACAAAAGATACTGGATTCATAAATGCAACTGAAAAAACTGAATCATGTTTCCAACAAATATAAATGTATTTTCCTGCCTCTAAGCAGGTTGACTCTTTCTCGTGTGTGTTCTTGCCATGATTTTGTGTAATGAAGCCAACCTACATTTTTCGTAGCTGATGCATTGAAGGGTTTATTCTTAAATAACTTTGTTCTTGTCGGTGCTGCAGGAACATGGCCGATCCAAGTCCAGCAGAGAGGACCTGCACAGATGAAGGGATTTGTGGGTGAAGGCAGTAATGACTCTGTATCTGCAGGTGAATACTTCTGTTATTGTACTCGGAGGTGGGGTAGTGAAATTCTGAGCCGGCCATGTTTGTATTTCATATAACATTTATCTGACTTAAGTATATGATCTGGATATTGGAAATGTACAGCTTAAATGCACAGCAAGTAAACGCCTCAACAAACATGGCACTTGTAGTGAAATGAATGTTACACCCCCTTGTTAAAACTAAATGAATTCTGCTTCCTTGGGTTAAAGTTTTCTATGCAAACTTAAGATCATGTTGTATTTTTGAGTCTTTAACCTTTGTGTGCTACGGACTGTCTTTACCTCATGATGAATTCTGAGGTAAAAATCTAAATGTAGTAGAGTTGACTCAATCAGCTTTCATTACTATGACTTTATTAAATTACAAAGGTTGAACAAATCTGACCAGTGAGGATCCACAGGTTCTAGATGTGGTAGTTATGCTGTACCTGCAGAAGTTTTCACACATACAAACTTTACTATTATATTTCATATTTATCTTAATGACTTTCATATTGTGCCTGCTATAATAATAATAATAATAATGCCAAACTGTTGCCTCTGAGTCTTGGACATGAAATAAACATCCAGAGTATACTGTGGATGTAAACTGAATGTTGACCCATTTAAAAGTGTCTCTTGAGGACTTAATCCTGGTGTCAAAACTTCTCTCTCCCAGAGAGATAAACCAAGGGAAAGTAGAAACTTGTTAATTTAGTTTTGTCTTTACTGATCGTCTCTGCAGTTCACTTGGAAACCAATGAAGGCAAAGCTGTCCTGAAAAAGGTTGTGTATCTGGACTCGTCAAAGGGCCTCGAGAAGGCGGCGGACGCTAAGTCGGAAGAGCAGAAGGCGGCGGACGCAAAGTCGGAAGAGCAGAAGGCGGCGGACGCTAAGTCGGAAGAGCAGAAGGCGGCGGACGCTAAGTCGGAAGAGCAGAAGGCGGCGGACGCTAAGTCGGAAGAGCAGAAGGCGGCGGACGCTAAGTCGGAAGAGCAGAAGGCGGCGGACGCTAAGTCGGAAGAGCAGAAGGCGGCGGACGCTAAGTCGGAAGAGCAGAAGGCGGCGGACGCTAAGTCGGAAGAGCAGAAGGCGGCGGACGCTAAGTCGGAAGAGCAGAAGGCGGCGGACGCTAAGTCGGAAGAGCAGAAGGCGGCGGACGCTAAGTCGGAAGAGCAGAAGGCGGCGGACGCTAAGTCGGAAGAGCAGAAGGCGGCGGACGCTAAGTCGGAAGAGCAGAAGGCGGCGGACGCTAAGTCGGAAGAGCAGAAGGCGGCGGACGCTAAGTCGGAAGAGCAGAAGGCGGCGGACGCTAAGTCGGAAGAGCAGAAGGCGGCGGACGCTAAGTCGGAAGAGCAGAAGGCGGCGGACGCTAAGTCGGAAGAGCAGAAGGCGGCGGACGCTAAGTCGGAAGAGCAGAAGGCGGCGGACGCTAAGTCGGAAGAGCAGAAGGCGGCGGACGCTAAGTCGGAAGAGCAGAAGGCGGCGGACGCTAAGTCGGAAGAGCAGAAGGCGGCGGACGCTAAGTCGGAAGAGCAGAAGGCGGCGGACGCTAAGTCGGAAGAGCAGAAGGCGGCGGACGCTAAGTCGGAAGAGCAGAAGGCGGCGGACGCTAAGTCGGAAGAGCAGAAGGCGGCGGACGCTAAGTCGGAAGAGCAGAAGGCGGCGGACGCTAAGTCGGAAGAGCAGAAGGCGGCGGACGCTAAGTCGGAAGAGCAGAAGGCGGCGGACGCTAAGTCGGAAGAGCAGAAGGCGGCGGACGCTAAGTCGGAAGAGCAGAAGGCGGCGGACGCTAAGTCGGAAGAGCAGAAGGCGGCGGACGCTAAGTCGGAAGAGCAGAAGGCGGCGGACGCTAAGTCGGAAGAGCAGAAGGCGGCGGACGCTAAGTCGGAAGAGCAGAAGGCGGCGGACGCTAAGTCGGAAGAGCAGAAGGCGGCGGACGCTAAGTCGGAAGAGCAGAAGGCGGCGGACGCTAAGTCGGAAGAGCAGAAGGCGGCGGACGCTAAGTCGGAAGAGCAGAAGGCGGCGGACGCTAAGTCGGAAGAGCAGAAGGCGGCGGACGCTAAGTCGGAAGAGCAGAAGGCGGCGGACGCTAAGTCGGAAGAGCAGAAGGCGGCGGACGCTAAGTCGGAAGAGCAGAAGGCGGCGGACGCTAAGTCGGAAGAGCAGAAGGCGGCGGACGCTAAGTCGGAAGAGCAGAAGGCGGCGGACGCTAAGTCGGAAGAGCAGAAGGCGGCGGACGCTAAGTCGGAAGAGCAGAAGGCGGCGGACGCTAAGTCGGAAGAGCAGAAGGCGGCGGACGCTAAGTCGGAAGAGCAGAAGGCGGCGGACGCTAAAGTCAGTAATTCTTGAATGTGCATTTCCTGCATGTTTCTATTTTAAATAAAGCTTTTTCCTACTTGAGTTGTTGTGTAATTCACCTGGCATCCATTTTTACTCTTCAGGGGTACAGCAATTAAACGGAACTACACTGTTCCATTGTCAATCGCTAGTTTCAGTTTTTGGGTTGCCAACATGCTAACAGTTTAGAGCACCAATCGGTCCATGCTAATGATAAATGTTGAAAAATGGGTGTTTAAGGACAATATTCCTCGGGCTGTCTTACTGAAGGGTGACATTAACTGGGTTGTAGGTTAATGGAACTGGTAGCACATCATCAGTACTGACTGCCACACTAACTACAATGCAACACAAACTTTAACTGTAGAGTTGAACTATCTTTTATTTGAACATAAAAAAAAAAAACATGACAAAGCGCATGCATTTAAAAAACAAAGCATGTTAAAAAGGAGTTGGTGGAAGCTAGTACTTAAATAATCCCACCTCTTACTGGATCGACTTCTTACAAAATCCCCTTCCTCAAAAAGAAAAGAATAATTTAAATATTTGCGATACATACCTACATATAGAACTTGCATAAAATGAAAACTATACACTGGAATAAATAATAGACACACTAATTTCCTTGTCCTCCTGGCACCACTTATCACTGTAAGTCTAATGTGCTTATGCATGCTAGTGGACATCACTACCCTTATCGTATCGTGTGTTTTTTTTTTTTTTTTTTTCTTCTGGACGCAGCTCTCAGGTGCCATCGCTGTTGGGAAAATGTACTCCAACGTCTTGAGCATACCAAGTGAATTAGGCCCGTGGTTCAAAGCCCTCTTATGATTGCAATAAATGGTTTCAAGTTCTGGCTAGATTGGTTTACAGCAGAGCTGGGGGCTGTCCATCAGAAAAAAATGTAACTTCTTAGATGCAATTACCTGTGTTCTGCATTTTAAGGTGACCTGTTTGACAAATCCTACCCCCATGAGATCTCGCATGATACAGTATATCAGTGTGTCGGCATGGCCAGCCTCAGGTGCCATCTTGGTACAGGGTCTGTTTCTCACACAATCAGGGAAGAGTTACCACCATATAAAGATGGTATTGATTAGAGACATTGATTCCAATAGACCGGGGTAATAGGGGTGTTCTGTATTTTTGACCCCATGACATGAAAATAAAGATTTTTAAATTAAGTTGAGAGGTTTTCTTCCCACAAGGAAATTACGTTTAATACGAAGAAAATATATTAACACATACAAATGGAGAATGTAAAAATGGAAATAAGGATCAGGGTTATAATGGTTTTGGATTTTTCATTATAGTTTTGAATTGTTTCCCTCTAATTGAGTTAGTTTTCTGTTTTTGAGCATGTTTTGTAGTTATTGGTTCTTTTTTTCTGAATGCATTTAGCATTTTAGTTTTTCCATATCTTTTATCTTCCTCGCAATCCTATTCAAAGAACAGTGGGGTGTGGGACAGGTTATGGTGGGTTATTGACTGAGCAGAGATACAAACATATGGACAGTATGAACTAAAAGTATAAACTCACTATTGCAGGTTGGTGTTGCATTCCAGTTCTAACCATTTTGGCCAAACATGGATAAACCAACTCACCAGCAGTGAACCAGACAAACGTATAGAAACCAGATATTAACATATATTAACCATACAGAAACATATGAGCCAGATAGTAATGTATAGATATCAGCTCTGAAGAAGTAAACCAGGTAGAAACATATAAACCAGTTAACCAGCAGTAAACCAGATTAAAAACGCATCGAAACCCCTTCAGCAGCAGTAAATTATTAATGCAAATATTGTAAACTACTGTAAGGAGCGTAGTAGCTACGCAGGTGACTTTTTTTTTTTTTACAAGATCAAAAGTAGATCCGGGGCTTTAGATGGGGATATGTGCCGCAGTCATTTAAATATGCTGTTATTAAACCAATTCTGAAAAAGCCTACCCTAGATCCTGACATTCTAGCCAATTATAGGCCTATATCCAATTTGCTCTTCCTGTCAAAGGTTTTAGAACAAGTAATAGTTAAAAAGCTGTGCCAGTACCTGCAAGATAATAGTTTATTTGAACAGTTTCAGTCTGGCTTTCGTGCCCATCATAGCACTGAAACGGCGTTAGTTAAAGTTACTAATGACTTATTATTAGCCGCTGACATCGGATTAATATCGGTCCTGGTGTTATTAGACCTTAGTGCAGCCTTTGACACCATTGACCACAGTATCTTAGTGCAGAGATTAGAATGTGATATAGGTATTAGAGGAGCAGCCCTCTGCTGGTTTAAATCATATTTATCTAATCGTTACCTATTTGTTAACGTCAACCAACAATCATCGCAGTCCTCCAGAGTTAATTATGGCGTGCCCCAAGGGTCAGTCCTTGGGCCTATTTTGTTTACACTATATATGCTCCCTTTAGGTAACATCATTAGAAATCATGGCATTAATTTTCATTGTTATGC
Source organism: Siphamia tubifer (assembly GCA_020466265.1). Taxonomy (NCBI): domain Eukaryota; kingdom Metazoa; phylum Chordata; class Actinopteri; order Kurtiformes; family Apogonidae; genus Siphamia; species Siphamia tubifer. Next base: position 12,660,245 of record CM035801.1, on the reverse strand, counting down.
GGATGATACACAGCTATATTTATTGATTAAACCTGATCAGACCAGGCAAATAGATAAACTAAGTACTTGTGTCCAAGACATAAAAATTTGGATGAGTGTCAATTATCTTTTATTGAACCCTGAAAAAACTGAAGTCGTTATAATTGGTCCTAAAAATGCGAGAGACTCCCTAACTGACCACATAGTTACTCTGGACAACTTAAGTGTAACACCCAGTGCCACAGTTACAAATTTAGGAGTTTTATTTGATCCAGATCTTTCATTTAAAATGCACATTAACCAAACTTGCAGAACAGCCTTCTTTCACCTGCGCAACATTAGCCAAAATTAGGAATATTCTGTCTAAAACGACTGCAGAAAAATTAATTCATGCATTTGTTACATCACGACTAGATTATTGTAATGTATGTCCTAAATATTCCCTAAAAAGCTTTCAACTGGTTCAAAATGCAGCAGCAAGATTATTAACAGGATCAAATACACATCACCCCTGTGCTCCAAACCCTTCACTGGCTACCAGTTGAGTTTAGAATTAAATTTAAAATCCTCCTCCTTACATATAAAACCATTAATGGTATGGGCCCCTCTTATCTTAAAGATGATCTGGTTCCGTACCAGCCCAATAGAACCCTTCGTTCGCAGAATGCAGGTTTATTGAAAGTTCCTAGGGTTTCTAAAAGTACAGTAGGAGCTAGAGCCTTTAGTTATCAGGCCCCTGTCTTATGGAATCAGCTTCCCTTTAATATTAAAGACACCGAAACAGTCTCTACATTTAAAATTAGGCTGAAAACATTCCTGTTTGAGAAAGCCTATGGTCAGGTTAGTTAAAAATTATGTGACTCATATGTCATAGATATATGATGTATGAGTCACAGTTCAGTCTAGGCTGCCCTAGGAGTTAGAATTCTGGGGGAAGTACAGACACTGAGTTCCTTCTTCTCTTTCTCTCTCTCACACCTGTTTTTTTCATTTTTATAACCTATCTTTCATACCAAGTCTGTTCATGACGAGTCACCTGGTGTCCTCTTTCCACCCTGGGGGGAGTGGTGGCTCTCCTGACAGTGTCTGCGTGGGAGCCATGGATGACAGTATCTGCAGTGTCTCGCCTCTGCCGACCTGTGACCCCGGACCCCCGCCCCTGCTTGTCCAGACCAGCCCCCCCTCCTGCATTTATACATGGACATTCATCTATAGCCTGTCCGTCCATGGGAGTGGATCTCTCCTTCAATGTGGTTCTCCTCAAGATTTCTTCTTTTTCCCACTGGGTTTTGAAGTTTTTTCTTGCCGAGAAGGAGGGTCTACGGACAGGGGATGCTTCGGACTGTTCATATATCTCTGTAGTTGATTGTGTTTTTGTAAAGCCCTGTGAGACGACTTTGTTGTGATTTAGGGCTTTATAAATAAAATTGAATTGAATTTACTAATGCTAGTACTTCAGTTGATAATATTCGATTGTATGAGGTGAATTAAAAATAATGTGTATATAAATGGTTATGGATGTTTTGTGGTAATGATATAAAGGACATAAAGTATATTGTGTGTTAATGCAGTATCTATTTGGATTTTAGTTTGTAAAAGGGGCAGGGAGTTTCTAAGTGTCACTTCTTCCCACTCCTTTTCGAATAAAAGAAAAAAGTAATTGTTGACAATTTTCAATGATGTTTTGTGTGCTAGAAATATAACTGAACTGGATGTAAATGGGAAGTAAATGCACCTGTTGGTACTAGTACATCATCAGTACTAATAGTAGTGCATGTAGTGAACTATTTCCTGTTTGACCACCATGTCTGGCCCATGTACCTGAAACACAAAAACATCTTTTTTTGTTTGGTTTGTATTTCATGAGTACTCTGGTTCTTTATGAAATACATCCATGTCTTTATTTTACACATTACAATCAAGAATCTATAATTTATTCACTCAACATATATATATATATATTATAGATATTTTTTTTGGTTTATATATAATTATTTATTTATTCATATTTGTTCTATCCACACTGTGCTTCATCACAATATATTAATACATAACAACACTAATCCTAAAGGCATATATTTAAATACCTTATATATTATAATGTATGTAAACATTGTTAAATAGTAAACAATCAGATGAGGAGACCACGATGTAAGTCTACTTTACTTGACTATTTATTTTTCTGGCAACTTTTTACTTTTACTCCCTGAATGTATTCATAAATATCTGTACTTTATACTCTTTACATTCTCACAATAGACTTGTTACTTTTACAAACTAAACAGATGTGATAGTACGAAAAACCAGTCACTTCAGAGACAAAATCTGTTGAGTTAATGATGGGTAAAGGCTTAAACCATGAAATGACTGGTACATCCATATCCACTGTTTTAGTATGAATCTAAGGTTTTAGCCAGTATCGGTAGGAAAATATTTCAAATTAATTGTGCCTGTGGAGACTGGTTTTCAAAGTCAATACGAAATACCACAATATTCATATGTTGTTTTAGAACCAAATAACCTTTTTTTTGGCAGTTATTCATACATTAGCAATAGACAAGTCATTTTGGTTCAAACCTGTGGAAGACGCATCAAGCAACAGATCCTTTTCCAGACTGTGAAGCACTTGGAGGTGACACAGGTCCTCACATTCCACCACAAGCGTTCAATTCTAATAACAAAGTCACTTTAGAATTGGAAAATGTACAAGAGCCAGGTTCATTTAAGTGTGGTGTAATGGCCAGGTGTGCCGCTTTACAGGATAAATGATGCACAAGCAACAGACCTTTGGTTGTGAACACTTTTTCTTTACATTAAACTTCCTCTGTTTGTACCCGGCACAATGAACATAAACCTGGAAATGTCAACATTCTCACTGCCTTGATCAACTCTGACCCTTTCATGCACAAAAGATAAATACAATTAAATCCCAAAGGAGAACTGTTAGGTACAGTGAAGAAATGTGCCTTTCTGATCTCATGTTTGTTGAGGTTTTTACATTTTTATTTTTTTTTAAGTTTACCTTGATGGAATGCCGTAGATTTCTATAGCCTGCTTAAAGGCAGCAAATGCAGTTTAAACCAGATCGTTAGTGACAGCACTGAGGCACATAATCGGTTTAATAAAATTACAATGCATATTGTTTTAACTTATAATAAATTTCAGGCAGAGCGCCAAATATGTTACACAAAATGATCATTTATTTGCCTTCCTGGAGTATCCATCCACTGCTCCACACAGAACAATGTTGTACCTTTAAAATCAAAATTTTGGCTGCAATTACTAAACATGCACATTAAAACACATACATGTACACCACTGTTTTATTATACTAAACTACCAACCTGATTAAGTTACGATTTGTGTCCACATGCCACAGAGAAAGGGGACCCCTTACAGTAAGATATTGTAGACTTCAGTAAAAAAAAAAAAAAAAATAGCAGTCAAATTTTTGTTGAAAATCCTGCACTCGGCATCTCTCTCTTTTTGTATGAGTGGACATTTCTGGGAGCTACAATCACCATGTCAACCACGGGCACCTATTGCTAAAGGTATTGCGTCATTGTGTACGTAAAAAGCCTTAGTCCATGTGTAACCCATGTTCCATAATTAGCTTCCCACACCCCCAATCATCCCTGTGCCTCCTATCGCACCTGATTGGGTTAGCCACAAGGAGGAGCTATAATAAAAAAGGGATGCCACCAGGGACGCTTCCTGTTACTGTTTCCGGCTATGGACTCTGTCTCACGGCAAATGAGCGAAGAAGTCAAACAAGAAACTCTGGAAAAAAAGCTTCAAAATAAACCCTCAATGACGGTGAGTTGCCCAACTGTCTTGACGGCAGTCCGACATCGGCAGAAGTAGCATGATCATCGCTGAAACCGATAGATTTGCAGTCAACGCTACTTCCGGGTTAGTGAATTAAATAAATGCCAATTATATGCTGGTATAATTGGAGTCTATTTTTTCAGTTCATAGATACACCTTGTGGTGCTCCTGGACACATCATCAGTGATGTAACCTGGGATCATAGGGGGTTTCGGGTCTTTCAACAATCAGACCCCCTCCCCCAGGCGACCCAGCCGGGGTTGATCAAGCCCCAGCTTGTGTCCAGGTAGCGCTACCCTACTTGCCACGCCTCTCCTCTTCTGATCCACAGCCACCTTGACGCCATCTCTGCTGCGTCGGTGGCCGACTTGATGGCCCCCCGCTGGCTGGCCCCGGTGATGCCCAGCATCCTGTAGGCCCTGCAGAGGGATTGGCCCACAAAACCTCGGCATCCCACTTCAATGGGGTGGCAGCTTGCGTTCCACCCATTGCTCCGGCACTTCTCCAGCAGTTCCGCATATTTTCCCCTCTTTCTCTCATGTGCCTCCTCCATTCTTTCCTCCCATGGCACTGTGAGTTCCAACAGAACAACTTTCTTAGCAGCTCCGGATATAAGGACCATATCCGGCCTTAGTGGTGTTTCGGCCACAGCTTCTGGGAACTTCAGTTGCCTCCCCAGATCAACTTTCAGCTCCCAGTCACGAGCTGTTGTCAATAGGCCATTGGTGGTGTTCCGGCTGGCCGCTGCAGGCTTCTCCCCAGCTCTGATGAAAGCGATGGTTTTGTTCGCCGGGCGGAGGCTCTTGTTCTTATTAATCCCATCCCAGATCGCGTTCGCTACTGTCTTGAGAACCTGGTCATGTCGCCAGCGGTAGCGGCCTTCTCCCAGGGCTACTGGACAACAGCTTAGGACATGCTCGAGGGTTCCTTTCCTCTGGCAAAGGGGGCATGCTGGTGACTCCACCTTCCCCCAGATGTAGAGGTTTGAAGATGCTGTTCTAAAATGCTTTACATTTTAAAGTAGAAGTATAAAAGTTTGTTTGGCCATTTTTTCTGGCTACTCTTTTTTTTTTTTTATAATTAAAGAATGTTGATGCAAATGCAATGTGATGAACACGCATCATTAGACAGAGATAAATATTTCAATTATTTTATTATTTAATTATTATTATTGCGCAACTGAAATTTATTTATTATGTATGCATTTATAGTGCATACAAGTATTATGTAACTATATGAAGGAAATGATACTGATGTTTTTTTTGTTGTGTGACCTTGTTTTTTAGGTCAGCCCCCCCCCCCCATCAACCTTTGATTCCTCTGTAAGAGGTGGCGAGCCTTTACCGGTAGGACCTTATGAATTGTCCGGGTGCCTCCGGACATTTTGCGTTGGATTTTTTTTTTTTCCTCCCTTCCTACAACATTTGAGCCTTTTCCCAAAAGGACTATAAAAAGAAAAAAACTGAACTGTGAAAGAATAACAGAAACTGAACTGTGAATTACCCAAGTCATCATTGATGAACACTCAGTAATATTATTTATTTTGTTGTTTAATCAACTTTACAAGGGTTTTTTCCCCTAATTGTTTTCCCTTTGAACTGTTGTGTTTGTGTACCTTTGTGCCTTATTTTGTTTGTGTACCATTGTGCCTTATTTGCATCATTTAATACACTTTTCTTTAACCTATATTCAATGTCTCCTGTTTTTCATTTGCTCCATGATGATGTTTGAGTGTATTGAAAAATGAATATACACATATTACTGTTCTGTGTTATATTGTTTAAGGAGTTAAATAGTGTCTACGTGACAACGTGTCTATGGGGTGATCAGATACTTCCACGTTTTAGTCCTCGTGGCAGATTGTAGTAAGAGAACTTGATAATATGATGTAATGGGCTGTGGGGCAGCCAAGAAGGAGGGATGGAGATGAACGTATAAAACCCCTGAAGGCGGAAGGATCTGGGCTTTTTGACTTCCTGTCTTCTCTGTCTCTCTCTCTCTCTGCTCTGGTCAGATAATTATCTGAGGGTCATCCCTGGGGATTTCGAGGTTTGTAATTTAATGACTGATGATTGGTTATACACTTTGTTATATCTTGATAAATGAATGATTAATCTTAACATCTGGTCTTGATATTATTTTGTCGTCTACGGGGAACCCTTGGAGGGAAAATACTAGCGACGACAATTGGCGTCACGAACATTCATAAACTCATTCATAAAAGTATCAATTTTAGCATACGGATGGGCTCAACCACAAGCAGTTAGGCTGCCATGTCGATTTGTATGGAATGTACAACAGGCTGATTGGGGAAAAAGATTTGGTAGAAACATGATACTGACGTTGGGTTGGTTAAGTCAGCCCAACCGGTAGATTTCAAACTAAAACCAGGGTGTCGACCTCCCTGGAAACCTCAGTATCCGCTGAAGCCTGAAGTGGAAGCAGGTATTGAGGAGACAATTAATGGTCTGTTGGCAGCAGGAGTGCCGGTGATTGAACCTGATCCAATTAGTAACACACCGTTGTCACCGGTACTAAAAGTGGATAGGAAGAACTATCGATTAGTGCATGATTTGCGTGCATTAAATGAAGTGCTTGAAGATTTGGCAATGGAAGTTCCAAATCCGCATATGTTATTGGCAAATGTCCCATCTGATGCAAAATGGTTCATGGTTGTTGACCTGTGTTCGGCATTCTTTAGTGTTCCGCTGAGTCCACAATTTGGTCGACTCATGGGATTCACTTACAAAAACGAACACTACCGCTATGCAAGATTGGCCCAAGGCCTGAAGTATAGTCCGCATGTGTTTAACCAGGTGCTGAAAGCTGATATGGCCGATCTGGCTGATAAAGTGACCAGTACAGTCATTCAGTACGTGGATGACATTCTTTTGTGTGCTCCAGATTTGGAGACATGTCATAAAGACTCAATTACACTTCTTACAATGCTGGCAGAGAAGGGACATAAAGTGTCATTGAAAAAATTGCAGTAGTGTAAAGATGAAGTAGAGTACCTAGGACGGTTGATAAAAGATGGAACACGAGCTGTCTCGCCCTCTCAATTGGAGGCAGTTTCTAAAACACCGAAAGCAACCACAGTTAAGGAACTGATGACATTTTTGGGAATGACAGGGTTCAGTTCAGAATGGATTGATGGATACTCAACAATTGTCCAACCTCTCCGTAACATGATCAAAGAGAAAGGAGCTGGAAATTTGCGGAGTAAAATAAATTGGACACCAGAGGGGTCAGTGGCATTTGAGACCATCAAAACATTACTGCAACAGGCTCCCGCCTTGGCTCTTCCAAATTATGACAAGCCATTTCAGTTGTTTGTTTCATGCTGTTTAGGACATGCAGTGGGAGTTTTAACACAAAAAACAGGGGTAAGAACCCATGCACAATCTATAGCGTATTATTCAGTGGCGTTGTCACCAGTAGGGTTGGGTCTGCCAAGTTGCTATCTGGCAGCAGCCCACTTAATGTATGAAAAAGCTTCAACACTTACGATGGGTTATCCAGTGGAAATTTTGTCACATCACAAGCTGATAAATTTGATTGAAAGAGGAAAATTTGTTCTGACAATGCAAAGGTTAACTGATTACCATCGGTTGTGTGAATACCCAGCAAAGTAAAGAATCCAGTAGATTCTATACCGCTACCATTTGAAGGAGAACCACGCGGCTGCGTGGCGGAATCAGAAAAATATGCAAAATTACGATCAGACCTAAGAGCGACAGAGCTGGAAAGTGCAGACTTAACATTGTTTGGGGATGGATCCTGCTATAGGAATGAGATAGGACTTAAACCAGGATATGCAGTAGGTGAATGCGAGGGAAGAGAGATTGTGATGATTGAAGTGAAAGAGTGTGAGCAACCGTGTTCTGGTCAGCTCACTGAGCTGATTGCTTTAACACGAGCGTGTGAATGGGCTGAAGTGGCCGCGGAGTGGTGCCAAGGTTTGGTATCCCGGCATGGATCAGTTCAGATGATGGAAAGGAGTTTGTTGACGAACCAGTGAAATGCATGCTGCAAAAATTAGGCATTAAACAAAGGTTTGGGGGTGTTTATCATCCTCAAAGCCAGGGGATTGTGGAGAGAGTGAATGGAACTCTGAAAAACGAATTATTGAAAATTTGCATGAGCACAGGCTTAAACTGGGTTGATGCATTGCCGCTTGCACTGATGGCTTACAGAAGTAGCACTCACAGAGATCTAAAACTAACTCTGCATGAAGCATTGACGGGTCGACCGATGCCATTGCCAACTTACAAAATTGCTAAAGGTGCTTCGCTTGATGTTTTGACAAATGACATGAAATCATATGTTAAACAAATGACTAACGTCCACAGGAGCATATCTGCTCGTGTTGTTTTTTACAGGAAAAGGAGGAGCACGAGGTGGTAAAGGCCACAGCAGCAGCTGTTCAGGTGAAGGGGTCACCAACCTGGTACCATCTTAATCACTGTGTAAAGGCTCCTGACAGGGTTCCAGACGATGACGATGATGATGAGGAGAATGTGGTGCAAAGGAAGTCTCCCTTGCAAGGGGGGAATGGTTCTCCTCATTCTGGGAATGACGGGAATATTGACAGTAATACAGCAGAATTCCCAGACATTAAACTCCCAAAGGGGGGAGGTGGTACAAAGAATTAAAAGAGCAGTAAAAGATTGGTCTGGTGAGGAATGGACTTCTATAGGAATGACAACATGGGATTATGAGATAGATCAAGTATGGGTGACAGAAGTACCAAAACTGAAATGGGAAAAAAAAAAAAAAAAAGAAAGACTGATAGTCTAGACCTGTATGTATTTTATTGAGCAGACGGACTAGAACAGCGTCAATGTGGAGTGACTTGGATTAGTGGGTGGTTTGCAGTTTCTAGAGATAATTGGGGACAATTGACTTGTGTTATGAGGATAAGGGAACTAAGTACGAAGCCTATAACTTGGAAAATTAATGTGTGGTTTCATAATCCATGTGCAAATGTGGGAAGAAATTTCTCAATAGGTTGGTCTATAGTTTTTAAAGATGCTAGACTCCCGGGGTATGCAGGAGTGGAAGAAATGTACTTCTACGACCCCCGGAGCGGACAGTGGAAAAAACACCTGAAAAAGTAACCACCCCGAAGGCAGGAGTTAGAACTTGTAGTTTGCCAACTACTATAAAGACGACCATACCTACTTTAAAGCCAACTACGAAGTCGACTATGAAACTGACTATGACAACTAAGGCTCTAGACTAAATTACTACAACTACACCAAATATTACTACGACTATGACTCTAGTTATAACCAGACGGATAACTGAACGACACTAAAACCTTTAGGTATTACCACTAAAAAACCTGATTCGGTTATTATTCCATTGAAGGCAAGGCAAGGCAAGGCAAATTTATTTGTATAGCACATTTCATGTACAGGACAACTCAAGGTGCTTTACACAAAAACAGAAACAGAAGAAAATTAAAATGATAAAGATGCATTAAAAGACAATTAAAATCAAGACTTGAAGGACTTGACTAAGACAGACGTAAAACAGACGACCTGAGGACTATAGTCTCATCTATATTAAAGGAAAAAGGAGAATCAGAAAATAGATGTGGCTGATCAATGTTGGTGGTGTGGCCGACAACATGTGTATTCTATTCTTCCAACAGAATGGGCAGGAAGGTGTGCTAGAGTTCAGATAGTACAAGAATTAATTGTTTTCTCAGCTAAAGAGCAAATATATAATAGTAGTGTTGTCAATCGAGTTAAGAGAAATTATGTTCCAGATCCTAAAGTGTACATTAATGCAATTGGCCAACCAAGAGGTATTCCAAATGAGTATAAAGCTAGAAATGAGATTTCAGCTGGATTTGAATCTATTCTTCCTCAGATATCCATTAACAAAAATACTGAGTGGATTAATTACATTTACCTAACCCGAACAGGTGGATGCCACAAGTGCAGTGGCTTGGCAGAACAGATTAGCTTTGGATTGGCTCTTAGCGGAGAAAGGTGGAGTGTGTAAACTTATTGGCCCAGAGTATTGTTGTACATATTTACCCCGACACACCGCACCTGCGGGTGCATTTACAAAGGCTATGGAAAAGCTAAGAAATTTGAGATTAGAAGTAACTGCTAATGCAGGACATGATCCAGGTTTGACTGGAATACAGGACTGGTTTTCGGAAATTGTTGGTGGATGGAAGCAAGGAATAGTGAGGATTGGATTGACGGTCCTAGCTGGACTGCTGGTGTTAGGGTTTATCTGTTGTTGTTGTATTCCAATAATGAGATCCCTAGTGGTTAGCAAAGTTCAAAAACAGATGTTAGTCTTAGGTAAAGACGTTCCCCGTCAGCCGGACCTGTTCCCGATGCCAGACTGGGAAACAGGCCATCGAGAAACATCCAGTGAGGACGAGGAGGATGACTAAGATGGGCAAGATGAGAAAGGGGTGAGATCGAGCGCCCTTCTCCAACGGGCAGCCAAGGCCCCAACGATGTGGCGTGCTGGTAGATAGCCAGTGTCACCCACGAGGGATCTACACGAATCTCCAAACATTCAATCATGAATGGACTTTTGCAATACACATTCACATGGTTCAATGTATTCAATATATAATCAATGCCAATATCATACTTCTTTAGTATTACTGTGTTTGGTTATCATCCTGTACCAGTAACTACATTCAACTGCAATAGCTATATAAGGATTCAGCTACAGCTTACAGTCAAGAGTACTCATACTCATACTCATACTCATTGGTGAAATTATTTCAAGTGTTAATTGACTATGTATGAATGTACTATGATTTATTCGACGGGCCACAGATGGTGATCGCTACGGGGTCGAGTCAGGAATTTTTTGGCCAAGTAAAGTCACCTTGGTTTTTTCGCCTGACTCCTGTCACATAACATCTGATAAAGATCCGTAATGATATAATTTATTTTCTATTGAAGTTGGAACTCCAACTTAAGGGGGGAATGATGATGTTTGAGTGTATTGAAAAATGAATATACACATATTACTGTTCTGTGTTATATTGTTTAAGGAGTTAAATAGTGTCTACGTGACAACGTGTCTATGGGGTGATCAGATACTTCCACGTTTTAGTCCTCGTGGCAGATTGTAGTAAGAGAACTTGATAATATGATGTAATGGGCTGTGGGGCAGCCAAGAAGGAGGGATGGAGATGAACGTATAAAACCCCTGAAGGCGGAAGGATCTGGGCTTTTTGACTTCCTGTCTTCTCTGTCTCTCTCTCTCTCTGCTCTGGTCAGATAATTATCTGAGGGTCATCCCTGGGGATTTCGAGGTTTGTAATTTAATGACTGATGATTGGTTATACACTTTGTTATATCTTGATAAATGAATGATTAATCTTAACATCTGGTCTTGATATTATTTTGTCGTCTACGGGGAACCCTTGGAGGGAAAATACTAGCGACGACATCCACGCTCCTGTATTCCGAACCATGTTTTTTCTGTGAAGTCACATAGTCACATCCATTGCTAAACTAAGCCTTACCATTAAACTAACACCATTATTTCACCTTTGAGTAAAAGTGTTACACATGCATGAGGTAAAATGAGAAAATACATTTGTTTTCTAATTTCCAATTAACCTGGCTGCCCAGTCAAAGTGAACCAAAGAGCCGTATGTGGCCCCCAGGCTGTAAAATGCCCAGATGTGTTCTAAAGGAAAGGTTAAAAAAAAATTAAGTAAATATTTGTTCATGCTAAAAGTGAGACATAAAAACATAATTTACATTGACACCAGTAAGGTCTCACCTTCTCACAGGTAAATCTGAAAGGGTTACATGTAGATTATATGTAGAAATATACAAATAAGCCACAAATATGGTCTTCCCCTGTGGAATATAATGGAATCATAGGCTCAAGCAAAACATTAAATAAAAAAAAATATTGTATTTGGTGTATATTTTATAGTACTCTATGCCTGCGGTTTAGCCCACATCTGCAGATAACAGAATAAAATCATGAAAAAAAATTTGTCACGGACAATTAAACTTGAGCTCCATTAATTTTCATTGTCAGTTTTTACCAGTGGAATCAGAACTTGAGTTAGAAGCACTGACTCATACAATCTATAACACACACGAGCACAAATACCTTTAAATAAAAGGCCTACTCTAAGATGTGACTCCAAGTGTTTCTGGGCCTTGTTCAATTTGGTATTTAAATTTCGGGCAGGGGGCAGTGTTAACTGCTGAAACAATAAGTTCAGTGTTGGCTTAGAGCCAGAAGAGAGTAAGACAAAAAAAAATTGCACATTAACTGAAAATACAGTGATTAATCAAAAATGTTTAGCATTTTTATGGCTTATTCAATGGCTCATGCAGGTGTGAAAATCCACAAAACGGCAGAAGCAAAGATAAAACACTGTCACACCTCATGTAACATTGACATTAAATGGCTAATTAGCAGCCAGGAGCTGTGCATAAAGAAATATGTGCAGTTTAAACTTCATACAGTGACAGGATCATTTTCATTGTAATCCAGTAGCCTGCTTACAGTGATTTGGAGCATTTTCAAAATGCTAGCCACCATTAGCCCAACAAAGCTGAAAATCAGATTACCAAAAAAGCCAACTGTAATTTTTCCACCTTAAGAGGTAACATACTGCGGACAGACAATGTTAGGAATAAAGAGTTACATGAAAACGCACCTTTTCTCACCCCATTCACAAGTTTACCTTAACTCTTTATGAAGTCTTTCTGGAACAGGCCACGACACGTTCACACCTGAGAGCACAGTTAATACCTAAACAATAATCTGCTCAAATGCTTCACTTCTCTTTCAAGTCCTTTAGACACATTTCAGCTTTTGATGTATGCAATTTATTATACTAAACTAGCCAGAAGTTGAAACCATTTTCTGCAGTCAGGAGAGTGCTTTGAACCACAAATGAATGATTTCACCATTTCAGCAAGAGGTTACAGTACAATTTTATTTAAAAATGGAAGAGGAAATGTACATTCATTAATAGCTGACAATTTAATGCTCCTGGGACACCTTCTCGTCAGACGCCTGCTCCTGGGACACCTTCTCGTCAGACGCCTGCTGCTTGGACACCTTCTCGTCAGACGCCTGCTCCTGGGACACCTTCTCGTCAGACGCCTGCTGCTGGGACACCTTCTCGTCAGACGCCTGCTGCCGGGACACCTCATCCCATGAGAAATTAGGATCCAAGAAGCAAATTATCAATGGAAAGGACTCGTCATGCATCTTAGCCTGCGCCACCTTCTGGTCAGGCACCTGTGCCACCTTCTTGAGGGCTTGGGCAAGTTTGAGAAAGTCAGTTACCACTGCTTCCTCAAGGGCCTTTTTTGACAAGTCCAGATACACAACCTTTTTCAGGACAGCTTCCTCAGTGGTTTTCACCTTACCTGCAGAGACAGTCAGTAAAAACAGAACTAAATTAACACATTTGTCATTTCCCCAGGCAATCTTTCCGAGTTCGTAAAGTTTAACACAAGTACCAGGTCCTCGAGAGATCCTTTTCTAAATGGGTTAACATTCAGTTTACACAATAGCTATAAAGTACACTCTGTATGTATATTATATGCCTAGACTTTCAGAGCCCACTGCTGCAGTTTGAATGCTTTACATAGTTACTGAAGCAGACAATAGGAAAATCATATTAACAATAAATTGTAATTGCCTTAAAATCAAGTTTCTATGTACCAACACTTTAGCAGGTACAGCATAACTGCCACATCTAGAACATGTGGATCTCCACTGGTCAGACCAGGTCAACCTATCCTATGAAATGATGTCATAGTAATGAAGACTGATGTGAATAAAGTCCACTAGTTTAAGATTGTACCTCAGACCATCATCCATGCAGTAAATGCCATCAGTAGCTCCCAAAGGTTAAAGACTAAAACTAGAACATGACCTGAAGTTTGTTGTGTGAAAGCTTTGTGATGAATAGAAAAGTTTAAGCCAAGGAAGCGGAATTAGTTTTAAGGGGGTGTAAAACTATACAGTTCACTACCAGTGCCAAAATGCTTTTGACCAAGTTCACTGAGGATTTTGTGCACATGCGAAATAAAATTTAACAGTGCATTTAAGCTGCATTTTGTTATTGCAATATCCATATAAAAAAAAAAAACAGCTCATACATGTTAATAAAACATGTATTTAACTCCCATCAATACAAACAAAGAAGTTTAGATCATTCACCTGCAGATACAGAGTCATTACTGCCTTTACCGAGAACTCCCTTCACCTCAGCAGCGCCTCTCTGCTGGACTTGGACCGGCCATGTTCCTGCAGCACCAACAAGAACAAAGTCATTTAAGAATTATCCCTTTCATTCATGAACTATCAAAAATTTGGATTGGCTTCATTACACAAAATCATGGCAAGAAAATATTTAAAGAGATTAAACCTACTGAGAACATTTGTTATAAACATGATACAGTTTTTTTCAGTTGCCTTTTTTGATAGTGTGTTTTGTAGTAGACAGTCGTTTAAAGCAGTGAAACAATTGTTAAAAAAACATGGACAAAGAAAAAAAATCATAACTGGATCTGAGAGGTCAAGCTCAGGAGATCACAGGCTCAAGTCAGAGTAAGACAATACTTTTTCTTCACTGTATTTTTTACACTTGTTAAAGATTGCCTTTCCTATCATCCCACCCACCCCCCCATTGTGGTGTGGAGTAGATTACCATCAGAACCCTTTGGGGAGAGGGTAAATTACATTATAACACATGAATGGACAGAGTCTTGCATTATTATTTCCCAGAGTTTAAAACAAACATTCCTCATCTTACAGTTTGTCTTACTCTACATATGGCAGATTTGGGTCTGGTACAAACCTGTGACAGTCCAAACACTCATCAAACAGCAGCACCAAAGCCAAACAACCTCCATTTTTTCAGTCAGCAGAAGAACTAACTGTGTGGCCCTCATTTCAGGTTTATATAGTCAGTCTATGTGGGACACCTGCTGCGAATAAGGTCTAATTAGGTCAGAGGTCACGGTGGAGTCCATTCTCCTATCCACCAGTTAGATGTTGATTATATCTTTTATATTATATCTATGTTGGTGTGGTCAGTTGATTTGTTATTTTTGAAGTTATTAACAATTGTTAATATTTCATGCTCATCTACATTGTTAATGAAAATGGAATGTGGATTCATATTAATCACATTTTCATCTAAACCCTGCTTATTATTAGGCTCTACTATTATTATTAGATTCGGTCTTCCATTCACAAAAAAATCATTAAACTCATCTGCAATCTCTTTTGGTCTGTCTATTATTGTGTTGTTTTTATTAATGTGATTTGGGAGGTTTATGTTACTGGTGCCCTTCTTAATTATGCTGTTGAGTATTTTCCAAGTACCTTGAATATTACTTATGTGGTGGTCCAGTATTTTAGAATAATAGTCCTTTTTACTTACTTTACTAGTTTCTGACTCCTCATTTCTGTCTATTAAGAAGGTTTTATAAAGTAGATTTTTCTGATTGCAAGCATTTTTTATTCCTTTAGTCACCCAAGGCTTGACATGCATTTGTTGATTTTTACAGGAAATATTTTTGAAGGGACAATGTCTGTCATAAAGCACCATTAAAACAGATAAAAGGACATTATAAGCCACATTTGGGTCAGCTGCAGAATAGACTTCATTCCAGGTCTGTTTTTGGAGGTCGTCTCTGAGTGCATTGATTGCATCAGGAGTTCTTAAGCGTGTTAGTGTATATGTGTTGCTTGTAGGAGTTCTTTCATTGTTACAATTATGATGGAATATTGCAAATATGGGAAGATGGTCAGTTATGTCGTTGATAAGTAGACCAGCTGTTATTTGTTTTTCTATTGCGTTTGTGTATATATTATCAATTAATGTGGCTGTCTCTAATGTAATTCTGCTGGGTTTTGTTATTGCAGGGAACTGATTATTAGTCAACATAGTGCTGATAAAATTGCTAGTTTTAGTGTTTTCATGGGACTTAATAATGTCGATGTTAAAATCACCAATAGTTAAGTGCATCTTATTGTTTGTGTTGACATACATATTGTCAAGAATTGAGGTGAAAGTGTCCGTACAGGATCCAGGTGTTCTGTATATACATGTTAACACTATGTACTTTGCTCTTTTAAATATTATTTCTACCGTTATGGACTCAAGAATATTGTCAATGTTATTAGTATTTACCAATTTACACTGCAATAATTTATCAATATATAATGCAACTCCTCCACCTGTTCTATTAGTCCTGTGTGATGTAAATAATTCATACCCATCCATTTCAATACCAAGTGTTTTGTCATAATTTAACCAAGTCTCAGATAATCCCTAATGTGTATAAAGTTTTTGTTTAGACTCCTGCTGTTAAAGTGAATCACAGAGAAATTCCCTTCCATCTTGAGAGTCTTGAACTGATCATCAGTATAATACTCACAGTTGTTATTTAAATTATTATAGAAGTCGTTTTCGGGATCAAGATACATTTCTATTTCATATGTTTTATGTTCAGTGGTATCAAATGTAATAAAATTAATTTTTTCATATTTACTATAAAGATTATCTTCCCTATTTCTAGAACTGGGTATATCATCAGCAATGTTGATCACCTCAAGCTCTTGAAATGGAAGTAGCACCTCTTCAAAATCTGTCATAATTCAAAAGTAACAGTTCATATTTTGACATAACACTTATTTACATTAATAACAGCCGTTTCCATAGCAAGTGCATGCAAAACCCTGCATGCACAATATGTCACCAATAACAAATATTTGAACAAATAAATAAATGAATGAGTACTATAACCAAAATAAGAAATGTCTTGCGGGCCCCTACTGTTATTTCACCTAAAAAGAACTATATATATATATATATATATATATATATATATATATATATATATATATATATATATATATATATATATATATATATATATATATATATATAATAACAAATTAAAAGGAAAGAGATAGAGAGAAAAAAAAATCTTTTCCATATCACATTGCTTTGTACATCCAACACACACCCACGCATACTTTAGTCCAATATAAAAGTAAAATACAGTCCGATTGGGTGGTCGTCATCCTGCACAAACGCATCCCAATAGCAACAAAAAATAATCCATGTCTTCCAATAGTTCCAAACATGCAAAGGAAAAATAATCACATAGATCAAGCATATGTCATACATCTGTCATACATAGAGAATGTCCCGGGTAGAAAAAAATCTTCCTAAAGTAAACACGGACCTCATGACATCCTGAGTTTTTACTAGTGGTGACAGAAAGACATTTTTAAAAAAGCATGCCATCAACGTGGTCCCAACAAAAAAATGTCTTTCCAAAACAGGTGCTTAATTGAAAAATGCACAATATCAAAAACATATTAAAACAGAACAGTCTTTGTACACCCATTGGTGTCATTATAGTCCACTTCAGATCCATACTACAGTCAGTTAGCCTACTAGGCTATAGGTTCTTAATGGTATTTGTCAAGTTCTTTCAATTCTCTTACCCTGATGGCTTTCGTTTCAGGAGAACCATTTGGCTTGATCCATACTCTGCAGTTCCTTGTCCAGGTGGATTGTATTTTTGTTTGTTTCTTCAGTATTCGTGCGTGTCTTGCAACGTCTGCATTCCTTTTGGTTCAAAAAAACGTCCGATCCCTTCAACTTTTTAGCTTGTGATAATAGCTTCACTTTAGTTTTGCGATTTACAAAACGCATTACAATTAATGGTTTTGCATTCTTGTCTTTTAATGGGAGTGAGTGGCAGGCCGAGATTGTGTTGGCTTCTATTTTTATGTTATGATGTTGAAAAAATGTCAGTACCTGTTTCTCTAGGGAAGCCTGTTCGCTAGGTGTAGCATCATATGTATTAGCCACCGCACGGGAATAACTTTGCGGTTTGGTTTTCAGTCCACTTAGCAGATCATCCATACGTGAGTAATGCTCTAAATTATCCACATGCTGCTCTAATGTTGATTTATTATCCTTTAAGGCCGTCTTTAATTCACGTATCTCCTTCAGTAAGGTCAGACAATTCACTTTGCTGTTTCAGTACAGTGTGAACCTTGTCTGACAAAATAGTTGAGAGAAATCTTTATCTCCTCCATGTCTTCCAATCTTTTTGGTGGCATTTTCGGTTTTTCAGTAATAATAAAAATAAATAAATAGATATCCAAGTAACAGAAAACCAGAACTCCCAGACAAAATCGCACTTCCTCACTAGGTGGATCACATGGGATCCACTTTGTGAGGATCCCATGTGATCCCAAATCTACGGCATTCCTTGATGGAATGCCGTAGATTTCTAAAGCCTGCTTGAAGGCAGCAAATTCAGTTTAAGCCAGATCGTTAGTGACAGCACTGAGCTACATAATTGTTTCACAAAATTACAATGCATATTGTTTTAATTTATAATAAATTTCAGGCAGAATGACAAAATGATTTGCCTTCCTGGAGTATCCATCCATTGCTCCACACAGAACAATGTTGTACCTCTAAGATCAAAATTTTGACTGCAGTTACTAAACATGCACATTAAATCACTTATATGTTCACCACTGTTTTATACTAAACTACCAACCTGATGAAGTTATGATTTGTGTCCACGTGCCACAGAGAAAGGAGACCCCTTACAGTAAGATATTGTAGACTTCAGTAAAAAAAATAAATAGCAGTCCAATTTTTGTTGAAGATTCTGCATCTATCTTTTTTGTATGAGTGGACATTTCTGGGAGCTACAATCACCATGGGCACCTGTTGCTAAAGGTATAGCGTCATTGTGTACGTAAAAAACCTTAGTCCATGCATGAGGTAAAATGAGAAAATACATTCTTTTGTAATTTCCAATTAACCTGGCTGCCCAGTCAAAGTCAATCAAAGAGCTGTATGTGGCCCCCAGGCTGTAAAATGCCCAGATTTGTTCTAAAGGAAAGGTAAAACAAAAAAAAAAAAAGTAAAATATATTTGTTTATGCTAAAAGTGAGACATAAAAACATAATTTGCATTGACACCAGTAAGGTCTCACCTTCTTACAGGTAAATCTGAAAGGGTTACATGTAGATTATATGTAGAAATATACAAATATGGTCTTCCCCTGTGGACGGGGGGGGGGGGGGGGGGGGGGGCGGCAGAAATCTACTTCACATGAGCCAACACTCATCTCAAGCAAGGGAACATAAAGCAATGTTACCCTCAACTCAACTGCGTGCATTTCTGCACCCAGTTGTTGCTATGCGCTCTGGTCACATGATTTGGACCCTTGTAGTTAATATCTGAAACAATGATTTGCTTAAATGCTTCACTTCTCTTGCAAGTCCTTTAGACACATTTCAGCCGTTGATGTATGCAATCTATTATACTAAACTAGCCGGAAGTTGAAACCATTTGCAGTCACGAGAGTGCTTTGAACCACAAATGACTGATGTCACCATTTCAGCAAAAGGTTGCAGTACGAGACAGTTTTATTTAAAAATGGAGGAAATGTACATTCATTAATAGCTGACAATTTAATGCTGCTGGGACACCTCCTCGTCAGACGCCTGCTGCTGGGACACCTCCTCGTCAGACGCCTGCTGCTGGGACACCTCCTCGTCAGACGCCTGCTGCTGGGACACCTCCTCGTCAGACGCCTGCTGCTGGGACACCTCATCCCATGAGAAATTAGGATCCAAGAAGCAAATTATCAATGGAAAGGACTCGTCATGCATCTTAGCCTGCGCCACCTTCTGGTCAGGCACCTGTGCCACCTTCTTGAGGGCTTGGGCAAGTTTGAGAAAGTCAGTTACCACTGGTTCCTCAAGGGCCTTTTTTGACAAGTCCAGATACACAACCTTTTTCAGGACAGCTTCCTCAGTGGTTTTCACCTTACCTGCAGAGACAGTCAGTAAAAACGACACTAAATTAACACATTTGTCATTTCCCCAGGCAATCTTTCTGGGTTAGTAAAGTTTAACACAAGTACAAGGTCCTCGAGAGATCCTTTTCTAAATGGGTTAACATTCAGTTTACACAATAGCTACACTCTATGTATATTATATGCCCAGACTTTCAGAACCCACTGCTGCAGTTTGAATGCTTACGCATAGTTACTGAAGCAGACAGTAGGAAAATCATTTTGACAACCATGAATTGTAATTGCCTTAAAATCAAGTTTCTATGTACCAACACTTTTGCAGGTACAGCATAACTGCCACATCTAGAACCTGTGGATCCCCACTGGTCAGACCAGGTCAACCTATCCTATGAAATGATGTCATAGTAATGAAGACTGATGTGAATAAAGTCCACTAGTTTAAGATTGTACCTCAGACCATCATCCATGCAGTAAATGCCATCAGTAGCTCCCAAAGGTTAAAGACTAAAACTAGAACATGATCTGAAGTTTGTTGTGTGGAAGCTTTGTGATGAATAAAAAACGTGTAAGCCAAGGAAGCGGAATTAGTTTAATTTTAAAGAGGTGGAAAACCTACATTTCACTACCAGTGCTTTTGACCACATTCACTGAGGATTTTGTGCACATGCGAAATAAAATTTAACAGTGCATTTAAGCTGCATTTTATAATTGCAATATCCATATGAACATACACATGAGTCAAAAAAAAAAAAAACAGCTCATACATGTTAATAAAACATGTATTTAACTCCCATCAATCCAAACAGACAGAAGTTTAGTTCATTCACCTGCAGATACAGAGTCATTACTGCCTTTACCAAGAAGTCCCTTCACCTCAGCAGCGCCTCTCTGCTGGACTTGGACCGGCCATGTTCCTGCAGCACCAACAACAAAGTCATTTAAAGCAGTGAGACAATTGTTAAAAAACATGGACAAAAAAAATAAAAACCAGATCACAGGCTCAAGTCAGAGTAAGACAATACTTTTTCTTCACTGTATTTCTTAAGCTTGTTAAAGATTGCCTTTCCTATCATCCCACCCCCCATTGTGGTGTGGAGTAGATTACCATCAGAACCCTTTGAGGAGAGGGTAAATTACATTATAACACATGAATGGACACAGTCTTGGATTATTGTTCCCCAGAGTTTAAATTAATCTAACATTCCTCATTTTACAGTTTGTCTTACTCTACATATGGCAGATTTGGGTCTGGTACAAACCTGTGACAGTCCAAACACTCATCAAACAGCAGCACCAAAGCCAAACAACCTCCATTTTTTCAGTCAGCAGAAGAACTAACTGTGTGGCCCTCATTTCAGGTTTATATAGTCAGTCTATGTGGGACACCTGCTGCGAATAAGGTCTAATTAGGTCAGAGGTCACGGTGGAGTCCATTCTCCTATCCATCAGTTAGATGTTGATTGGAGCTTAGTCCCACACTTTTATGGAACACTAATGCACAAAAGGCAGAAATATTACAGCCCCCCCACAATTGAAAAGGGAGTTACCATAGTCACCAATCTACTGCCATGGTGATCTGTTACGAGATTAGACAAAGAGTTTAGGTTTGGAGAATTGACAAGGATTTGACTGGAAAAGAAAACTGCAATGTTTCTGTTTTTGCACAGTTCATGCTCTAATATAGGGAGCCTAAGTCTCCGCCCCTTCTGGTCAGTCCACTGGGCTGAAGAAAATTTAACATGAGAGTGGATGAGGAGAAAATAATTTTCTGGTCCACTTTACTTTACTGAATCACACATTTGCTGTACTTCAATTAAAATCATAACCAATGATGTGCGTTTGGAGTTTCTTTGATACGTGTTTTGTGATTTATTAGCGTGTAAAAATATGTAATTATTTGGACTCTGTTTGGACTACATATCAGACGTCGCATAGCTGACGTCACAGCAGAATCTTTCCCTGCAAACTTTTCTAAACAGTATACCGCCTTTTCTATTTATCATTTGAAAATGCCTGTGTGCTTTGTGCCCCGGTGTAATCACAACACCATTTCCACATGTTCCCTCTACCGCTTCCCGGCTGACGAGAGCTTGTCCCGCATGCTGGCTCTCTAACCAACTATCTCTCCCCCGGAGTAGCTGCCTTTTTCCACATGCCCCGATTTAAAGTGGTTTTCTCCACGTTTGATGCTCTTGCCTTCGTCCTGAAAGAAGGAGGTGAAGCTCGCCAAAGTCACAATCATTTTCAAAGAGTTTGATGGTGAAGCTTGGTGGTGACGTAATATTTGTGAGACGAATGTTGTAGTCCATTACTTACTCTCATATAAAACCTAACGTAACTTTGGATGCCTGTCCAAAGTGAGTGCTTTCTCAATGTGAAAATGTATCTTTAAAATTCACAAACATCATATGTGAAAACCGTAGCACATTTCAAACGGGACCAGAAAATAACTTTTATCCCTCCATTGGCTCGCGTTAATTTTTTTATGGCCCAGAAATCGACCGGAAATAGAATCGTGTCACTTAGGCTCCCTATTTTGACATGTGTAATGTAAACAGGTTCATTACAGCCACCGATATTATTCAAACATTTATATTTGTTACCAAAATGTATTTGCTCTAAAAGAAAAAAAAGGAACTGTATTGTCATATTTGTCCGATAATTGCATATTTCCTGTTTTCATTTAATACATATTGTCTCAGGGAGCAGTTGTGTTGAATTTATTTGTGTTGTTCAAACATAAATATAAGTTATTGTTATTTTGCACAGCAAATTTTTCAAGGAAAAGCAAAACATATTGTTATAATATTGATATTGCTTTCACTAAAACGTATAATTGTACAATGTTGTGCAGTTGCCGATTTGAGATTGTCAACATAAATTCAACATTTGAGGTATTAATAAATTGTACCAACAAAGGTAAGAACTAGTTGAAAATCAATGTGCATTTTAGTCAGGGGAATAATACTTTGGAATCATTTAGCAGATGGATTTTAAAATTTTGTAAATATTTTGCGCTTTAGAATATCGAAAGCCATTGACAAAAACCACCTCATGAAAGTGTAAAACTTTTTAGCAATATTTGACTGTGACATTCAACATTCAGGTGTTTCCATTACCAGGTTTTTTATAGACCTATTTATATTTTCGAATTTCCAAGGGTATTGGAAATGCAGCTGTTGATGCTTTCAACAATGTGGGTGCCATAAGGGGGAGTGGGTGTGGGGTCAGAGTGTGTTTAGGCCGGTCTGTGTTCCATCATGTTCTGTGTTGTAGTGTGATGTTTTGAGATGGGTTGTGTGGTGAGGGGGTGGAATTTAAAATCAATGCTTCTTTCCAAACCATGTGGAAGAGCTGCACAATATATAGAACAAATATGAACCTAATAACACAGTGTACAATATTCATATTGCAAAGACGTGCAATAATGTATGTATTTTTTCTTTTCATTAAGAGTGATTTTCTCTGTCACTAACATACAATTGTTTTCTGTCAAAGAAATAATGCTACTGGTGGCTTGACGTCATATGATGGCAAAACATGACATTAAACAATTTGATTTTGTGAAGTGTAGGAGTTCTTGATTGTGAATTGTTACTTTGATGGATTTAATGAACGGAGAAGGTTGAAATATGGACTGCTAAATTAAAATGAAAATTAGAATCAGAGCGTATTACATTAACTACTGCAGTTTTTATCCATAGTTTCTTGTTTGTGATCAGTAAAATTTTGTGTTCAATTTAATTTAAATTTGTTGTGAAGTTCTTGTAATGTTCTGATATACTTGAGGTTTGGTCATAAATAATAATTTTTTAAAAAAGTGTGGGACGAAGAGCTCCAATCAACAGTCAGACAAAATCTAACTGGTGTATAGGAGAATGGACTCCACCCTGACCTCTGACCTAATGAGACCTGATTCGCACCAGGTGTCCCACATGGACTGACTATATAAACCTAACATGAGGGCAATACAGTTACTGCTTCTGCTGACTGGAACAATGGAGGCTGTTTGGTTTTGGTGTCTATGTTTGATGAGTGTTTGGACTGTTACAGGTTTGTATTGGGCCCAAGTCTGCTATGTGTAGAGTAAACTAAAATGTGAGATGAGGAATGTTGGATGTTTTAAACTCTGGGAAATGTTAATGTGAGACTCTGTGAATTCATGTGTTAATTCTTAAATGACTTTATTCTTGTCGGTGCTGCAGGAACATGGCCGATCCAAGTCCAGCAGAGAGGACCTGCACAGATGAAGGGATTTGTGGGTGAAGGCAGTAATGACTCTGTATCTGCAGGTGAATACTTCTCTCTGCTGTTATTGTACTTGGAGGTGGGGTAGTGAAATTCTGAGCTGACCATGTTTGTATTTCATAGAACATGTATGAGCTGTTTGAGTTAAGTATATGATCTGGATATTGGAAATGTACAGCTTAAATGCACAGCAAGTAAACGCCTCAACAAACATGGCACTTGTAGTGAAATGTATGTTACACCCCTTGTTAAAACTAAATGAATTCTGCTTCCTTGGGTTAAAGTTTTCTATGCAAACTTAAGATCATGTTGTATTTTTGAGTCTTTAACCTCTGTGTGCTACGGACTGTCTTTACCTCATGATGAATTCTGAGGTAAAAATCTAAATGTAGTAGAGTTGACTCACACCAGCTTTCATTACTATGACTTTATTCAATTACAAAGGTTGAACAAGTCTGACCAGTGAGGATCCACAGGTTCTAGATGTGGTAGTTATGCTGTACCTGCAGAAGTTTTCACACATACAAACTTTACTATTATATTTCATATTTATCTTAATGACTTTCATATTGTGCCTGCTATAATAATGCCAAACTGTTGCCTCTGAAAGTCTTGGACATTAAATATACATCCAGAGTATACTGTGGATGTAAACTGAATGTTGACCCATTTTAAAAGTCTCTTGAGGACCTCATCCTGGTGTCAAAACTTCTGTCTGTCCCAGAGAGATAACCCAAGGCAAAGTAGAAACTTGTAAATTTAGTTTTGTCTTTACTGATTGTCTCTGCAGTTCACTTGGAAACCAATGAAGGCAAAACTGTCCTGAAAAAGGCTGTGTATCTGGACTCGTCAAAGAAGGTCCTCGAGAAGGCGGCGGACGCGAAGGTGCAAGAGCAGAAGGCGGCGGACGCGAAGGTGCAAGAGCAGAAGGCGGCGGACGCGAAGGTGCAAGAGCAGAAGGCGGCGGACGCGAAGGTGCAAGAGCAGAAGGCGGCGGACGCGAAGGTGCAAGAGCAGAAGGCGGCGGACGCGAAGGTGCAAGAGCAGAAGGCGGCGGACGCGAAGGTGCAAGAGCAGAAGGCGGCGGACGCGAAGGTGCAAGAGCAGAAGGCGGCGGACGCGAAGGTGCAAGAGCAGAAGGCGGCGGACGCGAAGGTGCAAGAGCAGAAGGCGGCGGACGCGAAGGTGCAAGAGCAGAAGGCGGCGGACGCGAAGGTGCAAGAGCAGAAGGCGGCGGACGCGAAGGTGCAAGAGCAGAAGGCGGCGGACGCGAAGGTGCAAGAGCAGAAGGCGGCGGACGCGAAGGTGCAAGAGCAGAAGGCGGCGGACGCGAAGGTGCAAGAGCAGAAGGCGGCGGACGCGAAGGTGCAAGAGCAGAAGGCGGCGGACGCGAAGGTGCAAGAGCAGAAGGCGGCGGACGCGAAGGTGCAAGAGCAGAAGGCGGCGGACGCGAAGGTGCAAGAGCAGAAGGCGGCGGACGCGAAGGTGCAAGAGCAGAAGGCGGCGGACGCGAAGGTGCAAGAGCAGAAGGCGGCGGACGCGAAGGTGCAAGAGCAGAAGGCGGCGGACGCGAAGGTGCAAGAGCAGAAGGCGGCGGACGCGAAGGTGCAAGAGCAGAAGGCGGCGGACGCGAAGGTGCAAGAGCAGAAGGCGGCGGACGCGAAGGTGCAAGAGCAGAAGGCGGCGGACGCGAAGGTGCAAGAGCAGAAGGCGGCGGACGCGAAGGTGCAAGAGCAGAAGGCGGCGGACGCGAAGGTGCAAGAGCAGAAGGCGGCGGACGCGAAGGTGCAAGAGCAGAAGGCGGCGGACGCGAAGGTGCAAGAGCAGAAGGCGGCGGACGCGAAGGTGCAAGAGCAGAAGGCGGCGGACGCTAAGGTGCAAGAGCAGAAGGCGGCGGACGCTAAGGTGCAAGAGCAGAAGGCGGCGGACGCTAAGGTGCAAGAGCAGAAGGCGGCGGACGCTAAGGTGCAAGAGCAGAAGGCGGCGGACGCTAAGGTGCAAGAGCAGAAGGCGGCGGACGCTAAGGTGCAAGAGCAGAAGGCGGCGGACGCTAAGGTGCAAGAGCAGAAGGCGGCGGACGCTAAGGTGCAAGAGCAGAAGGCGGCGGACGCTAAGGTGCAAGAGCAGAAGGCGGCGGACGCTAAGGTGCAAGAGCAGAAGGCGGCGGACGCTAAGGTGCAAGAGCAGAAGGCGGCGGACGCTAAGGTGCAAGAGCAGAAGGCGGCGGACGCTAAGGTGCAAGAGCAGAAGGCGGCGGACGCTAAGGTGCAAGAGCAGAAGGCGGCGGACGCTAAGGTGCAAGAGCAGAAGGCGGCGGACGCTAAGGTGCAAGAGCAGAAGGCGGCGGACGCTAAGGTGCAAGAGCAGAAGGCGGCGGACGCTAAGGTGCAAGAGCAGAAGGCGGCGGACGCTAAGGTGCAAGAGCAGAAGGCGGCGGACGCTAAGGTGCAAGAGCAGAAGGCGGCGGACGCTAAGGTGCAAGAGCAGAAGGCGGCGGACGCTAAGGTGCAAGAGCAGAAGGCGGCGGACGCTAAGGTGCAAGAGCAGAAGGCGGCGGACGCTAAGGTGCAAGAGCAGAAGGCGGCGGACGCTAAGGTGCAAGAGCAGAAGGCGGCGGACGCTAAGGTGCAAGAGCAGAAGGCGGCGGACGCTGATGTCAGTAATTCTTGAATGTACATTTCCTACGGTTCTATTTTAAATAAAACTGCTTTCATACTTGACTTGTTTTGTAATTCGCCTTTTTTCACCTTGCACTACTCTTGAGTGGTACGGAAAAGATTTTTAATTTAAGGTGAGAGATTTTCTTCCCACAAGGAAATTGCATTTTATGGAAGAAAATATATTAAAACATAAAAATATAGAATGTATAAATGGAAACCAAGAATCAGAGTTATAATGGTTTTGGATTTTTCATTAGTTTGGACTTGTTTCCTTCATATTCAGTTTTAACTTTTTGAGCCGTTTTGTATTTTATCTTTCTGAATGCTTACTCTTAGCATTTTAGTTTTCCCATATCTTTGCTCTTCCTCAAAGAACAGTTGGGTGTGAGTCAAGTTGAGGTGAGTTGCACAAACATAGGGACATAGCAGGTTGGTGTTGCGGTCTAGCCATTTTGGCCAAACATGGATGAACCAGACAAATGTATAGAAACCAGATATTGACATAACTACACAAACATGTGAGCCAGATAGTAATATATAATCGGCTCAGCGGAAGTAAACTAGATTAAAAACTCATTAAATCTCCTTCAGCAGCAGTAAATTATAAATGCAAATATTGTAGAGTACTGTAAAAAGGGGCGTAGCAGCTACACGGGTGAGATCCGGGGCTTAAGTCATCAGACAACCTCTTCCCGCCGATGGTATACAGTAACTAATTGTGTACATCAAAATCTTTATTCCTGACTGATTGTATATTGTATAAAGGATGTTTAATTTTCTAACAATCTAGTTATATTCTCTATTCTTTGTCTTGTCTAGTGACAGATCACTATGGCAGTAGACATAGTAGACAGTACTATGGTAATGCCCTTTTAAAAGTGAAATAGATTAATTCCTTATTACCTGTATTTTTTTATCCTAGAATTTGAAGTAGCATTAGTATCTACTAGAGAAGGCGGCGCCACAATAGCTGCTGCACAAACTAGAAAAAAATGGTGGATCAAACTGTTTCATGTGCTCTCTGTGGAAATAAAGCCTCCTTTTTTCCTGCATGTTTTTGAAAAAAGCAACGCCATGAAACCTAGCTGGATGCTACTCTCTAAATGTTAATGCAGGACTCTGTAAATCCATGTGTTAAAATGTCATTTACTCAGGCTGTTGAAATGCATGTTTAACCCTTTCCTGCATGTGGTCTGCATTTGAATTATCTCTCCAAAAATTCTGATGGTAGTTTATTCCAAACCACCATGGGGGGGGGGGGGGTCAACAGGCAAGGCAATCTGGATCAATTTTGAGGCAATGAAGAAATAATTAGTTTTTGACTTGAGCCTCATCTGTGATCTCAAAGTTGGCCTCCTTGGATCCAGCTATAACTTTTCTTATCTTTGGTCCATGGTAACAACCATTTCACAGCTTTAAAGATAAGTTTCTATTGCAGAAGTGTCTTAAAAATGCAGCTTAAAAATCTGAATCATGTTTGTACTTTCCTGACTCTCAATATGTTAATCTTACTTAAATAGTGTTTATTCTTACTATGATTCAGTGTAATGAAGCCAATCTACATTTTTTGTAGTTGATGCATTGAAGAGTTAATTCTTAAGTGACTTGGTTTGTGCTGCAGGAACATTGCCTATCGAAACCCAGCGGAGGGGAGTCCTGGTGGGGGCTGTCCAGATGAAGGGACTTGTGGGTAAAGGCAGTAATGACTCTGTATCTGCAGGTGAATAATCTAAACTTCTCATCCAGGTGTCTGAAGTTGACTGTACTCTCTAAAAGATTGGAAAGTTAAATTCTGAGCAGAGCTTATTTGTACTTCCTGGAACATGTATGAGCTGTTGGGTGACTTGATTTTATATATAGGCCCATGTGGATATTCAAACTTAAAGAGAAAAATATTTGGTTTAAATGCACTTTTAGATGGAGATGTGAATTAAGCTTTAATCTGCATGCACACAAAATCTTGAAAGAATTTTGGCACTTGGAAGAACAATTTAGTCATTGGTAAAACCTAATGACTAAATTCTGCTTCCTTGGTTTAAATGTAATTTTTCTTTCCCATTAACACAAAACCACTTACGATAAAGTTCTGTTTTTGAGTTTTGAAGCTTTGGGAGCTAATTGTCTTTACTGCAATTGTAATGGTCTGAGGTACAATCCTAAAGTAGTGGAGTTTATTCACATTAGTTTCCATTCCTAGGACTTCTTTGTGGGAAACTGCAGGTTCTCGGTTTGATTGTTCTTCTGCTGTACCTGCAGAGGTCTGCTAAAAACAACTTGCTTGTAAGGCTATTTATTAAAAATTATTGTGTCCTTATGATGGCTTGGTGTCAAAAAAATTGCCAAACTGCAGCAGTTCTGCAGATCGTGCACATAAAATGTACATCCAAAGGGAGGCCACTGTACTGGTATTATGTAAGCTGAACTTTGACCCATCTAGAAAATATTTAATTTGATAACCTTGTACTCGTGTCAAAACTTGACTCATCCAGAAAGATTGAGGTACAAATGTTCATGTAATGTTCTGTCTTTACTGATTGTCTCTGCAGTAAACTTGAAAACTAATGAAGGGGAAGCTGTCCTGAAAAAGGTTGTGTATCTGGACTCTTCAAAAAAGGTCTTTGAGGAAGCAGTGGTGACCGATATTCTCAAGCTTGCCCAAGCCCCTGTGAAGGTGGCACAGGTGCCTGACCAGAAAGCGCTGGTTGAGGAGGTGGCACAGGCTAAGATGCATGACATGTTTGTGCCATGGATTATTTGCTTTGGACCGGACTCTGGAGAATTCTCCTGGGACGAGAAGGCGGCCGAGCATTAAATTTCAAATAAAACTCTCCTACTGTATTTCTATGCAGAAATGGTGACATCAGTCATTTATGGTTCAAAGCACTCTTCTGATTGCAGTAGTTTCAAGGATTCAAGGATTCAATACTTTATTGCCATGTCAACACAGTTGATTGGAATTTGTTGCAGTGCATTTAAAAAGGGACATAGACACCATAAGATCAGACAAGCATACAAAAAGGACAATACAATCGCCAATATATGGAGGAGCTGAGGTCACACTTCACATCACCAGTAGTGAAGATCTATATATATATAATAAAAAAGTTAAATAAGTTAGCAGTCAAGGAGGTGGCATTCAGTCAATTGGCCATGGGTCTTAAGGAGTGAACAATGAGGGGGTCTAGATTCAGGAGGCGAACGGCCTCTGGGTAGGTGCTGTTCTTGAAACGGGAGGTCCTGCACCTTATGGACTGGAGCCTTTTGCCTGAGGGCAGGAATTGGAGCAAAGGACTGGCAGGGTGAGAGGGGTCGGCTATCACTTTTCGCATCTTGCGTTTAGTGCGAGTAGTGTAGATGGAGGAGACAGATGGAAGGTTGTGGCCAGTGATCTTAGAAGCCATCTTAACAACCCTTTCCAACTGCTTCCTCTCCTGAGAGGTGGTGTTGCCGTACCACACTGTGACTGAGAAGGTGAGGACACTCTCCACAGTAGCTCTGTAAAAGTGAACCATCGCCTCCCCAGTCACACCGAACTTTCTAAGCTGACGCAGAAAGTGGAGCCTTTGATGGGCTTTACCTAGAATAATACTAGTGTTGACTTCCCACTTTAGGGAGCGACAAATAGTAGTGCCTAGGAATTTGAAGCTATCTACCCACTCGACAGGCTGGTTGTCAATGACCAGGGGAGGGGGGACGGTATTACCTTTCCCAAAGTGAAAGAACATTTCCTTGGTTTTAGTCAGGTTTAAGACTAAGTTATTTGAGGAGCATTGCTTTACGAGCGAAGCCACCTCAGCCCTATAGGCTGATTCATCTCCGTTTGTAATGTAGCCTACTACTGTAGTGTCATCGGCGTATTTAAAAAGAGAGACAAATTGAGAATGTGAAATTAAGTCATTTGTGTAAAGGGCGAAAAAAAGGGCTGAAAGAACACAGCCCTGGGGGGCCCCGGTGTTGAGCGTCATAGAGCGAGAAAACATGTTGCCAATCTTAACGACTTGCTTTCTGTTTGACAGGAAATCTATAATCCAGAGGCAGAGAGAGTGATTTATGCCAAGGGCTAAAAGTTTGTCAAAAAGTTTGACGGGCACAATCGTATTAAAAGCACTGCTGAAGTCAATAAATAAAACTCTGACATAGGTACCGGGAGCCTCTAGATGTCGGAGGATGCCGTGTATACACAGAGACACAGCATCCTCCACAGATCTATTGGCCCGGTAGGCAAACTGGAAATTATCTAGCTCAACACTGGAAAGGTTATTGCACACAATACGTTCGAATACCTTCATGATGACAGATGTCAAGGCAACGGGCCTGAAATCGTTCAAGCTGATAGCATTAGACATCTTAGGAACTGGAATAATCACAGCAGATTTGAAGCACATAGGAACTCTACAGAGTGAAATGGACCTATTAAAAATATCAGCAAAGACAGGGGACAATTGATCAGCACAGTGCTTCAAGGTGAAAGCAGAGACCAGGTCTGGGCCAGCTGCCTTCCTGCTGTTTTGTTTAAGAAGCAGGGCTCTTACCTCTTGTTCGTTAACCACAAAGGGGGGAGGGGAGGGAGCAGCGGTCAGGAGTCGTTCAGGGCAGCTAGGAGAGGCAGTAGTCAGATCGAATCTGCAGTAGAACTCGTTTAAACGATCGGGAAGGAGTGGATCGTCAACAGGGGCACTGCGGTTACTTTTGCACCCTGTGATGGTCTGCATACCTTGCCAGACACCCCTAATGTCTTTATCTCTAAGCTTGGCCTGCAAGCTGTCTTTATATTTAGCTTTGGCTCTGTTAACAGCACGTTCAAAGTCATATCTTGCGGTTCTGAATAACTCCTTATTTCCGCTTTTAAAAGCTTCGTTTTTCTTTAAACAGAGAATTTTAACATCCTTGCTAAACCATGGTTTGTTGTTACTGAAAACAGTTACAGTCTTAGAAGGAATACAAATACTCTCACAGAAGTGAATGTAAGAGGTAACCGTATCAGTGTACTCGTCAGGTCCACACAAGAGTCACTGAATACAGACCAGTCAGTTAGATCAAGACAGGCACGTAGGTTATCCGCGGCTTCTGGGGTCCTTTGTGTCACAGTCTTAGAGCTACATTTGCTCGCCTTCAGCCGTTGACGGTGTTGGGGGATGAGCAGGATAGTATTGTGATCCGACTGGCCGAGGGGGGCTCGCATCACGGCATGAAAGGCCTGGGGGATGGTGCTATAGCACTGGTCGAGAGTTTTCTCGCCTCTGGTAGCAGTATGAATTTGACGCTTGAAGCGGGGGAGCGTCTTCCCGAGGCTTACATGGTTAACATCTTCCATAATCAGGACGGTCGAATGCGGGTTGACATTTTCCAGCTCCGTAATGTGTGCGGCAAGCTGTCGGGCCGCTGACTGCGCGCTGGCCTGCGGGGGGATGTAGACAGCCACTAGGATGACTGAAGAAGTTTCTCTCGGGAGATAGAAGGGGCGACAGCA
This sequence comes from Siphamia tubifer, assembly GCA_020466265.1. Classification (NCBI taxonomy): domain Eukaryota; kingdom Metazoa; phylum Chordata; class Actinopteri; order Kurtiformes; family Apogonidae; genus Siphamia; species Siphamia tubifer. The sequence continues at coordinate 12,628,212 of CM035801.1, read as the reverse complement.
GATGCTGAGTGCCTCTAGCTCCGGTGAGCAGGATCGGTGAATGACTTTAGTATCCGAGCACCATCGGTCTTTCACGAAGAAGCAGACTCCACCGCCACAGCGTTTCAGCGAATCCTCCGTGCGGTCCACGCGGTGGAGGGTGAAGCCAGGAAGTTGGACTGCTGTGTCAGGGACACCGCTGTGCAGCCAGGACTCTGTGATACAGAGCACGGAGCAGTCCGAGACGTCACGCTTCGAGTTGACGAGGAGGGTTAATTCATCCATTTTATTAGTTAGAGATCTAACATTAGATAGGAGAATGCAGGGAAGCGGGCTGCGGAGTTTTCGGCGGCGGAGCCTCACCAGGGCACTGGCTCTCCTGCCTCGCTTCCTGGAAGAAGTTTGTCGGCGTCGGCCGCTGTGGCCGGCGTAGTTGCCGGTCTCGTCTGAAGTTTGTTTGACAAAGTCATTAGACGAGAACAAGAGTGGTGGTGCAAGCTGCTGAGAGCAGTCTCTAATGTGTAGCAGCTCTGTCCATTCATACTTTAGCAGACAGTCCACTCATTTGAGCTTAAAGCACACAACAAACAAACACACAAGGAGCCAGAGCAGCACTGTGTCGCCATACGCCGGCGCCATCTTTGGTTAGTTTAGTATACCATAACAAATTGTGTACATCAAACAATTAATTGTGACTGTATAGGTGTATGAAGGGTCTTGAGTTGTCTTGTGTAACTGGAAATCCAGTTTCTATCATTTGTTCTGACTTGAAAGTACCTAAAGTAAAGGGGTGGTACAGTGGATGGCACTTTGACAGAGGGAAGGGCACTAGTTTGATTTCAACACCAGACCTTTCTCTGTAGTATTTGCATGTTCTCGCAGTGCCTGTGTGGGTTTCCTCCCACCATCCTAAGTTGCGCACCAAGTAATTGGTTAATGGAAGTTGCCCATAGGTGAGTCTGTACATGTTTAGCCCTGCAATAAACTGGCAACTCTACAGGGTGTGCCTTCGCCTCTTGTAGCTGGAGTAGTCCCCAAGTGACCCTACTGAGGATAAAGTGGGTTCAGACAATGAGACGGACTAGCAGAACCGAATATGTGGCTATGTAGGTACTGTCTTATGAAGACACGAGCACAGTTTTTGTCTAATTTTCACAGTCCTCCAGTTGAGCTTGTGAATGGTGGCAACTACTGCACCCTCTATGAATGAGATATTTAACCTGCAACCACAGTTGAGACTGAAATTGCAAAACCTCCCATGGTAGGCCTGTAAGGTTTTGGCAAAATAAAGGTGTAGAGCATTTTGACTTATTTCCCATTCACTCACAAATGAAAATGAATGAAAAACGGAAGCAGAAGGTTTCATTGTCAATTACTAGCTTCAGTTTTTAGGTTGACTGGGTTGTGGGCTAATGACACTGGTATCAAAACGTCACTACTGACTGCCACACTAACCAAAAAATGAAACGCAGACATTATGCTCTCGGCACCATTTATCATTGCAAGTCTGGGGAGTGTAATGTACAAATGCATGTAAGTGGACATGATTATCCTTACCTTGGTGTGAAATATGGACCAGGATATGGGGCTAAGCCCGGGGAGGGGGGGGGGGGGTCCTGTAAGAAAAAGATGGACTTCTTAAATGCAATTACCCATATTCTTTGGCATTTTACGGTACCCGGTTTGACAAAGCCCACCATGACAGATACAAACACTAAACAGTATATCGGTATGTTGGCATGGCCAGCCTCAGGTGCCATCAGGGTAGAGATCTCCAATTGATCAGGTAAGCAATGTTACTGCCATGTAGATGGTAGAGATTACCCAAACGTTGGTCCCAATAGACAGGGGTAGTAGGGGTGTTCTATATTTTTAACCCCATGACATGAAAATAAAGATCTACAAATTTAAACTAGTTTCCTTCCCACAAGGACATGTTTAATGGGAAAATGTATTGCAAATGAGAATATATATAACACTAAATATTAAAAATGTAAAAAAAGGATCAGGGTTATAAAGGTTTTGGATTTTTCATAATAGGTATTTTGTCTTGATTTGTTTCCCTCTAATTCAGTTTGTTTTAATGTTTCTTGAGCATGTTTGGGAGGTTTTACTGGTTATTTTTTTCTCTGGTTTTAGCATTTGTATTTCCATATCTTTTATCTTCCTCACAGTCTCATTCAAAGAAAAATGAGGTGTGGTTCAGGTGGGTTATTGACTGAGCAGAGACACAAACATATGGACAGTATGAACTAAAAGTATAAACTCCCTCTAGCAGGTTGGTTTTGCGGACCACTTCTAGCCATTTTGGCCAAACCTAGCTGGATCCTACTCAAAGAGCGAGAGGGGTGGGGAGGGAGTGTTCCTTCACACATTCTGAGCCAATCAGAGTCTCCTCATTACCACATCATGGACATGTATGAGGAAGTACCGATCAACTGTTGTTCGACCTCAAGTCGTTTTCCTACCGTCACCTCCGCATGATATGCACATGGTCACATACAAACTGACTGTATTTGTTCAGTATAGATAAGTTCATGCCACAAACCCTGGGAGCCACCATTACCATCCAGATATGTAAGTTACTTCTGCTGGAAGATGTGAACAGACTTTGATTGGTGGACAGCAGATGTGTTCATTGAATTAGTAAAAACTTAAATAGTAAATGTCTTGTTTTTCTTAACTGTTTCTCTTCTATTGTCATTTCAATTTTATTTGACAGGAACACGAGCCCTCTGCAGATTAGAGAAGGTTCTGACCAACAAGAAGGTTCTGAAAAATATGGAGAAACTAAGCCGTCACTACCAGACATCATCACTGGAGGCTTTTCACAGCATCAATCTTCACCCAAGAATGTGGTCTTTTTTTCTTGGAATGTTATGCAGGTAAATAAGCCGTGATTGTACAGTGTATATACACGCATGTATGGTTCCATCATATTTATAAATGACATATTCTCTCCACAGACTATATCTGGCAGCGCTGCACTTCAATGAAAATGCTGGATGTCCCCAAGCACCAACATCAGCTGGTGAACTGTTGTTCTGGGTAAATTTCCCCAAATCCAAGAAAGGAGGGGCCACAGCAAAGCCAGTTAAAACTGAACCAACCTTCAATAAGTTTACTAAGCTTTTATTGAAAATACTGCAGTCACAAAATGTGTATGAATGCATACAAACAAAAAATAAATAACAATTAACTTTGTTATTATCATATTATATACTTTATTAAAGTGATTGTTTAGAATATTTTTCATTATAAAGACACTTATTAATACATAGACTATGAATAATAAAAATCAAGTACCAAAAACTGTGCAACAGAACTTAATGGTTATTGAAGGGTACACAAAGTATACACATATTTCTTTTGTGAATTGCAGATTATGTGGATGACATGTTGGACCTCATCTTTGAACAGGTCTTCTGGGACCCTGGTCCATTCTTCGATGACGTGCTAAAGATACCCATCCCCTAGCATCTCTCTGGCCAATTTGACAAACCAGACCAGCTGGAAATGGTACCAGCTACGTGTGGAGGTTCAATCAAGGACGGGTCTGAACCCCACATACTGTCCTTGAGAGTCAGGGAACTCTGACCGTATTCCAGGACCACGCAGGCAGGCAGGACCACCCTGATTCTCTGTTCCAGAAAGCTCCAACAGCAGCTTCCAAAGCTTCTGTAACAGCTGAACAAAGCACACATGCAGCACTACATACAGAGTTCATGTCTTTATGGTTTGTGTCAAACCTAAGTGATGATACTAAGGACAGGGACAGAAGATGCTTCACACTTTATCTATTACTGTGATTGATTGTTCTCTCCAATTAACTCTGTAAAGTCCTGTGAGACCATATTGTTGTCATTTAGGGCTTTATAAATAAGATTGAATTGATACTAACATTTGTTATTATTCACTATAGTTTTTAACTTTTGTGTTCATTGTTACATTGAATGTCTTTGTTTCATAAAAGTCAAGTCTATATAAACCATTCTATGTTCTTTCAGTGTTGGACATGCAACATTTTAATAAGTGGGGGGTACAGTTATTTATTAGATTTTCTTCCTTAATCATATTTGTATTACAATGACTCCATTTATAGTAAATAACACTTACTCATGTATTCCTCTTAGGCCTAAAGGCCCATAGTTTCCTCTGTATATGTTGAATATATTCTGTAGTGAGAACACATTCAAACACAGGCTCAAGCCCTGGATGGTCAACTATACATGATGGTGGGTTCTGAAGTTGCTGCATTCTTCTAATGTATGTATGTGTGTGAATTTATTAGGTGACTTATGTATTATGTGAGTCACAGAAAATATAGTGACTACAGAATTAAAACGTAATTCAATAAGCAGTCATTTTACTTGCGGTAACTCCGTGCAGCAGATATTCTCAGGTTCTGTAGGCATTGATGCATAAATAAAATACACTTGTGTTAGGAGAGACAACTAAAAGGTGACCACTTAATATGGGATTTGTTAAATACATAATATGTAGATGCTTAATCACATAAATTGCTAAAGCTGGACAATTCTGGGGTATTTCTTTTACCCTGTAAACACTGGTGGCAGTTAACTATATTTGAGCATCCCTTTTACCAGTGGAACATGGTTAGTTTTAGAGGTTAGCCTTTGCTAACTAACACATAAACACCCACTAAACTAGTGGGAGTTACTAGCAGTGCGATGAGCTAAGTAGTTCAGCAACACTATGGTCAGTGTAGCAACAAATTAAAACGAAACATCAAAAGTGACAAAGTGAACTTACCATGTAGAAACATTTTGCTGTGTCCTTGGTTTTTAAATGTGTTCTAGAGCCTCTTGTTCAGTGTCTGACTCTGGCCAAACTATGACTATGGTCAAACCACCAAGGTTTCACCGGCTGCCACAGCACTATGCAGTTGCCATGGTAGCATGACGCTGTTCTCATTTTGGCACACCCTGTGGAAGAGAGGGGCGGAGTCAGCTGTGGCTCATTTGCACAAGAAGCCACAACCCACTAAAAACCGAGCGTTTTAAAAAGGTTGGTCTCTCCAGGTTGAAGAGGCTGCAGTATCTCTGCATCAACATGGTATTTTGACAAAAGTATGTGACAGACAGGTCACTGAGACACCAGGGAACTGTGTTAACTTGTGAAAAATGGGCATGATATCTTTCTTTTAAGACTGCTGTAAAACTACAGCACCCTCTACAAACTAGATGTTTAACCTGTAACCACAGTTAACACTTAAATCACAAAACTTGTTATGGTAGGGCTGCAAGGTTTTGGCAAAATTATCAAATTATAGGTGTAGAGCAGGGGTCTCCAACCTATTCCACAAAGGGCCGGTGTGGCTGCAGGTTTTTGTTCCAACCAACCAAGAGTTCACAGTTTGACCAATTGACTCTCTGTAGACTGAGATCAGTTGATTCATTGATTGAAGTCTGGTGTGTTGCTGCTTGGTTTCAACAAAAACCTGCAGCCACACCGGCCCTTTGTGGAATAGGCTGGAGACCCCTGGTGTAGAGCATTGCCATATTGGATTTCCTGTTCATTCACCAAGGAAAATGTCTCAAAGTTAAAATTTTAGTTTGTATGCCAAGTCAATTATAATTAAGACAGAATACTGTTCTACAATCAATGACAATTCTGTCCAAGACCATGGTGGTGCTGCAACTGCAGACCTTCAGACACAAACATTGTCAGTTTTTATTGAAAGCAACATCAATATTGTAACAATACGTTTTGCTTTTTCTTGAATCCTTTGCAAATTAAAAATGACTTCTACTTTTGTTTAAATAATACAAATAAACTCAAGACAACTGATGATGTCCACCAGCTGGACTGGGATATGGAACTGGAGCATCTAACCTTAAAATACACTTGATGAGAAAGAAAAAAATAATAATAAAAATAAAATAAAGCCACAATAAAAACTAAGACTCAACTAAGTTCTTCTAATCAATCCTGTACTCTTCAGAAATCTAAAAATATAATTTAAACATGAGTAAATTGGTTACTATGGTAACTCCATTTTCAGGTGTGTGTGTGTGTGTGTGTGGGGGTGTAATCCTTTTGTGAGAGTTTATAGTATCAGTGTTCCATAAAAGTGTGGGACTAATGTGGGACCACCCTGACCTTTGACCTAATGAGACCTGAGGAGCAGCAGGTGTCCCACATGGACTGACTATATAAACCTGACATGATAGTGACAGAGTTAGTTCCTCTGCTGACTGAAACAATGGAGGCTGTTTGGCTTTGGTGTCTTTGTTTAATGAGTGTTTGGACTGTTGCAGGTTTGTACCAGACCCAAATCTGCCATGTGTAGAGTAAACCACACTGTAAGATGAGGAGCATTAGATTGTTTTACACTCTGGGTCATATTAATGCAAGACTCTATACATTCATGTGTTAAAATGTCATTTACCCAGACTGTTGAAATGAATGATTAACTCTTTCCTGCATGCGGTCTGCATATGTGGACATGTAGTTAAGCTCTCTTTCCAAAGGGTTCTAATGGCAATTGACACCAAACCACAATGGGGTTGGGTGGGGGTTGGTGGGCAAGGCAGTCTTTTTCAACCTCAAGAAAAGCAGTGAAGAAAAAGCATTTTCTTTTGATTTGAGCCTAATCTGTGATCCCCTAAATTTGAAATCTTGTTTTTTTATTTAATTTTTGGTCCATGTTTTAGAAAGTTTCCTGGCTCTGAACTGTCCACTGCAAAAGACACTGCATTTAAAAGACTGGAACTGAGAAAACTGGGTCATGTTTATAACTATAACTGAATCTCTTTCAATGTGTTTATTCTTGCCATGATTTTGTGCAATGAAGCTAATGTGAATTATTCTTAGTTCATTCACAGAAGGGCTGATTCTTAAATAACTTTGTTCTTCTTTGTTGGTGCTGCAGGAACATGGCCGCTTCAAGTCCAGCAGAGGGTACCTGCCCAGATGAAGGGACTTGAGGGTAAAGGCAGTAATGACTCTGCATCTGCAGGTGAATGAACTAAACCGCTGTCTGCTGTTTGAATTGTACTTGGAGACGAGGAAGTAAAATTCTGAGCCTAGCTTATTTGGATTTCATATAACATGTATGAGCTGTTTGACTCAAGTATAGGTTCATATGGATATGGGAGTAACAAAATGCAGTTCAAATGCACTTTTAGATGGAGGTGTGGGCTGAGTTCTTTTTGGGTTTTTTTTTTGCATACACACAATCCTCAAACATGATCAAAGAATTTTGCCACTTGTAGTAAAATGTAGCTTCCTTGACAAAGCTTCCATACACATGTTCCATTTTTGAGTCTTTAACCTTTAGGAGCTACTGATTGCCTTTACTGCATGGATAGTGTGAGGTACAATCTTACACTGGTGGAGTTGATTCGCGTCACTTTTTGTTGCTATGTCCCCATTTCATAGACTGGGCTGATCAGTGGGGATCCACAGGTTCTAGATGTGGTAGTTATCCTGCACCTTCAGGAGTGTTCACGCATAGAAACTTAATTGTACTGCTATTGCATTTCATGGTTATCTAAATGAGTTTCCTTGTCTGCTTCAGTAACTGCAGAAGCATACCAAACTGCAGCAGTAAGCTGTGCAAGTCTGGACATAAAATATACATCCAGAGTATACTTTGCTGTGTGAACAGAATGGTCACTTATTTAGAAAAGGATCTCTTGAGGTACTTGTGTCAAACTGAGACTAACCCAGAAAGATTCCCTTGACGGATGTATTAATTTAGTTGTTTACTGATTGTCTCTGCAGTTAAGGGCGAAACAAAGGATGGGGAAGCTGTCCTGAAAAAGGTTGTGTATCTGGACTCTTCAAAAAAGGCCCTTGAGGAAGCAGCGGTGACCGATATTCTCAAGCTTGCCCAAGCCCTCGTGAAGGTGGCACAGTTGCCTGGCCAGAAAGCACTGGATGGGGAGGTGGCACAGGCTAAGATGCATGACAAATTTGTGCCATGGATTATTTGCTTTGGACTGGACTCTGGAGAATTCTCCTGGGACGAGAAGGCGGCGGAGCAGAGGGCGTCTGACGAGAAGGCGGCGGAGCAGAGGGCGTCTGACGAGAAGGCGGCGGAGCAGAGGGCGTCTGACGAGAAGGCGGCGGAGCAGAGGGCGTCTGACGAGAAGGCGGCGGAGCAGAGGGCGTCTGACGAGAAGGCGGCGGAGCAGAGGGCGTCTGACGAGAAGGCGGCGGAGCAGAGGGCGTCTGACGAGAAGGCGGCGGAGCAGAGGGCGTCTGACGAGAAGGCGGCGGAGCAGAGGGCGTCTGACGAGAAGGCGGCGGAGCAGAGGGCGTCTGACGAGAAGGCGGCGGAGCAGAGGGCGTCTGACGAGAAGGCGGCGGAGCAGAGGGCGTCTGACGAGAAGGCGGCGGAGCAGAGGGCGTCTGACGAGAAGGCGGCGGAGCAGAGGGCGTCTGACGAGAAGGCGGCGGAGCAGAGGGCGTCTGACGAGAAGGCGGCGGAGCAGAGGGCGTCTGACGAGAAGGCGGCGGAGCAGAGGGCGTCTGACGAGAAGGCGGCGGAGCAGAGGGCGTCTGACGAGAAGGCGGCGGAGCAGAGGGCGTCTGACGAGAAGGCGGCCGAGCAGAGGGCGTCTGACGAGAAGGCGGCCGAGCAGAGGGCGTCTGACGAGAAGGCGGCCGAGCAGAGGGCGTCTGACGAGAAGGCGGTCGAGCATTAAATTTCAAATAAAACTCTCCTACTGTATTTCTATGCAGAAATGGTGACATCAGTCATTTATGGTTCAAAGCACTCTTCTGATTGCAGTAGTTTGGTTAGTTTAGTATACCATAACAAATTGCGTACATCAAACAATTAAGTGTGACTGTATAGGTGTATGAAGGGTCTTGAGTTGTCTTGTGTAACTGGAAATCCAGTTTCTATCATTTGTTCTGACTTGAAAGTACCTAAAGTAAAGGGGTGGTACAGTGGATGGCACTTTGACAGAGGGAAGGGCACTAGTTTGATTTCAACACCAGACCTTTCTCGGTAGTATTTGCATGTTCCCCCAATACCTGTGTGGGTTTCCTCCCACCGTCCTAAGTTGCGCACCAAGTAATTGGTTAACCTCTTCCACCCTGAGCCTATTTTCAGAGAAAAACGCCTAAAAAAACATACCCAAAGTAAATGAAGAATTGCTCCACAATCCTAAGGTTTATATGGATGTTCGTTGTATCTATGGACATCTACAGGCTTCACAGAATCTATTCCCATTGTCTAAAATAGCGTAGCTACTACTATGACTGAATAAACTAAAAGATAAATTAGAATTTTTTTGGTCTCGCCTGAATTCTTTTTTTGACAAAAGAAAACACCCTAACAATGATTCCATGAATATAGACACTATTGATCACCTTCAGTAACTCCTTTCCAACACAGGTACAAAAGTTGATAGAATTAGAGCAAAGGTTTAAGTCCAGATAACACCAGGCGGACAGTGCATTTGGAACAGTTTGGCACACTGTTGTGCCAAACTGTTCCAAATACATTATTTTAATTTTCCAGTAAAATCTGTGTGAAAAATACAACTCATATCCATTACAGAAGTCTATTACTGTCTACTAGAGCTTTTAGAAATGAAATTTACCTTGTGTTTCATCAACTTCTACCTTTGTGCACAACTAAAATGAATAAAACCATATAAACATGGATTATTTTGTCTCCAAATGGAGTAGTTTTATTATGAACTTACCCCAAACAATATAACATATCAATAATAATACACTTTAGTAAAAATCAAATATAAAGTTGAACAAATGTGCAAAAATATATGATAAATTCAATTAGAATAAATATAAATATCAAAATTAGTGCAAATTTACTAAACAAAATAACTAATACAAACATTCAAAACACAAACGATTGCAATAAAGTCCAAAAATGTCCATGTGTTATCAGGTGGGGGGCTGGTTTATCATTAGGTTGGGGGGAACTGAACTGGTCCATGTGTTTCTCCAAAAAGCAGTTTTATTTGTGTCATCCTCCTACCTAGGAAAAATGAAGACAATCATGATTTGAGACTTTTTCCTTCTCATGAAATGATATGTTATTTATTTTTGACAGAGAAAGTGAATAAATCCTCAAACAATCATTGATTAATTATAAACGTATCTACTTATGTGTAAAAATAACAATACAATGAGAAATGAGACTGAAAAAATACTACTATAGTCAACAGTGTTTGCATGTGTATAGTATAAAATGTAGCATTATTGTTATTATTACTATTAGTTTGTAAAACAGATATCAGTAAGATACAACAACTTACTGGGTAGATGTTCATCCTGTTTTGAGTTCATATCCACAGTCAGATCTCAGTCAGATGTTGAACATTCAGCTGCTTCTCTGTTGTTTACATGTTAGCACGCGGCTAACATGCTAGCTTCACAAAGCTTACCACAGTCAGTAACATTCAGGAAAATACACTGTCACTCACTGTTACTCACTAAAACTCTCTAAAATGACTTAGAACTAAGAGTAAAGTCGGGAAATATAACTATAACTGGCACAGCGATGTCTAGCACTCTGCTCTACTCTGCCGTAGCGTGTCTGCCCCAAGCCGGTCCCGTGCATGCGCCCGACATGCGCAAAGATGCCAACCTTTCATCGTTTACGCATGCATTTCCTGTCCAGAGGGAAATGTAATTCATGGAATGTGAGGTGTCAATGGATTCAGGAGAATCTCTTCTTTCAAACGCCTACAAACATGGCCGCCTTATCACTCGCCAGAAGGAGATATAAATGAATTAATAGCGCGTATCGGCGATTAAAAATAACTTAGATTTCACCACACACACATTAAAGATCATATTTAAAGGTGACTTTTATCACTAAAGTACACTTTATATGTACTTTTATGAACATTAGGGTCTTAACTTTGAGCAAAAGTTGAAACAAATTTCCATTGTCCAGATTTATTATATGTTAATAATTAATGAAAAATTACACAATTTTCTCGGCCCACCCGTGGGCTAAAGGAGTTAATGGAAGTTGCCCATAGGTGAGTCTGTACATGTTTAGCCCTGCAATAAACCGGCAACTCTACAGGGTGTGCCTTCGCCTCTTGTAGCTGGAGTAGTCCCCTAGTGACCCTACTGAGGATAAAGTGGGTTCAGACAATGAGACGGACTAGAACCAAATATGTGGCCATGTAGGTACTGTCTTATGAAGACACAAGTACAGTTTTTGTCTAATTTTCACAGTCCTCCAGTTGAGCTTGTGAATGGTGGCAACTACTGCACCCTCTATGAACGAGATATTTAACCTGCAACCACAGTTGAGACTGAAATTGCAAAACCTCTCATGGTAGGCCTGTAAGGTTTTGGCAAAATAAAGGTGTAGAGCATTTTGACTTGTTTCCCATTCACTCACAAATGAAAATGTCAACGATGTTAAAATAAGCCATTAGTTTGTATGTAAATCAATTACAATTTCAGCCAAAATACTGTTCTATAAAATGACAATTCTGTCCAAGACCATGGTGATGCAACTGGAGACCTTCAGACACAATAATTAATTTTATTCACATATAGCAATACCACCATTTACCCCAGACCTTTAATAAAACAATATTCAATTGTTTGCCTGATTTAGTAAATACTATGTATAAAAATAAAACCTTTATAAGTGCTCAAAGTATTGTACTGATAATATTCCCATTTTTTCAACATTAACAAGTTTTGGGACTCATCATGCATCTGTAATATATTGCATTAAGAACCACTTCAGTCATGCAGTATTGTTCCATTGACCAAACACACATTTTCCAAAGAAGTCAAACATTACAACATGTTTGTTTCCTCAAAACAGTTAAAATTTTGTCTGTGTTTATCAGTTTGTCTGTTTGCACATTTTCAGGAAATGCTGATACTGGCACAAGAAACAAATATTTATATACTGTATTTCCTGAACTATAAGCTGCACTTAAAAGACTTTAATTGTATTCCAAAAATTACAGAGCATCTTATATATGGATTAATTGTGTTTGTGCTTAGTGACTTGGAATTTTGATTTTTATCTCAGAATTAGGACTTTTTAAAAGTTTGATTTAGCAGAATAAGAGTGTTTTGTTCTGTGTTACAACTCAAGGTTGGGAGTGATTGTGACTGTTTAGCTTCACTTGATGCACATTATATATAGCACCCCCCCACCTGAAAAATAAACCATTGACAGGGCGCCTGCAGAAATATGTTAGTTAATTTTTGTTTTTTTATTAAGATTTTGTCGGTAAGCAAACAATCAAAGACACTTGCATTCAGCAGCAGCATTACTTCAGTATTTTTGACAGAAAACAATTGTATGTTAGAGCAGGGTTGCTCCCAGCAAATACATTTTGGTAACAAAGGTAAACATTTAAACAATATCAGTGGCTGTAATGAGCCTGTTTACATTACACATGTCAGAATATTAGAGGATGAACAGAAACATTGCACAGTTTTCTTTTCCAGTCAAGTCCTTGTCCATTCTCCAAACCTAAATTCTTTGTCTAGTCTCGTAACAGATCACTATGGCAGTAGATTGGTTACTATGGTAACTTTTTCTTTCTGTGTGAGTTCATAGTATCAGTGTTCCATAAAAGTGTGGGATTAAAAGCTCCAATCAACAGTCAGACAAAATCTAACTGGTGTATAGAATGGACTCCACCCTGACCTCTGACCTAATGAGACCTTATTCACAGCAGGTGTCCCACTTAGATTGACTATATAAACCTGACATGAGGGCCACATAGTTACTTCTTCTGCTGACTGGAACAATGGAGGCTGTTTGGCTGTGGTGCCTCTGTTTGATGAGTGTTTGGACTGTCATAGGTTTGTACCAGACCCAAATCTGCCATGTGTAGAGTAAACCAAACTGTAAGATAAGGAATGTTAGATTGTTTTACACTCTGGGAAATGTTAATGCAAAAGTTTGTAAATGTGTTAAAATGCCATTTACCCAGACTGTTGAAATGCATGATTAACATCCTGTGTGATGCCTGTAGTTGAACTCATTTTCCAGGTGTTTCTGATGGTAATAAATGGGTGGAGCAGGTAAAACAATCTGTATTGACTCTGAGAAATTCAATGAGGGAGCATTTTCGTTTTATGTTAACCTGATCTGTGGTGCCCTAAATTTGACCTCCTCAGCTTCGGCTATATGTATTTTTTTTTTTGTACTGTTTGGGGTCAATGGCTTCACACCTCTGAGCAACAGTCTACTACAAGACACTGCATTAAAAAGTACAGCTGACAAAGTATTTTCAAGCCAAGTTTTACTTATTTAAAAACCTTGAGTCTTTATTCTTGCCATGATTTTGTGGAATGAAGCAAACTTAAATTTTTTGTAGTTGATTTATTAAAGGGTTAATGACTTTTTGCATTTCTGTCGGTGCTACAGGAGCATGGCCTATCAAAGTCCAGCAGGGGCAAGCTGTCCAGATGAGAGGACTTGTTGGTAAAGGCACTAATGATTCTCTATCTTCAGGTGAATAAAATTAAACTCCTCTCCTCTCGGTCTCCCTGCAGGTGAATGAATTGTACTTGGGAAGGGGAAAGTTAGATACTTATTACTTACTTACTGTAAGATTTATGAGCTGTTGTGTGACTGAGTTTATATGTTCATATGAATATTAAGAATAACATTTGTTTAAATGCTCTTTTAGATGGAGATGTGGTACTGGGTTTACTTTTATTTTCTGTGATCACAAAATCTTCAAATGGGGCCAAAGTTTTGACACCTAATTTTGGAGACTTCAATGCCTTGTTAAGACAAAAAATAATACACCTTCCTTGGCTTTCCATCAACAAAGTCCATACAACAAATATCGGATTAAGTTCTGTTAGGTCTTCTGCCTTTACTGCATGGATAATGGTCTGAGGTACAAGCCTAAACTAGTGGAGTTGATTCACATCAGTTTTCATTACTATGACCTCGTGTTATAAGATACATTGAACTTGTCTGACCAGTGAGGATCCACAGGTTCTAGATGTGGTTGTTTGTACCTGCAGAAGTCTTTGTGCATTGGAACTTAACTATCAGGTTATTGTAATTCAAATCTTAATGATTTTCCTGGCGTGTATGCTTCAGTAACTATAGCCCTTTTAATAAAATGTACATCCAGAGTATACTTTATTGGCATTATGTAACCTGAACTTTGTCCCCATTTTTTAAAAGCTCTCTTGAAGAACTTGTGTTTGTCATAACTTTACTTGCCCAGAAGGATTGCCTGGGAAAATGGCAAATTTAGAATTCTGTCTGTCTCTGCAGCTGGCGTGGGAATGAATGATGGGGAAGCTGTTCTTAAAAAGGTTGTGCATCTGGACGAGGCCCAAGAGCAGAAGGCGGCGGACGCTGAGGCCCAAGAGCAGAAGGCGGCGGACGCTGAGGCCCAAGAGCAGAAGGCGGCGGACGCTGAGGCCCAAGAGCAGAAGGCGGCGGACGCTGAGGCCCAAGAGCAGAAGGCGGCGGACGCTGAGGCCCAAGAGCAGAAGGCGGCGGACGCTGAGGCCCAAGAGCAGAAGGCGGCGGACGCTGAGGCCCAAGAGCAGAAGGCGGCGGACGCTGAGGCCCAAGAGCAGAAGGCGGCGGACGCTGAGGCCCAAGAGCAGAAGGCGGCGGACGCTGAGGCCCAAGAGCAGAAGGCGGCGGACGCTGAGGCCCAAGAGCAGAAGGCGGCGGACGCTGAGGCCCAAGAGCAGAAGGCGGCGGACGCTGAGGCCCAAGAGCAGAAGGCGGCGGACGCTGAGGCCCAAGAGCAGAAGGCGGCGGACGCTGAGGCCCAAGAGCAGAAGGCGGCGGACGCTGAGGCCCAAGAGCAGAAGGCGGCGGACGCTGAGGCCCAAGAGCAGAAGGCGGCGGACGCTGAGGCCCAAGAGCAGAAGGCGGCGGACGCTGAGGCCCAAGAGCAGAAGGCGGCGGACGCTGAGGCCCAAGAGCAGAAGGCGGCGGACGCTGAGGCCCAAGAGCAGAAGGCGGCGGACGCTGAGGCCCAAGAGCAGAAGGCGGCGGACGCTGAGGCCCAAGAGCAGAAGGCGGCGGACGCTGAGGCCCAGTAATTCTTGAATGTATATTTCCTACAGCCATTGTTACACTTGAAGGGTACATAAATTAAACTGAAGTAAATGGTTCCATTGTCAATCCCGGGTTTCAGTGTTTGTGTAATGAATGTTGAAAAGTGGGCATGTGTAAGGACTACTCCTCGGTGTTGTGCTAAAAGGCTACATTAACTTGATTGTAGGCTAATAGCACTAGTAGCATATCCTCGGTACTGAGTGGCACGCTAACCTAAAAATGCAAATCAGTCTTGGAATTTGTTGTATAATTGACCCCTTGTTATTTGACATTAGCTTGATTAGATGGCTGTTTATCATTGAAAGTGTTGTGTTAATGCATTTTAGTGGACATAATAATCCATTCATACTGTGACAACGACCAGGATCCCTCTGTTTTTGATGTCAAAGTGGGGAAACAATGGAAGGTCTGCCTACTTTTTTTTTTTTTCTCTAATTTTGGGAAGCAGCTGTGAGTTGCCATAGTTGTCAGGAAAGTGTACCCCCTTTAATGTCTTTTGAACATTCTGGGTGAATCGGGCCCATGGTTCAAATGTGTTTTCTAATTGCAATAAATTTAGTATACAGTAACAAATTGCATACATCAAAATCTTAAAGTGAATATATTGTATAAATTATCTATAATCTAGTTCTAGTAACAGATCACCATGGCAGTAGATTGGTTCCAATAGTAACGCCCTTTAAAAGTGAAATGGATTAATAACAATTTTTTATTTTTTTTTTTTATCCTAGCCTCGCCATCCCTATACACGTCTAGGAACGCTTCAGTCAGAGGAGGTGGGTTAAAAGGTTGTCTCTCAAACCCCCCTGTATACAATGGGATGGTACTACAACCAATCAGCGTAATGTTTAGGAAGACGCTGGAAAGGAATGAGGAATGGCTAAACAAAATTTAGGAATATGGAGCTTAACGACTGTTGGTTCTGTAAAAAAGGAATTAAATAAAAAGGAAATCACCTGTTTTATTTTGGCATATTAAAGCATACAATCACAGAAGTGATGAGTCCCACAGTACATCTTTGCCAGGAAGAGAAGAAACCCTCAACAGGCTTATACAAGGCCTCCACCTACAACACATTCTGATTTAAATTTCCATTATCACATTACCGTACCATTTTTACATACCGTAAATTCCGGATTACAAGCCGCTACTTTTTTCCTAATCTTTCAACCTTGCGGCTTTTTCAGTGATGCGGCCAATTTATGTAATTTTTCTAACGGCCGCCAGAGGCGCTCGAGTAGAAAAGGTCAGATTTAGACCGGTGGAATATATGCGTAGAGGAAGACTGAATGAAAAAGGAGGGGCGGAACAAACGCGGGGTGACGGGTTTAAGTGGGAGCGGTAAAGTTGACGGACAGGTGTACAGGGGGTAAAAAGTTGCTTAAAGAAAAACCCGCGGCGGTGTGTGAGAGAAGACAGAGGCTCGACCAGACCCTGTGGATTATATTTGCACGTTGGCACGGAGGAGTTTGACCTGAACTCTCTGCGAAAGAGAAAGTTATCGCTGACTCTGCGATAGATGAGGCGAGGCGGCGACCAGCCACCTGTTTGTGGATGCGGCGACCAGCCACCTGTTTGTGGATGCGGCGACCAGCCACCTGTTTGTGGATGCGGCGGACATTTTTCCCTCCCTTACCTTTGGAAATATACACTTTTTTTTCCTTGGATTACTTTCAACGGGACCCGGACTCTGCAGGTCTGCATCAAACCTTAAGTATCATTTTCCGTTCATTTTGCCGGCTGTGATTTTTGGACTGTGGACTTTAACCCTTGTGCGGTCCTTCGGGTCAAAGAGAGCCGGTGGTTCACAAATGTACCTTTTTATACGTACTGTAGGATGCCATTGCTTACTACTGAAAACAGTAATATATCCTTGGGGGGTGGGGTGATGAGTCTAAGGAACTGAACTTTGGAATCTGGGTTTTTAAGACCCGATTGTAGGACACAGCCAGTGTGCCTTTTACGAAGGACCGCACAAGGGTTAATGAAGGACATTTAGTTTCATTCGTGGGACTTGAAGTCGGGTTTGGGTTAATTTTGTGTTTGTGTTACATGTTTTAATGTGGGCACATGCGGCTTATATACATGTGCGGCTTGTGTATGTACAAAATTGGTTTTCCTCTTAGAATGAGGTGGGTGCGGCTAATAATCAGGTGCGCTCTATAGTCCGGAAATTACGGTACTCTATTATACAATGATATAAGTGTTTAATGTTTAATCCCCACCAAAGTGTCTCAGTATGTAAAATGTAAAAAAAAAATACAAAAATTTACTTTGCGGTTATGTCCTTGGCAAAACATCAAGTTATTTAGTGACCAATTTATACCACCTTGTGTACTGTTATCCCAAAATTGTATAAATGCACGTATACATGCATACATATACATACACACATACATAAACCTTTTTGTTTCTCTCTCCTTCCATCCATGTGATTGTGTAATTTGTGTCTTCTCTGAATCGTTGCATCACGTTGTTACGCCCCCCCTCTGACTCTATACTTCACCGTGATTCGTCGGCCATTTTCAGGGAAATCTATTCAAAAGTTGAATCGAGCATAACTAGCCTACTACAGTAGCACGTCACGAGTCTAGTGTGACTAGGGAGAGGGTGCAGAGCTTCAGGTTCCACCCACACCCACACATCAGAAGGCCCACCAGAAACTATTTCCTCTAGAAGCTGAAGCAGGCTCACCTCCACCGCCCCCTGCTGGTTAACGTCTACACAGTGTGGTCCACCAGCTGCACGCTCACTGACAGGAAGAGCCTACAGCCGGTTGTAAGGACAGCAGAAAAAAATAATGGGGACCACATTATCTCCCCTTCACTGACATTTACACCAGCCGACTTCACAAGAAGCCCAGGAACATCAGCACTGATCCCACACACCCTGTTCTCCCCCCTCCCCTCTGGAAAGTGGTACTGCTCCCTCAAATCCAGAACCACAAGACTGGCTCAGTTTCTTCCATCAGGCTGTTAAAACCATCATACACACACACCACACTATATACTATGTGCAATAACACCCCCCCCCTTGCACTATGAACCTGGAAGAACTTACTGGTTTACATAATATATATCTCTACGGGCTACTCAATATATGTACAAGTACTGCTTTAATTTATTTATTTTTAACTGACTTATACTGTTTATTTATACTGGAGCTGCTAAACAAATTTACACAGTATATATTAGGGCATTAAAGACTTCAGTTTTTTTCAAGTCAACTTATCCGTCAATAAAATCGGAATTGCGTCGACTTTCATGATGACGTCATCAAATTGTCAGCGGAGAAAAAACAGACGGCTGCCTAACAAAACAAAACAAAAAACGCGGACACACGTCTGTCCAGTAATGAGCAACTTGTATTAAAGTTCACTACAACGTAACAATGTCCACTGACACAAACAGCACTTTAACGGCAACAAAACAAAGGCTAACGTTAGCAAAGAGTTTTTGTTATATTAAACTGAACAACATCAGTAGGTGAACATATGTCTGCATTTGGTCTGGACCCACGGCTCTAAAACTGGACTGTCCACACGTCTGTCACACGTCCTCACTTTTTATATTACGTGTAAAAAGATGAACACAACACTGTCCATATCATGTGTTTGGGGGAAAAAAGAGTGTGTTGTCATAATACGGGTTGTCTGTGCTGCTTATCACAGGTTAGCTAATGCTGCTGTATCATTCACATTAGCCCATACCTCTTCAGATGGCGTTTTTTTTTTCAACTAAAGTGAAGTATTTCCACGCATGCGATGTGTGTCTCTTGCTCTTGTTTTGTTAGCCCACCACAACTGTCTTACCTGCATGTGTCTTGTTTATGTCTGGTCTGTGTTTATGTTGGTGTTATGACACCGTTATTGATCATACTGACCATGGTGAGGGATGTACGTATGTGTATACATATAGATATGTGTATGTATGTGTGTATACCGTAAATTCCGGATTACAAGCCGCTACTTTTTTCCTAATCTTTCAACCTTGCGGCTTTTTCAGTGATGCGGCCAATTTATGTAATTTTTCTAACGGTCGCCAGAGGCGCTCGAGTAGAAAAGGTCAGATTTAGACCGGTGGAATATATGCGTAGAGGAAGACTGAATGAAAAAGGAGGGGCGGAACAAACGCGGGGTGACGGGTTTAAGTGGGAGCGGTAAAGTTGACGGACAGGTGTACAGGGGGTAAAAAGTTGCTTAAAGAAAAACCCGCGGCGGTGTGTGAGAGAAGACAGAGGCTCGACCAGACCCTGTGGATTATTTTTGCACGTTGGCACGGAGGGGTTTGACCTGAACTCTCTGCGAAAGAGAAAGTTATCGCTGACTCTGCGATAGATGAGGCGAGGCGGCGACCAGCCACCTGTTTGTGGATGCGGCGGACATTTTTCCCTCCCTTACCTTTGGAAATATACACTTTTTTTTCCTTGGATTACTTTCAACAGGACCCGGACTCTGCAGGTCTGCATCAAACCTTAAGTATCATTTTCCGTTCATTTTGCCGGCTGTGATTTTTGGACTGTGGACTTTAACCCTTGTGCGGTCCTTCGGGTCAAAGAGAGCCGGTGGTTCACAAATGTACCTTTTTATACGTACTGTAGGATGCCATTGCTTACTACTGAAAACAGTAATATATCCTTGGGGGGTGGGGTGATGAGTCTATGGAACTGAACTTTGGAATCTGGGTTTTTAAGACCCGATTGTAGGACACAGCCAGTGTGCCTTTTACGAAGGACCGCACAAGGGTTAATGAAGGACATTTAGTTTCATTCGTGGGACTTGAAGTCGGGTTTGGGTTAATTTTGTGTTTGTGTTACATGTTTTAATGTGGGCACATGCGGCTTATATACATGTGCGGCTTGTGTATGTACAAAATTGGTTTTCCTCTTAGAATGAGGTGGGTGCGGCTAATAATCAGGTGCGCTCTATAGTCCGGAAATTACGGTATATGTACATATACGCATGTACGTGTAGGTATGTATGTGGGTATATGCGTGTGTGTACATATATATGGATATTTAACTACAGTAGCCATTTTAAATGTGCAATATATTATTGTACTCAGCACACAACGGCACATTCCCTCACCGGTCTACAAAGTTGTTTTCTACTTCTATTTTTATATTTATTCTATTGTACTTGTTATTTTTATTATTATTACTACTTTTTAATTTTATATTGTCTATATTCTGTGATATTTGTTTTTCTGTTCTCTGCACTTTGGCAATATTAATGTAAACATTTTTCATGCCAATAAAGCACCTTTTGATTTGATTTGAGAGAGAGAGAGAGAGGCAGGGAGAGAAAGAATACTGTAACATGCGACTTGTCGACTCCTCCAAATTTACGTGTGCTAGTATATATTATTGGCAACAATATTTACTGTGACAATAAAGGATTCTATTCTATTCTATTATTCTATTCTAGGTTAGTATTTTTCAACACACAAAAGAGAATTTTAAACTGTGCGATGGCCAACCTATAAGCCAATACATTTTCACCTCTGGCTGGCAGTGCCAAACAAACAGGAAATAGAGGAGACAATGCTTAAATAAAGTTTTGAATAACAAAAAAAAAGTATAATACATCAATAATAACAAGTAAAACTTTGGGTCTTTTCACCGTTGTTCAGAATCTTGGTTCGTCTCATCTCATTCATTGTGTAAATGTGAGATGAAAGGAGCAGGACCAGCCTGACCAGCCATATAATCACACATCTGTCTCTTCCAGATCCTGCTGATTTATTATTATTACTACAACTAATATTCAACTGGCAGCCATATATATATATATATATATATATATATATATATATATATATATATATATATATATATACTGTAAAAACATCCTGCTGATTTAAAAACTCATTTGTCAATGACAAAGTAAATTTCAGGGGACACGAATCCGGATTTATGATTTATATACTTTACATCAACTTACATTACTCTCTTCTGGGGTATAGTATATATTTTTTAAGTATTTTGTACATTTTATGGTATTTTATGTCTTTTAAATGATTGTAATCCTAAGTCTGAGATTTTAGTACATTTTATCATAATTAATATTTAATATTTATTACATATTTATTTATTTTAGATGGCAAATACAGGTGCTGGGGATCTATTTTTGTTCTTTCTCTGACTTGAATGACAATAAACCTTCCTTGAGTCCTTGAATTTATATATCAAATACATGTCCATATTAAAAAAAAGAAAAAGAAAAAAAGAATTGCACCTTTCACAAGTGTCCACTAGATGTCACTGTAAGACCATCAATAATGCCAATAATAAACTTCCTCAAGGTTGGGATATAATATTTATCTCCAATTCATCTCCCATATATTCTGATAGTGTTTGTTGGTGATGACATGACAAGAACAGGATGGGTTTAACTGAACCAGATCCAGATCCTGTTGATTTTAATAACTGTAATTATGAATAAAATAAGACAAGGGATTTGGACCCAGCTTTGAATCGACAATAAATATCTAAAACTAAATGGATTATACACCAATTACAATATTTAAATAATGAATGATTAAATAAACAACAATCCACTTAAAAATTACCACTTAAAAAAATAGAACCACATTAAAACAATTAAAAATAGAAACTTCTGTAATAAAAGTAAGCCTTGACTTAGGGGTGATGGGATGACAGCAGTGGGACAGGCCTAAACAGACTGGATTAGAGAGTGATCTAATAACACATGTGATCCAGATCCTGCTAATTTAGATAACAAAGTGAAACACAGAGGATACAAAGCTGGGTTTATACACACAATATGATAGATATGTATTATAAAAATGATTTCAAATACTTTTCATGGAATACTACACTTTGTTTAATTTGGAAGATACACGAGCATGGTTTGAAAGTTAAGTTAAGTTCTGTGCAGAAAGTGTGGGCTTTGGCTTCAGCTGTCTGTCCTAAACCACACTGGCTGTCTGTCTCTGTGGGGAAAGAATCCTCTAACCCTGACCTGAACCTTTGAGTGGAGTTTAGAATTAAATGTAAATATTATATATAAGACCATTAATGGTATGGGTCCCTCTTACCTTAAAGATGACCTGGTACTGGATCAGCCCAACAGAACCCTTGTCTCTGGGTTTATAAAAGTACAGTAGTAGTTACCATGGTTACTGTTTTATCGATGGAATCAGCTTCCATTTAACATTAAAAATGACGACAGTCACTACATTTAAGATTAGACTGAAAACTTTCCAGTTTGAAAAACACTATGGTCAGGTTATTTAAAAATATACTGGTTAGTTATAAACACACTGGGTTAGGTGAGGTTAACCTGAGCAGCACTAATGCTGGAGGAAGTACAGTATATATCTATATATATATATATATATATATATATATATATATATATATATATATATATATATATATATATATATATATATATATATATATATATTTTTTTTTTTTTTTTTTGTAATAGAGTATTCTGTCAATTTTATTCATCAATTAATCAGATTAATTAAATTTTCTTTAAAACCCTTCAACTTCTGATGCATCATTTGTAAGTGTTCTATATGTATGACTTATTCTAAATGTTCAGAATTCTGAACCTACAAGGCAGCAAAACAAAGCAGTGAGTGAGTCCAAAAATAAACAGTTTGGGATTTGTGTGTTTTTACAATGGTATACAGTTTTGTTGTGACTTTCCTCCCCTACAGCTAATTTTAGGCAATATTGGCCAATAATGATCAGCAGCCGATTGATCGGTGCAACACACACACACACACACACACACATATATATATATATATATATATATATAGATAGATAGAAGTCATAATACATTCCATACATATGGTTCTAAAATGTATTTCTTTATATTTTAGATAATCCAAATTTGAACAAAAAGCAACAAATTGAAATCATCATGACAAAAGGTCAGTTATATAGAGCATATTATATAAATAAAAATTGTTTATGTCAAGAAATGTATATTTTTCTTATGTATGAAGTCTCTGTCTCCATATATATATATATATATATATATATATATATATATATATATATATATATATATATATATATATATATATATATATATATATATATATATATATATATATATATATATGTGTGTATAGTAGTGGTTTGCACTTCCAATTTACTTGTACTTCTACAATGACAACACATTGTAATTCTCTAGTTCAGATAATTAATTACCCCTGAGTTACAATATGGAAAAAAACAAACTGGACAGGTCAAAGTGTATTCCTTTTATTTGCAGTACATGTTGATATTTTTTTAAGAGGTGGCATCATCAGATCCCAGTGCATGTATTTTCTAGTAGTGCACTTCTTTGTTGGTTTTTGCGGCTTTTGGGACACACAGATCCAGGAATTCTTCAAACTACTTGCATGGCTGGGTTCACTAGCAAACATTACAAACCAGCACCATACATATGATTTCGCGTAGGTATTTACTCATGTTTTTTTTTTCTCCTGTGTTTATTAACATTATTTGTCCTTACCGCCTCCTAATATCTAAAATCTGCCGACCACGCTTGCGATTTTTGCACAATTTTCCCGAAATTCTTTCTTGGGGTGGACAGATTTTGCTCAGGCGGGGTAAAGACAGATTTTTATACATAACATTGTGACTATTTTAACAAGTCTGAGAAATAAAAATCGATCTTGTTCATCATAAAAAAAAGGAAAACATGGATTGACAGTACCAAACATCATTTTCTTTACCTTCAGGAGACAGCTAACAAAAGGCTAGGCCCATCACATACTACTAGTACAGTTTGCTGAAGGTATTGCACATTTAGTTCGAAATAAACAAAAAAAAAAGTAAAAAAACAAACAAAACAAAACAAAACAAAAACAAAAAAAAAATACATAGAACAATTCTCTTACTTCTAGGTGAAGTATACATAATGTACAAAACTAGAAGTCTGTTGAAACTGACAAATAGTACACTTTCAAATAAATAAATAATGGAATCTGTTATTCACACATCTTCTATAAGCTAATTCTGCAGGCGACTACGTATATGCAAGAACTGGCAGAAATTCAGCGTGAGGTAGTTCATCAAAGCCGACTTAAAACTCAGAATGACATGGTTTGTTTGGAGAGATGCAGTAATTTAAAAAAAAAAGGCGTTTGTGTGTGTGTGTGTGTGGGGGGGGGGGGCTAATAATAATACAATTCAAACTTTAACAGTCGCTTTTCCATTGGGTATTTGCGCAAAACTTTATCGATTTTTAATAAACGTAAAAAAAAAATATAATTTTTTTTTCATTAAATCATAAAATGCGATTCATTATGACGAAGTGACACAAGGAGTCATCCTGTAACCATGGCAACGAAAGTAAATATATTGTTTTACCGTTGTTACGTACAATATTTGTGACCCTCCAGCACAAATCCAGTCACTTCGGTCAAATTTCAGAAATTCAGATTTTATATTTATCTGAAAGTTTATTAAAAATACTTGCGTGACACTAATTCAACCAATGAGAAGCTGCTTTTCAACATCGCCCTAGCAACAAGAAGGCTTTGTTCTGAGGCCTCCCATTAGTATATAATTACATAGATTTCTATTTAAGGGTTGTCAAGAGGGAACCCCCATCTTTCTAACAGTACTAAACATGTGCGCGCAAGCGCGAAGGAAAGTCGTGTTTTGAGCTGATTTTTCTTTGTTTTAGATTTAATTACTGTCAGAGTCAGTTGTTGGGATGGTTTGTTAATATAAAGATTTTTATGTAATTTGACTTTTTTTTAACATTAAAATCTGCAGTTTTCATTATTTATAAGTAATTATTATGATCATATTTTACCCAACTGAGATCGAATGATTCTGTATGTAGAACCTGAATGAAACTAATTTTATATCATTATAATATCTTCATTGTTATTCATTCTATGGGCCAGATTGGACCCTTTGACAGGCTGGATTTGGTCCCCAGGCCTTATGTTTGACACCTGTGTACTCTACTAGAGTATATTCTAGAAATTTTAAAAAATATATACTCTGTCAGATTTAGATTTTTTTCCAGTTCAAGCAAATCCAAATCTCAAGGAACCTATCTGAGGAAAACATGGAAAATAAAATTAGAAACACATTTTTAAAAATATTGGAAAAAAAAAAAAAGAAAAATTTATGCATCTAAGGGTGTTGTGCCACATTTTGTAATAAATGTCCACACTGTAATAACTTTATTTTCTAATAATGTGTCCCAAAGCATTGTGAAATACATTTTGCAGCATTACACAATAAGTGATTATATTTTGAAAAAAAAGAAAAAAAAAAGATGTAAGTGTATTTTGTAATAACCTTCTCAAAATGTAATCACTTATTAAGCTTTGCAGCAAAATGTATTAGAAAATGTGTTGGGACAGTTTATTACAAAATATGGATTAAAAAGTTTTAATTCACCTGACTAGTTGTGTAAAAAAAAAAAAAAAAAAAAAGGCAAATTTGTATTTCAGTTTTGCGTAATATACCATTTATGCTACGTCTGAAAAACCACCTCACCAAAACCTTTAATTGAAAAACGAGGGTTTTGTTGAAATTTTAGTTTTTCATTCAGTAAATTTTTTATGCGTTTTAAGTTTCATCAGCGCAATTTGAGGGTCAATGGAAAAGCGACGACTTTCGGGCCAAGAACTTAAGAGCACTTTAGACAAGTTACGTTTTACGAATTGATTTTTTTTTTTAAGCTAACGGATACACATCTCTGCTGAAGCTGCCATTTTAACACGTGACGCTTCTTCTCACTCCTTGTTTATAGAATTAGCACATGGGCTAAAGTGTGTTTTGTACGACTCGAATCAGGCTCTGCAGTCACTTTCACTGTGTCTCATTTTTTACAAATGCTTAAAAATAACCAACTAAACCATTTCTTTTCAACTCTGAAGAAATTAACAGCAGGAGTTGGCTGTTTCCTGTTACATTTAGCCTCGTTATAACAAAAATGTTGACAATTATAAATATGTGGTTAGAAATTATTTAAAATATTGTTGCTTAGTATTACTAAAACGGGTTGCACCAAGTTAAGGGGAAAAAAATTGTACAAATTATTATTATTTTTTTTACAATTAATATTTACAGCTAGAAACTGCCAGGTTTAATAAGTAGCTTAGCTAGCTACATGTGCTTACTGACAAAAGTTAATGTTACCTAGTTATTATCAGTTAATACCCGTTTAAAGTGACTATACTAGAGAGGTAATGTGACATGTTTAGCATGTTTAGCCTGATGCAAAACAAAAATGATGTTAAATAAACCTTTCACAAAATAAAAACAATTTATATCTACTGACAACAAATATGTTAGCCTAAATGAGCAGATAGCACATTCATAAATGTGTAGAAATTAAACATATTTCTGCCTGAAGATGTAAATAAAATATCTTGCCTACATGAACAGAAGAGTATTTGAAGCCAAATATATACAGAATATGTGTGCATTGCTGTTCTAGTTAAACATATTCATAGGCTAAGTTACTGCTAGTTATGTTAATGCTATATGACCTTTGCTTCCTTTTGACACTTGCCTCTCACTGGCTAATGCTAAAATTGTTCACGTAACTGGTTTACACATTAGTCACTAGTTTAAATATTCACTTTTACTGGTGTTTTACCGACGCCATTGATACCAGAAACTGGCTACCCCACCCCCGTTTTTATCTGATGGCCTGCAACTTTATGCTGCTACTGGACTAATTTCCATGACATTTTCAGGAAAGGTACGAGGTGACATTAAATGTTGGTGAATGTAGGTCAAAGGTCACCAAAAACATGTTTTCACAATGATCAGAGGTGGGGCAAATCAGGAATTTCCTTTTCATTCAGTTTTACATTTAGCTTCTGTTTGCTCTCACTGTTGATGTGCATTTACATCAGAACCTTGAAAGACAAATTTGAAGACTCCAGGTCAGGGGTTGACCAAATACAATCTCGAGGGAGCCTGTTTTAGCCATGTCCCTCTTCCACCACACCTGGTTCAATTAATAATCAGCTCATCATAAAGCTCAGGGGAAGTCTGATAATGATGTAATGGCTTCCAGGTGTGAAGGAAGAGGGAAATATTTAAAACAGGCAGGATACTGGTCCTGGAGGGCCCTCCAGGACTGGACTTGGACACCCCTGCTCTCGGTCAAAGATCAAAATCAAATTCATCTTACATACTTCCAATGAGCACCACAGTGCTGAACTTCCAATTGTACAATGTATAGATTTTGACCTATTGTTGATCCAAGAGGTCAGAGGTCATTCACTCAATTCCCAACAAACTAAAATGGTCTATAATGGATAAAAAAAACCCAGTAGAAATAGAGACTTAAGCTGCGTTTCCACTAGTATCGGTTCTACTCGATTCTACTCGCGTTGCTACTTTTCCACTATGAAAAAGGACCCGGTCCAATGGTATCCAGTCCTAGATTTTTGGTACCTATTCCACTGAGGTTCCAATGATAATATAATGTGATGTGTAAACAGTGTGGACACTCATTGGTGGAGTTGTCTCTGCGTCATGGCAACATGTGACCCGCCATTTCTAAAAGAAACTAGATTTGGAGTTACAGTAAACAGAGCAGTCAGTTAAATTTAGTCCACAACGCAATGATGTCATTGTGCAAAACTACACCGTGGTCGGTCATGGAGGTTTAGAGAATTCCGTCTTTGGTGGATGATGAAAAAAATCTGCGCGAGCTTGACAGGTGCCTCAAGATGACGTCCAAGTACAATAGTATCTGTACAGAAACGCTGTCAAGGAACATTACGTGGTCCCCGAGTTGAATCGAGTAGAACTGATACCATGTAGCGGAAACACAGCTTTAGTTACTATTATTCAGAGATAGGTGTCATAACCTTTGACCTTGAGTGTCCTTGAACAGTCAAAATCAAGTTTTAAAAAAAAAAAGATTTTAAATTACCGTAATTCCAAAAAGAGTGGCGATAAGTACTTAGTTATTACTGTCAAAAAGTAGGAAACTACATGTAGGCTCCAAAATGGCATCGTGACCTTTGACCTTGAAAGGTCAAACCCACAGTCTCGTCTTTTGAGAGAGATAGAGATGTCGATTAAGACCTAAAATGTTTGCGAGGGGGCGGGGTTTGTTGTGTCTGGCACCACTTGCTATTAAAGAAAACTTGTGGTCAGTTATTAAGACACAATGTGAATATTCAGTTTCACTACTAGTGATAGTGAATATGAAGGATAATATTAAAACATTAAAAGCTTCTTAAGTTTGAAAAGCTGATGTAAAGTAGTAGAGCAAATTCAGTTTCTGGTAAAGATGGAGTAGCGACTGGTGTGATGGTTTCAAAAATGACCAGTGAAAATACTAAAAAATAATACCAATAATAATAACAAGCTGGTGCAACCCAATCTAGAAATGGAGGAAAACATACGGAGAAGCCATGGTACTGCAGTGGAAAGAACGGTCACAATGTGGCTTTAAACACGTTTGGCAGACGTTGTTATTTTTCCGAAGAGGAGCACAAAACGACAGCGTATTAAGAGACGATCGAGCCAAAACATTTGCATCAAAGACCCACCCCCGCCCCCAAAAAAAGCCATCACCATAATACGATCCACATTTAAACAATGTGACATCTACGTATACGTGACATTTCTGCCTCTGCCATCGTATTGCCGCTATCTATGACGACCAATTCAAGACCCTGCTTCTTCCAGATCCGAGTCTTAGTTATGCAAACATTTGTAGTGACAAATATGATCTCAGGTAAGTGGATGAATCAAACGTGATAGATAGAAAATATAAATAGGCTTAAGAATTTTACGTTGCAACTCGCCAGCTAATAACCAGCTAATAAAAGTACATTTACCACGTTATCCATGTCTTATGTTTGTCAAAAATGCCATCACAACCAACACATCCAAAACATTCCATAAAATACTGATGATTTCAGATATCAAATTAATATTTTTTAGTCAAAGAAAAGCCACTGCAAAGAATCGCTTCTTTGTACTTTGATGAAAGACCTTGATAAACCTGCCTTTGCCTTAAAAGGACTCAAACATATGCCGAATCACCTCTGCGTACACAACCTCGCCTTCATACCCTGCAAGACACGCCAGTCTCTGACTTAAAACAAGTACAAAAATATACAATGCATCTGTGAGAACTACAACCCCCGTCATACATTAATGGTTTGATATGGAAACTACGGACACCATAAAAACCTTCCACATACTCAGGAATGGAAACGCTTGACAAACAACAGGCACTTTTCCTTTCAGAGAAAAAAACATAATTAAGATAAGGAAGCAAAAAGAATGAAAAGACTCAAAAAGGGCACTATTATTGCATACAGGAAGAATGGTTTTGTTTCTTTTGGGATGTTTGTGCTGCAGTTTTACGTTTCGTTTTTTCAAAAAATTATCTACAGGAAGGGCTGGTATGTGACGTGTTTGACCAGCTTTTAGAAAGAAAGAAAAAGAAAATCACATTTCCAGTCAAATTTTCAAATAAAACTAGTACATTACATTAGTATGTCCACTGGTACCGACTCAATTCTGTAAACCTGAAGAGCATTTCCATTACAGGATAGTACTTACTTTCCAGTACCTGGCCGTCATAGCAACAGTACGGACTTTTCAGTAGCTGGTTGTCACGGTGATGCGACATGTCCTTCCCTGTCATCTGCTCAGGTAATTGTTGATAGACTTGCTTGTTTCTTTTCCTCTCATCTGAATTTTAATGTCGGCCACCAAAGAGTGAATGCCCTGGACCGTCCATGGTGTTATATTAAGGGCTGTCATCATGCAGATTAACCTACAGCTATATTTACCATCAACTTTCGCAACTGTATTTTGTAAATCGGTGGATTGCAGGACTCTCACTGGAAATTATGAGCAAGAAGATACAGGGAGGGTGCAAGGTTGTTGCATTTTGACAGTTTCACATGTAGTTGCAAATTTTGCATGGAAAGTGGCCTTTAAAATGCTGGCATGACATCGCTATTTTCACCAATAACTGCATTTTATTTCTTAATGTCATACTTAAATGATCAATAAGA
Source organism: Siphamia tubifer (assembly GCA_020466265.1). Taxonomy (NCBI): domain Eukaryota; kingdom Metazoa; phylum Chordata; class Actinopteri; order Kurtiformes; family Apogonidae; genus Siphamia; species Siphamia tubifer. The sequence continues at coordinate 12,598,170 of CM035801.1, read as the reverse complement.
TGCCAGACATAAGATGACGGTCTCTGCTAGAATCCACACACGATAGCCAAGGAAGGAAATGGACACTGGAGGGTTGAATTTGACAAGGAGAAACTCAGATTGTGGCAAGGAGGCGGTACGCCCTTATGCTAGCGTGTGGGGAGAATTCTGTATTACTTGGAATCTGGGCAGAGCTGACAGCAAAAAAAACTAGTACTGGGTGCCAGATTTCAGGGGTTTTTTTTCATAATGAGTTGAGCCGGTACCAGTGGAAACGTGTCATAATATTACTAATAATAGGATGTGGTAGTTCCAAGCAGACATCTTTTCCCTTCGAGATGCCAAACAACAACACGTTCACATGCGTTTCCCAATATCACCGATCCCTACTTGACCCAAGCACTTTCTACTTCCACCGTCACTGACTTCACAACCTCACACGACTTCACATCTTCAACAAGAAACATTCTATAGTCTGGAATTGTCAACGATATTTTGCCGTTGCATCCGCTCAAAGCTCACTCCACATCCCCTGGTTTTACCAAAGTAACACTACAGGGCTCAAGACTGGAACTCCCATGTGTGACTAGATTGGATATCACTGGTGCGCCTATAAAATATATTTGCACAAAAATAAAGGCTTGTGGTTAGATAATGGGCTGCACAATAAATCAGAACCCTGACATGAGCGCTGAAAAAACAAGCTGTAAGCTAGTTGACTCAAGTGCCAAAAAAAAAGGCCTCCACCAGCAGAAACAAGCAATCAAATAACCTCCCTTGCCAGCTGACACCAGTGCTAAGATGATACTGTACTTGCTGCGATTTACTCGCTTATGCGGAACTTGGACGTTGGACTATGCTGGCTTGGCAGGTCACCATAATCCTGCTGGGAGTCAGTGAAACAAATTGCTTAACAATCAGCTGACCATAATAAGCGAATCAGAGAGATAATAAAGCTAAACACATTGCACAATTAGCAAGGGTGCGTATGATTGCCTAAAAAAAACTAGAATTTTGAGAACCGCTAGCCTAGTTCACATTGAGTCAAAGTCTTCAAAATGAAGTGTTCAATAGCAGACTATTTTTCGAAGACTTCTCCTTTGAGGCACGTGCAGAGACACCCAATGGGCCAGAATATCCAGACAGAACCAATCAGCTGAAACATGCACCTGCTCGTGACGTGGAATACCTGGATTCCACACTCGCTGGCCATGTATCCCTGGAGGAAGGGGCACATGGTGCGCTTAGATTTTTGCTGATGCGCCCAATATTTCAGGGGTTGGGAGTCGGTCTTGAGCCCTGTTCTACCAATCCAATTTCCGACAAGGTACTTCAAAGCACTGAAAATACACAACACGGCCATCGGAAAATCCCACCATATCTTACGGGACCTAACTGCCATTGTCAGTTCTATTACTTGACCTTTTAATATCCACTCTTTTTATACTTAGATGAAATCTGAGGCCGAAATGCATGGACTTCATTTAAGAGGAAATATATTAGCGCACATACGACCCTCAAATGGGTGGATGGTCCAAGAAGAGCCAATGCTAAACTGCCGAGTTTAGATTTTACAAAGTGGGTAGTAGTTGTCAGTTACAATAAGTGGATCCTATGTCGTATGCTTTTAAAATGATATGATATACAATGGGTAGGGTTGTAATTATCAGGGGTGATAGTTAGTCATTTAAATTAGGTTTCAATGGCTCACTGCAAACCTGTCTTGAAGATAAAATTACATCTACCATAAAATCTGTACAAACTCAATCTACATTTATATGGCAAGTTGTAAAAGCAGTAGCTTCCATGTGAAACAAATAACTTTCAACAGAAAAATAGATCACATTAAAACATTTTACAGATATTTCTTTAAATTTCCACCATCGGTTAATACAAACCGAAATGTAGTGAAATCATAAAAATTCTCTTCTCATCTTAGGTTTCCAAGAAAATTAAGAAATGCCACAATAAATTACAGCTAGGACTTGAACAAAAAGTCATTTTAAAAAAAAAGACTAGGACTGTAATTTAAAAAAAACAAAAAAACAAAAACAAAGGAAAGATCCGTCCTTTGGTGAAATTAACGCATTTCTCAAACAGCTATCTGGCTAATCGCTATGCTACTGAAGACGAGCACGAGGGGTGGGAGGAGGAAAATGCAGGGGGCGGGGCTAGGAGCCAGTGTTGGGCCTGCGGTCTTGGATGCGACCCGGTAGCTAGGCCCGGCCCAGGACCGTGAACACGTGTCCATGATAGTCATGTGTAGCAGCCCAAGGCGCCAGGGGCTGGAGCGGCAGCGGCGGGTCTGGCCGTCTCCAGGCTGCCATCTGCGTCGGTCGGGGTCGGGTCAGTGGCCATGGATGAAACATCGGTGACGGAGGCGGAGGAGGATGTAGAGGGGTGGTGCTGGTGTTGGTGGGAAGGGCTGCTCACTGTTGCACCTGTGCTATGAGGAAACAGGTAAACGCTTGTGGTCAGCCATCGAAAGAAAATGTTTACTTTGAAGAAACCTTTTAGATGTTGATGCACATTTCACACACATACAGTGATCATAACAGTCACATTACCTTTGGATATAATGTATGTGCAAAACTTTACTGATATCACCGCTTTATAATGTTTTAGAAAGTATCTGTTTCAGACATTAAATGTGCTAAATCTTACATACAGACAGTGTATTGAAGTAGATCTCAACCGATCAATCAAACTTTATTTATATGGAACTTTTCATACATGGTGCATGTAGCTAAAAGTGCTTTCCATCAGACCCCCCCATTATCCCACTGTTGCAGGTACAGTTAAAACACACACACACACACACACACAGCAGAATGAAATAATGTTAAAAGTAAACATTTAATTAAAAGCTAAGCTAAAAAGTTTTTAGTTTACCCTTAAAAATATGAACAGTGGCAGTGGACCTCAGATTCTCAGGTCGACTGTCCCATAGTTCAGGGGTCATAAAAACTGAATGAGGCCAAACCATGCATTTTGATGTAAACTCTAGGAACAGGTAGGTAGACCTGGTAGATCTGAGACCAATATTCCTTTGGACTAAAGAAACCCACACCCTGTCATGGGGTATGGTCAGGGTCAGATCCTGTTATGGGTTAGGGTTAGGGTCAGACCCTGTCATATTCAGACCAAATGTGCAGACCTGAACCCACTTCGAAAAATTTCAGCAGGAACCCAAACCATTCAACATTCCTGAGCTTTTTGAATTTGTGTTCCAGGAGCTGCAAAAAGTCCATCCAACGCCAGTAGAGGAGAGATAAGACATGTGAAAACTGTGACTGAAAACCAGGATTATTCCACCAAATACTGATTTATCAACTTTTACCAAGTTACAACATTAATATTGTGTTTAGAAATTGGTATGAACTGGTTTTCTTTGCATTTGAGTCTGAAACCTTTTTAAAATTTTAAAACTTTTTAAAATTTATTGACCATCAAATAATCATCATTCAATAAAACAGCATTAATAATAAATAGGGGTGTGACGAGACACTCAGCTCATGAGACGAGATGCAGGATTGGATTCACGAGATAAGACGAGATTTTAAGAAAACTAAATTACAAATTATATGAATGGACAACAGACATTTAACAGAGTTGCACATGGATTTTATAACTCTGTAAACGTTAACTTTTAATGAACTTATTAATCTACAAATTGAAAGTAAAATAAAATGTTATGAAAGTTACCACAAAATAAAATTATATATTTCTCCTTCTTTCAAAATCAAATCTGTCACTTTACTGTGGAACTTAAGGTGTGAATATATTTGTTAGTGTTGTGTGGTTTGTTGGTGTTTTCTTGGCAGGTGCAGTTGTTGATTTGAGTACCGAGCTGTGCTGCTAGAAATGTCTCTGTGTTGTGCTCTTATTAGCTGCAATGTACAGCATTGTTTGCACCTGGGGGTGCACACTCAGTGCCCACAACACCTGGATAGTGAGGTGCAAATAATGTCCAGTTTAAACAGTGCAGCGTGGAAGAGCTACGCTTCATGCACCCCGACGTATAGAAATAGTGAGAGAGTAAATACGCTGGGGCAGGAGATGACGGAGCGCTTAATGTGGCACCATCACAGTCTGTTTATTGTCTGTGTCTTATCAGTCACTCTCTTGTCATTTATCATTTCTGCCAGAAACCCAAAACGCTGCCAAACAAACCATTTAAAATTGGCGGGGGCGTCCGTCAATGGTCTTGTGAGACAGAATATTAACACGACAAGAAATCTCGCCAAATTACACTTCGTCACACCCCTAATAATGAATGAAATGCAAACAACCCCCCCCAAAAAAAACCCCTTATGATATTTACATTTCAATAAATACCTACAAATATTAATACAGTATCGTGAAATGAAATATTGTGATATATTACAGAACCAGGGGCGGTGCTTATGGACAGGCAAGAAAGGCAGCTGCCCTGAAGCCACAGCCATTAGGGTGTCCTCTAGAAACATTTATGTGTGTGTGTGTGTGTGTGTGTGTGTGTGTGTGTGTGTGTGTGTGTGTGTGTGTGTGTGGGGTGTACATAGATGTGTGTGATATGTCTGTGTGTGTTTTTGTGCATACGTGTGTGTAATTGTGTATTTGAGTAGTTGTATGTGTGTGTGTTTGTGTAGTTATGGATGTGTGGTTGTGTGTATAGTTCTGTGTTTGTGTAGTTCTGTGTAGCTTAGAGCTTACCAGTACCCCTGTGTGCAGAAGTGATATTTTCTTGTGCCCTATACACACACACTCCATCTATCTATTTCATCTATCTATTTAGTCAAAGAGGTTTATTTGTCACATACACAGTTATACACAGTACAATTGAGCAGTGAAATGTGTTTTCTGTACCTGCATCCTTTAAGAATAACACTGAATAAAAATAAAATCTTAAGTAAATCTTAAGAATTAAATAAATAAAAGTAGAATGGAACAGCAGCATACTTATATTTAAATAAAGTAAATAAGTCATTAATCCAAAGTTTTTCATCAATACACACATGAAAATCCACTAACCTATGGAGCCTGGCTGTCCCCTGATGACACCATTCTTTGTCCTTTCCTCCCAGTCCAACACTTCTTTATATATCAATTCTGCAACAAAAATCCATCCATTGGTTAGTTCGTGTACCAGTTTTAATCACTTACACTGAGCTGCAAAAACAGAGGGACAAAACATTCAGCACAGGTAGTGACAAAACTGCAAATCTTCCCTGCATCTACCCAGTTATTCTGTTGATAAGCGTAATGTTTTATAAAGGGAAGATATCATCATATGCTGATGATAATCTTAAAATGATACTTAGGAAGAGTCTGGACATTGAACTCAAGCAATAATAAAAATATCCACAGATATAAAGTGTTCTATAAACATATGGTACGGTCCCAGTAGAAAGAAAGAATGTCTTAAAACTGATGTTACATCAATATTCTGTCTTATAATGTCAGAATTAGAATCAGATTGATTGTCATTTGGCATGCAACAAAAACATCAAATTAAATTAAATTGGCAGATCAGAGGCTTTGGGTTAACTGTTACCATGGCAACACCATCAGGAATGGACTTTGTTTCTAATTTTCACACACATTTTTGGTTCTATAAGGCCAAACAAAATAGCATGTGTGGTTCCGGTCACGAAAATGCCGACTATGTAGACATTTTATCAGTTTGTCAAAATAAATTAAATATAATGAACCGGCCGACTGCCGACTCTTATCTACGAAATTCCCAAAGACTGATGATGAGAGAATTTATTTCTCCGTATTTAGTCCGTATTCATGTTTACCAACATGTGTAACCTGTCTGACCACCGTGATTTATGACTAGCGACAAATGACGAGCCATATACATCGTGTCCATGTCCATCAAAACAACCCTCAATGCATGTGATTGCTGCGCGAGTTTTGATTGGCTGTTCGCCTCTTGATGAATCAGAGTACATCGTCTGTTAATTTCCCACTCACTTCACACTTTGTTTGTTTCTTTATTAATTGGGAAGATGGTTTTATATCTTTATGGAGCATCTCTTGGTCACAATGACTTGTGTGCCTGGTGTGGGGAACCAAATACAAATCCTCTTCCAGAGCTAAAAAATAAATTTAAAACTGTACTCCCGCACTGTCAAGATTGTGAGAGGAATAACAAGAAGCCAGTAACAAAACAGCAGTATGGCAAGTGGAAATAAGTTGAACAGTAAATAGATAGCTGTATATGTCCACTAAAGCCTTCAATATTGGGGTCTTTATTTCATTGAAATAATATTTAGATGTGGATAGAATTTACATTTGTAGTTAAACTGTATTTTTGTTGAAAAAAAATCAATAAAAGACAAAATGTTGATGTCAAATCAGATCTTATTGTATTTCAATCATCTAAAATTCATTTATGCTCTCTTAAAACATTCTGTAAATATACATGTACATGTACATGGCAAATCTGAGACAATGTGTTGATTTTCTAACTGCTGGAAAGCATAACTGATATTAAATCTTAATTTTTGGAGCTTCTTTTTAGAAGACGGGTATATAAAATTGTAAATAAAATAAAATATGGATGACCGACCTACCTACCCAATTTTTTCCTATCCATGTGATGGGAACCACATATATTATTTTGTTTGGCCTAATGTAAATACTGTTGAATAAGTTGATTCTAAATTGGTTTAGGCCTGTTTTGTTCATTTGTTCTGTTATTTGATGATGAGAACGGGGGTGGGATTGAGTACGTTTTTCTTCCTTCCACTCCTTTTTGAGGGACCATTTACACGAGGACGATTACGGCTAAATACGACATCATATTTTATCAGAAATTCCTTTTATTTATACAAAGCCCACGCCGTCAGGGTGTGAATACCCACAAATCTCAAGACTCCTTCCAGAATGGGGCGTATTGAAAACATGCTGGGTCATGTCTCCGGCCAAATGGCAAGAAATGCACATGTTCATGTTGCGTGCGTCTTTACGTCACACATGTTCACGTCACATACACTTTCAAGTTATATTCATACGCTGAGCAGGTAAAGCAACAAACATGTTGGACAACCTGGATCCCACACATCTTCCAGCTGCACTAGCATTAGCATTAGCACTAGCAGCTCTAGTAAATGTACAGGAGTCGTTTCAGCTATTGTACAGAAATTATACACATGCCATAGCTGAACAGAGACGGGAGGACAATTATGTCAAAAACAGAAAAGGACATGTAGGCAGTTTATCACAGTCCCACATAGCCGGCCTGCATTGACTATCCAATCATATTTTGCCGACTGTTGCGTCTTCATATAAACAAGGATTTCCTACTAAATATGCTCTTCTAAACGTAAGTGAAAAACTGAAGACGAGACGTCACTTTTCCGTCTTCTGTTTTCATCGTCTCTGTAAATATGTAGCCTGACTACAAATTGATGATTTTTTTTTTTCCTTTATTATTAACTTGAATGTATTCTGTGAATAATCGAAATAGATGCAGGGCACATTATGTCAGCATGTCTATGTGATGTCTGTGTAATGTCTTAATGCATATTTACTTTCTTTGATTACCTCAATTCAGCTTCAGTGTGAATTTGAATTTAATCTAGTTCCTTCAGTCTTTCTGTGCTGTTGATTTTTGGTATTAAATCCCAGCTTGTTCCAGGAACAGAGCTGATTACTATTGATTAAAAAAAAAAGCCTCTGCCATCTGGACCCTGCAGCTGAAGAACACTAACCTCAGTTTTGCTAAATCAGAGGCAAATGTACACACTGCTCACACAGCAAAACTAGCAATCGCAATGTTAAGTAAAGGAAAAAAGATTAGACCATCAAAAGTCATAAAAAAAGGGTTATGCAATTTAAGTACCATCTCCAGTGTGGATCATGTGACTAAAACAGACAAAATAAAACATGGAATGAATCAAAGCACTGTTTTTATCAGTACAATGACATAGATATTGTTGGAAGAGCTGAAGTGGTTTTGGTTATTTTCCAGAAAATATGTTAAATGAACATACTATATCAGCTCTGAGGTTAAACTACTATGAGCTATTTGTGTTGGTGTCATTATATTTGTCCAAACAAATGGACCTTTCATTGGATCAGGTATTAAAATGAACAACAAACTGAATTAAACAAGGGGCGGAAAAATAATTATTTCTGTCAATGTATTTTTGTGCATTTTAGTATATTTTAGTATGCTTTTAGAGCATGTATTGACAAAAGAAGGTAAGTTATTTTGGTTATTTTCCAGAAAACATGTTAAACAGATAGATATAAGCTCTGAAATTAAACTATTATGAGACATTTGTATTGGTATAATTATATTTTTCCCAACAAATGGACCTTTCATTGAATCAGGCAATAAAATGAACAACACACTGAACAAAACAAAGGGTGGGAGATGAATTATTTCTGTGACTGGATTTTTGTGCATTTTAGTATATTTTTTGGAGTGGACTTTAGTGTACTGTAGTATATTTGCAAGAACATTTGAATGTACCATTGTGTATTTTACTATATTTTTTTTGCATATTTTATTTAGTCTGTTTTAATGCATGTACTGATGGAAGAGAACTTAAGTGATTTTGATTATTTTCCAGAAAACATATTAAATGGATAGATATCAGCTCTAAAATTAAACTACTATGAGCTATTTGCCCAAAAGGTGTTATCAATAAATCACATTATCTCCAGCTCTGTCTATTGATTATAAAATACCTTTGTGCATTGGACAATAAAAAAAAAACATTTAAATCATCTAAAACACCATGATCATTAATGTTTATGTGTGCAGGAAATATGCAAAAAATTTGGCGAAATATTAGGATTGTGCAACAGGCGTCTGCACGTTTATGAATTCAGACAGACTATGCAGAGGCAGATATGTGCGTCAGTTCCAGAAGAACATTTAATGTCCTAAAGGCTGCACTGCATTGGAGCTGCCTTATGCAACACAGGGAAAAACGCTGAGTGTTTGTGACGGCTTATTGAACACAAGGGTTAGAGAGAGGAGCCGAGGGCAGATGAGAGCAGATGAGGGCTCGTTCCTACCTTTCCACTCGTCCACTGTGTGCTCCCTCTCATCCAGCTGTTTGTCTGTGATCACAGGCGGTGGCTGCAAAGCAAACACACATACTTTATACACACACACATATATATATATATACACATTTTATTTATTTTTTTTAAATCATTTTATTTGTAGATTTTCAACAGTATAACAGATGTACAGAGGAATAAAAGTGCGAAAATTAAAATAAATAAACACATAATTAAAGGTGCCATTCCTCTGAAAACCACTTTTCCAGGCTCCTTTTTGAATCCAATGGATCACCCAGAGTTACCAACACATTGTGCAACAGGCGTCTGCACGTTGTAGGGTAGTGTCCCCTCCACTACCATTCATAGAAAACAACACAGAGAAACGAACAACTCAGAAAAAGCCTGTCCACTACACGTCACAAGGACATTAGTTGTCACCCACATAGGGTTAAGCCTATCCCCCATTGCAGTGAATCTGAAGTAGCATTAGCATTAGCATCTACAAGAGAAGCTGGCGCCACGGTAGCTGCTGCACAAACTTGAAAAAAAATGGTGGAGCAAACGGGTTCATGTGCTCTCTGTGGAAATAAAGCGAGGTTTTTTTTTCGCTGCGCAATTTCAAAACAAGCGACGGCATAAAACCTGGCTGGATGCTACTCTGGTAAAGGTAAAGACACACCGAGCGAGAGGGGAGGGGGTTCATTCACGCATGCTGAGCCAATCAGAGATGCCTCATCAAAGCACCATGGACATCTATGAGGAAGTACCGGTAAACTCTGTTGTTTGACCTCAAGTCATTTTTCTACCGTGAAGAAACAGCTGGAAACAAAGCAATCCTGACGTTTCTTTAAATAGAACCAACACACAATGTATTCAATAACAATGGAGAACACTGTAATATTAATGAAATAACCATGGAATGGCTCCATTAAATAATTAAATATGTCATTAATTAAATAAATTGGAATTAAATATATAAATGTATTATTAAATGTTAGCCTTGTAAATTAGCCCGCCTATAGTGGCAAAAATATTTTTGCCTGAATCGTTGGTCTAGTGACGCTCCATAGAGCCTCAGCCAGGACCGGTAAAATGTTTGTGTAGTGAGATTGTAGGGCGGGGCTTAGCACAATGACGACAGTTTGTTTGTTTGTTTGTTTGTTTTACCTCAAACAAATTGATATTTTAATGAATTAGTGACACATTTAATCACATTTATGTATTTAATTCCAATTGGAATTAATTAATGACATATTGAATTCATTATTTCATCATGTATTCATTTAATGTTGGCACTTTTAGTCCTCTATATGGATGCATCATACAATGTGTACATTTAGTAACTTTTTCATTTTATTTATCAATATGTGTTTAACATAGGTCCCTACCACGAACTCAAATAGAAACAGAAATATCTAAATATATATCTACCAACAGTAGGTACATAGTATTCACACAAAATCTAAATGTGAAAACAACAAAATAAAAAAATAAATAAATTTCATTAAACAGATATGTAGACACATATATGCAAATTTAAAAAAATAAACAAGTGGTGCCAATCATAATGAACCCCAACCCTCGTAAATGTCTTAGCTCTCAATGGACATCTCCCTTTCAAAATGTCACATGATGGGTTTGCGCTTTCAAGGTCAAAGGTCATGATGCTATTTGATGATGCTAGTTTCCCATCTGTCAACAATAGTAATATTTATCACCACTCTGTTTGGTATTATGACCATTTAAAGTCATGTGACCTTGATTTTGACCTTTTAAGGTCACTCAAGGTGAAAGGTCATGACGCTGGACAAAGAAAACACAAAAGTAAAAAATTAAGAAAAAAAAAAGAGCAAAAGTGGAAAGTAAACAAAGCGAGGGTGAACGGGTAAAAAAAGACAAAAAGAGAAAAAGATCAACAAATGAGGGTGAAAAAAGAAAGAAGAGAAAGGAAAAAGAAAAAGAGAAGAAAACAAGGCAAAAAAAAGGAAAAAAGAACAGAAAAATGGGGAAGTACCAAAAAGAAGGAAAGAAGAAAATGTAAAGAAAAAAAGGTAAAACAGAGAAAAAAGAAAACGAAAACAAGGCAAAACGAGATGACATCTGGTCATATTTATTAGTTTAACCGACAATATTTATTATGTAATTATAATAAAATAAGATTTTGTCACATTAATTTTCATTTCACAGATAAAAAAAAAATAATAATAATAAATTGTAACAGCCCCAAAACATCCACCTGAGTTAATCAACAGCCTTTAAAAGTCAAATGCCATCAGTACTCACTGCCTCCACCTCGGTCGGGTCGTACCACACGTTGATGTACGGGTGCTGCAGAGCCTCATCCACCGAGATCCGTTTGGACGCGTCTATTACCAGCATTTTGGATAAGAGGTCTCTGGCTTGGCTCGCTGGAAGATAAAACAAGGAGAGAAAAACAGAAAAGTGTCACCGCTGAGATTCTAAACAAACTTTTATTGGATTCCTACCAGTTATATATCCTGAAGTTCCTTCCATTTAAGACTGTCTGGCTTCCTTAATGTGTTGTATTTCCTGTTGAAACAGGATGTTGGCGCGGGACACAATACAGGGAGGGATCATTAAAAAGTGGAAATGAATGGAAAAGTCAGCGGAGGAGGAAAAGACGGGCTGTGGAAGGGAGGGAAAGGATGACGTGTTCATGGACCTTGTGTGGACCAGCTGGTACAGAATAATAGTAATAATAATGGACTTTTTTGGCCACTGACCCATTATTCATTCACTCTCACATTCTCCCTCTGGTGGTGATAAACTATATATGTATCCACAGTTGTCCTGGGGCAGACTGACAGAAGCGTGGCTGACATTTTGCGCTTACAACCCCCCTCTGAACACGACCAAACATTCATACACCACTGTGGGTGAAATTGGAGGCAAGGAGGGTGAAGTGTATTTGCCCAAGGACACAACAAGCCGCCAACCCTTCGGTTATTGGATGACCTGTTCTATCAACTGAGCCACGGCCGCCCCTCTAGACCCATGGGGGCCTCGCATTTGAGGAAAATCAACCAGGACTATGACATTCTATGAAAACTTATTCGAAGTCATTTTTACGCAGATGACCTCCAGATTTACGTACTTGTGATTCTGAGTGATCATTCTGCACTGGATCCCCTCAATAACTGCCTTCACAACATCAGACAGTGGCTCTCCCTGAATTTCCTTCATTTAAACGAAGGAAAAACAGAATGTATTCTTTTTAGCCCCGACTCAACTCACATTTCACCCAACTTTGGCCCTCCAACACTTCAGTTTGCTCCTATTGTGAGAAACCTGGGTGTTATTTTTGACAAATTTTTAAAATATGACAAACAAGTTAGTTCAGATGTAAAGGCGAGTTTTTTCCAGCTAAGTCTCCTAACAAAAGTCAAGCATTTTCTGTCCCATGCTGACCTCGCTATACATGCTTTTATTAGCTCAAGGTTGGACTACTGCAATGCTCTTTTACACTGGACTAAACCACCGTCTCCTCCATAAACGACACCTGGTACAAAATGCAGCAGCTCATCTTCTGTCCAAAACACATCCAAACACTCCCACATCACCCCAGTTCTACATTCTCTTCACTGGCTCCCAGTACAGTTCAGAATATAGTTCAAAGTTCTATTATTCATCTTCAAGACCATCAATGGTCTAGCCCCGCCCTATAACCATCCATAAACCAGTCAGAATACTGTGCTCTTCAGATCACATCTCTTTGGTTGTCCCCAAATCCAAGTTTAAAAAATATGGTGATCGTTTATTTGCAGTTTTTGGCCCAAGGCTGTGGAATGTGCTTCCAGCACCATTACAAACAATTGCTGAGCTAGCGTTTTTAAATGTGAGTTAAAAACATATTTATTCAGGCAAGCGTTTGACATATAGTTGACTGTCCATGTCTTTTTTATGTTGTTGCTATGGTTTTATAACTTGTTTTATCTTTGTTTTTAACTTGGTTTAATAATTGTTACTTGTTTTTATTGTTTTTATCTAATTTTAGAAAGGACCTTGTGCAGTTTTTGGTGTTGTGAGGTGCTATATAAATACAATTTGATTGATTAATTGATTGAAAGTCAATGTTTGCAATAATCATAGACCAAAGTATGGTCCATATTTACGCTTTTATCTTCTATCAGTGGCATTGCTTGGTCCTCTGAACATCCAAATGGGTCATATCTGATGACCGTGAAAAAGAAAGTTTTCATCAGTAAATGTAGCCTACGAGTTCAACAGGAACACTTCAGTTCCACAGTGTTATTGTTGTTCCTGTCACCTTCTGTCTGATTAAACACGGAGACGAGCTAGAGGTAAATTCCAGTTCACAGGAACAACCTGCTCTTTAAACTGTTGATTTGCACTCACATATTAACCCTTTACTGTTCTGAGGTGATTTAGCTTAAAAAGCCTGAAAAATGCCAAATAAAAACTGCAGCTGTTCTTCAAGCTTTTGGAGTACAGGTAAAAGAATGGGCTCTTTGTAAAAGGAAACACCCTAGAGCAGGGGTGCACAATCCTGGTCCTCGAGAGCTACTATCCTGCATGTTTTAGATGTATTCCTCTTCCAACACACCTGATTCAAATGACAAACCTCTCATCAAACTCTGCAGAAGCCAAATAATGAGGTGTGTTGGAAGGGAGACACATCTAACACAGTAGCTCTCAAGGACCAGGATTGTGCACCCCTGCCCTAGAGTTTGGACAAAAACACTCACTTTGAAAAAAAAATTGACTTATAAACTAAAAAAAAACCCCTGCGAAATGTAAAAAAAAGAAAAGAAAGAAGAACGAAAAAGAAAGACAATGTACAACAAAAATACACAACCATGCACAATGATACACTAAAAATGCTCTAAAAAAAATGCATTAAAATAGAGTTAAAATGCAAATCAAAATATCATTAATGTGGAAGCTGTTTATATAGGTGTTATTAAAATAAAGTTATTAATCTAGGAGCTGTATATATAGGTGTAATTAAAATAATATGAATGTGGGAGCTGTATATATAGGTGTAATTAAAATAATATGAATGTGGGAGCTGTATATATAGGTGTAATTAAAATAATATGAATGTGGGAGCTGTATATATAGGTGTAATTAAAATAATATTAATGTGGGAGCTGTATATATAGATGTTATTAAAATAATATGAATGTGGGAGCTGTATATATAGGTGTAATTAAAATAATATGAATGTGGGAGCTGTATATATAGGTGTAATTAAAATAATATGAATGTGGGAGCTGTATATATAGGTGTAATTAAAATAATATTAATGTGGGAGCTGTATATATAGGTGTAATTAAAATAATATTAATGTGGGAGCTGTATATATAGATGTTATTAAAATAATATTAATGTGGGAGCTGTATATATAGGTGTAATTAAAATAATATGAATGTGGGAGCTGTATATATAGGTGTAATTAAAATAATATGAATGTGGGAGCTGTATATATAGGTGTAATTAAAATAATATGAATGTGGGAGCTGTATATATAGGTGTAATTAAAATAATATGAATGTGGGAGCTGTATATATAGGTGTAATTAAAATAATATTAATGTGGGAGCTGTATATATAGGTGTAATTAAAATAATATGAATGTGGGAGCTGTATATATAGGTGTAATTAAAATAATATTAATGTGGGAGCTGTATAAATAGGTGTTAATATAACGATGTTGCCTACGTGCCAGAACCGGGACATAAGCCTGGTGAGAAGTTAAGCTTTTTTATGCAGCTGTTGAAAACTGATTTGTCACTTTGGGCTTTGCTGTCAGGAGACATTTGTACAAAGAAGGTTGTGTGAAGTGCGTGACGACAGACGCCACAGGTCTGTTCAGATTCATTATTAAGCACGAAAGTCTGCATTTAAAAAGTCGCCCAAGACAAAATGTGACATTTGCAGCAAAATTAACCTTTCAAATGTCTATTGTTCACATAAAAAAGACTAAAAAAGGAAGCAGAGTGTGGACTAAAGTTCAATCAGTGACGATTATATTATTATTATTCATCGCACTTGTTAAATGATAAAGCAGCTGTTATAATTCTCTAAATGGCTCTGCTTCAACTTGGAGACTCTATGCACTTATTATAAGCTTCAAAACTGGGACTAAATCCATTTAACCCTTAGATCCTGGTCCTGGAGAATTACCGTCCTGCATATATTTGATGTGGCCCTCTTCTAGCACACCTGTGTGTTTGGAAAATGAAAATGGGACCAAAGATATAAATGTTAAAGTAACGTTTCATATAAAATGTAACATTCTGGGGAGTTTAAACCTGTGCTACAAATACAGGTCAGCACAGTTTGAGAGGACCCTAGGCCCAGTGGGGGGGTTGACGTAAATTAGAATGAGACCAAACAATGGAAGCCTCCAGAAAGAACCGACGCCCAACAGCCCTTCAGGACAGTGGACAACTTGAAGAAGGAGGGGTTGATGGGAAGGTGTGTCTGATGTCCCTCCTTAGTGTCATGTGACCATTCAGGCTATGTACACTCAAAGACTGGACTTTTAGGACTCCTGACTATGTAACTTTAATCTTATTGAAATACTTTGTAATACTGTAACTGATTGTAAACTATGATTGTGATATTAAAATAATGAAAAGACAATGAGAAGACTCAAAGAAGTTTATCTTAACCGACCACTATTAGGCCTAAATATAATTGAGTTAAATATACTTACTTAATTATCAGTGTTGTACCTGAACGTGTTCATTGAACGATCGTTCACAAACGATATCATATTTTTGACGAATGTGAACGACTCGTTCACTTTTGCCAAATGAACGGGAAGTTGTGAACGTGGTTATTCTGGCATTTATTGAACTGCGCTCTTATTTAGTTCACATTTCGTTCTTATCACGTTGTAATTATTGAGTCCTATAAGGAATAAAATGGGATCAGCGAGATCGCGGGGCAGCGAGAGAGAGAGAGAGAGAGAGAGAGGCAGGCAGGGAGAGAAAGAATACTGTAACATGCGACTAGTCGACTCCTCCAAATTTAAGTCGACGTGTGCTAGTATATATTATTGGCAACAATATTTACTGTGACAATAAAGGATTCTATTCTATTATTCTAGGTTAGTATTTTTCAACACACAAAAGAGAATTTCAAGCCGTGCGATGGCCAACCTATCAGAACCCAACCTCATCAGAAGCCTGATAACGACCATCACCATGTAGCTATTGCGCTCCGACATTAAAAGACAGTGTTATATTCAGTGCTGGGAATAACAGCATTACTAACGCAGGCACATTAATTACCATATTACTTTATCCATAACTGTATCACCATTACTGTTACTTGGGAAATAATGTGACGCGTTACAATTTGATGAATTGGGACAAAAGTGTTGACCCGGGTACAGACAACAACTGGGACTTTTGGCAACATATGTGGTTTTTTTGGTGCTGCATATGTCTGAACCAAGCTCACATTCAGCTCAGTGTAGAACAAAAGAAAATTAAATCGAAAAAAAGAAATCGATCATGATTTGCTAAGAAGTTGGATAGGTGGGGTCTCAACTGTCTTGTTCCCACACCCACACCCACACACACACGCACACACCCACACACACACGCACACACCCACACACACACGCACAGATGATGGCAGCACCAAGTCACAAGGTCACATTTCAGCTCTGTTTGTTAAAACTAACAATTGCATTATTAATATTTACATTTCTCTTTGATAATTTCTTTTCTAAGCAAGTTTCTGTGCCTTAATATAAAGGGTGTAAACACTTTAAATGACTGTAACATAAGTTGTTGTTCATGAGAATTCAGTAGATAAATGTATAATAGCAGAAGAATATACAGACATTATTTCATCATTACTTGTTCACCTGTATACTTAAATAAAAAGTTAAAGAATATTAACATTTTGAACAAATTCAAGTAACGTCTGTTCATTTTGAATAAATAAATGTTTAGCAAGTTGGCACCTGCTTAACCGTTTTTTTTTTTTTGGTTAGTTTCCCTGGTAACTAATTACTTTGCTAGTGGAGTAGTAACGCAATTACTTTTTTGAGGGAAATAACTAGTAATTGTAATCAATTACTTTTTTAAAATAACTTAGCCAGCACTGCTTACATGTTATTCAAACATGCCCCGCCCACTGACTTTTGACTTTACCTTTTAGTTTGTTGTGTTCAGAGTCTGCAGGAAACAAGACGTCTGGGAAGAGCTTCTCGAAGCTGTAGCCGGCGTAGCGCGGTCGGTTCTCCACGTACGTCCTCACTGACTGGTTGAGCTTCATTAAGAACTCCTGCGACGGCGTTCCCAGCTGCTCGATCACCTTATTCCATTGGTCAATATCTTTGGGTCACATGGTTAAGAAAAGCACTGGGATGGTTTTGGACAGAAGTGTGGGTGGATGAAATGTAAATAATTAACAACACGGTACAACAAATACTTTTACATATCATGTGACACGTGTATCTGAACGAGAATTTGATGAGGATTTAAAAAAGGCAGTTTTTTTTTTATACTTAGATTTGAAATGGTATGTATTTGAACTATATTACCAGTATCTATATTTTTTTTTTCCATTGTTGGTTAGGATTAGGATGTGTGAGATGAAAACTTACAGCCATAGAAGATCTAGTAAAATCAATTATTTATCAACTTAAAAAAGTTAGCTTCAGGAGCGCTACCTGGACTCCAATAAGTAATAATTAGAGGTGCTCTTTGGATGGGAAAACTAAGAGTATGACAAAAAGAGAAAATTCCAAGGCACTCTCTTATATGTGATAAAAAAAAGCCTTTATTCCATTGACTTGGTTATTTATCAACTAATATTGGACTCACTTCTGTTTGTTCGCACTTATTACTTTCTTATTGCTCTCTTATATACTCTCTTAACACTCTTCTATGTTAGACTGTATTTTAGTAGATATGGATTGTATTAGAGCCTCATGACTTCCAAGAAAATCAAACTTTTTAACTGTTTTATATTAAATATTTGTCTTAAATTGGAAATGGCATAATGACTTTTTTTTCAGATAGATTCTTAAAAATTATTTTTATATATTTATTGATTTAATGGAATGTCCTTTGCAATGGACAACATTTTATTTTAAGTGAAACTGTCAAACTTGTGTCCCCTACAGAAGACAAAACATGCATTAGTGGGTTCAGTAGGATATAAATTGTCAAAACTAAATTGATATTTACAAAATAAAATAAAAATAAATAAAAAAAAACCACATGTTGAATCTTAAAAATGATATTAAAATTTTAATTCTACATATCAGAATTGACTAAAACCCACAAAAAAACCGATATGTACAAAATATTTCATACAATTGTGTTATACAGCGTAATTGGGTTTAGCTACAGCATAACTGCAAATACATTTTCCTGCCTTGTTCTTGCTTCCGGAAATGTTTTCATAAATACAACTGGGCTAAAAAAGAAAATGTCAAATACAGTTGCTGGGCAGAAATACAGCCCATCATATAGTTTACCTGCGGAGAAAAAACAGTAGTTAAAGGTCACCGACTAAAAATTCCCTCTGGGGGAATAAAAAAATTAAATAAAAATACATTTTCAGATATGCTGTTGATGTACACAGGGTTTATTCATGAGTAGAATACTGCATTACCAAAAACATTTGTACTTGATGAATGTTTGCACATACTGTCAATTATGTGCAGCAGGTTCATATTGTCCAGGACTCCAGGTGTGAGAGACATGACCGAAAACATACATGAACAAATACACAACAGAAACAGAGCAACCAGGAAAACACATGACAACCTTGTTCATATATTTGTTCTTCTTCTTGTTCGTACTAAATATATATATATATGGTTATTCTTAGGGTACAGCGGGGTCTTTAGCAGCCGTTCTGCCGTCTAATGCAAAAAGTGAGGGTCCAGCACTCTGATTTTACCGATGTCACCCAACCAGATTTGGGGAGGAGGCTTCCAAAAGCCTTTTCTGGCCTTGGCCAATCAGCAGAAAGCTGGAGTTTTATTCTGCAAGGAAAGACCTGTGGTCCAGTCAAACCAGACTTTTTTTTAAATTATTATTATTTTTGGATTAAATTAAGATAAAACAAAAATCAATTCAAGTAAAAATAATCTGCCAATGGATCAAGTGAAGATGATCTTGGTCAGATTTTTTTAATCAGATTTCCCAGATCTTTTGTCTATAAACCAGTTTTTATATCTGTGTCTTTAGGTGATTCTGTCTGGTTTTAAGTGTGATGCGATATTTGGTCTAGAAATGACGAAAAATACACTCGGTAAATTTTTAAAACAAATAACAGCTGGCACTTTAATTCCAGGAGGGAAATGAGCTTTACTTTTGTTAAGGTTTTGATATAATGAAAGCAAAACTTTTGATCTTTTTCAGTCATTTGTACTTAATGCTTTCTTTAAAAATTAGAGGGAAAAAAACAACAAATAACCCAAATTTTTTCAC
This sequence comes from Siphamia tubifer, assembly GCA_020466265.1. Taxonomy (NCBI): domain Eukaryota; kingdom Metazoa; phylum Chordata; class Actinopteri; order Kurtiformes; family Apogonidae; genus Siphamia; species Siphamia tubifer. The sequence continues at coordinate 12,578,729 of CM035801.1, read as the reverse complement.
AAAAAATTTGGGTTATTATACAGCCCTACGCTCACGTGTCAGCTTCAGTAAATTAAATGGTAACACTTTATAATACCTACACATAATTGACTATGTATTAACCATTTATTAGCCATTTATAAATGGGTTGTTCATTATGTATTAACCATTTGTTACCTATTTGTTAATGTCTTGTAAAGTAGTGTAAATGTAAAATTTTATTATTTTTAACCAACAGGTGGTGTTTACAACTGTTTGTTTGTTTACCTGTAAAGCAGATATACAAACACTGCACCTGTTGGTTAAAAATAATGTAATTTTACATTTATCTTTGGAAGACACTAGTATGAACCTTTACAAGACATTTATAAATGGGTAATAAATGGTTAATACAAAATGAACAACCCATTTATAAATGGTTAATACATAGTCAATTGTGTGTAGGTATTATAAAGTGTTACCACTTAAATAAATAATTGTCGCCTCATAATAAGTACAAACATATGAACAAAGGAAAACAGAGGAGAACATTTTGGACGTTTGGATGAAGGTTTCAACTCAAGGATACGATCAGTGCCTGGAAACAATACACTACCCCGGACCATTTCAGCCATGATGCAGCCAACAGACCAGACATCAACTGAAAAATGAAAATGACAACCACCAAATTAGCATGCAGGACCAAAAAAAAAAAAAAAAAAGAAAAGAGAAATAAATGAAGACAAACCACAAGAACAACAAAAAAGAAAAGAAAAAAAACATGTGATGTGTATGATACAGTATGTGACGGGGATGTGCATGCAGACGGGTGCTCCTTAAACCCTGGGTCACCATTACACTGCACTTCAATGCTTTATTTTAGGACATTTTTTTTCTGTCCGTCACCACCTTCTGTATTTTTTTTAAACCTGTGCGTGTTCAGGTGTTTGGGGTTTACAGTTAAACTGAGTGAAGAAGAAGTCATATGTGTGTGTGTGTGTGTGTGTGTGTGTGTGTGTGTGTTTGCAGGGTTCCCACAGGTTTATACAAGCGACATTAAAAACATTTTAAGACACTTAGGACTGAATTTAAAGGGAAAGTTGGTGACGATTCGGTCGAGCTGCTGCCTCATAATTATCACAAAAATAAACTCAAACACCAACTAACATGATGATAGTTGAAACAAATGCAAAACAGGAAGTGGATGTGATCATTTTCTTCCAGTAGACATCCAGACGTTAAGCGGCCGTTCTGTCCAATCAGAACCCTCTGTACCTCCAACTCTTAAAGCCCAATTAACTAGAGTGGAATGCACCTGTTTCCCATGGAAACCTTTATTTGGAATTAACGTGTCCATGTAAACATGAAGGAAATAGCTTTAATTCTGAATTATTTTACTCTGAATAAATAATTTGGAATTACAAATACATCATGTAAGCTCATTAAAACAACTTTAAAGTCATTTTTCTCAGTTTCAAACTCGGCTGAGTCTTAGTGAGGCAGAACAGGTTTATGATAACATAACTTAAGACACACCATACAAATGTAATACCTTTTAAAGACTTTAAGGCAGGGGTGTCAAACTGTGGTCCTCCAGGGCCAGTGTCCTGCATGTTTTAGACGTTTACCTTTTCCATCACACCTAGAAACCATTCCATCATTATCAGTCTTCTGCAGAGATGATGATAAGGAGCTGATTATTAACTGATGCCTTCTGAATGGATGGTTTAGTGTAAATATTCAGAAACAAAAAATTAACCATTCTCCTTTCTTTTCTTTTTTTTTATAGTCTTTTGACTGAATGTTGTTCATGGAACATGTGACAAAAGGCAACTGATTTAGAAAAAAAGAAAAATTAAAACTGCAGGAACCACATTTCAATACTAGTTATCTTTTTTAAGTACACTTTTTGCATGTTATTTAGAATTTTGTAAATATTTATTAGGGTTTTGTTCATTTTATTGCTCATTGTTTATTTTTCTACATGTTGCTTTATATTTTATAATTTTTTTATTTAATTTTGCTCCATTTGTGTCTCACTTTCTTCATGTTACTAATAATTTTGTCAGTTTATTATTAATTTTTGTTCATTCCATTGAGGACTATGGCCACGTTTGTTAATTTTCTTGCTTATTTTAATCCTTTTTACTGTGGAACTGCTAAAGTTGCAGGAGTTAAACTGAATCATGTGGAAGAGGGAAATGTCTAAAACATGTAGGACACTGGCCCTCGAGGACTGGAGTTAGACATCTATGCTTTAAGGTATTTAATGCATGTAAATTATGTGAAGACCCTGCGGGAACCCTGCGTTTGTGCATCTGCAGCAAGTGAAGTACAAATGTACCAACGACACCCCCCACCCCCTCTGAAAAAAAAAGAAACAAATTTGCATAGTTGCTCATAGATATGATGCGATATCATGCAATGTAAGCAATGAAACATTATGATATGAAGAAATGAGGAAGAGGTGTTGTTTTGTGCTTTGTTTGTAGTAAGGCCAGACACCGCTGCAAGCAGCTCAAGGATACAATCCCTTCCTGGAAAAAGGATTTTGTGGCGAACCATTTCTGCCATAATGCAGCCCACAGCCCAAATATCCACTACATATACACGCAGCATAAAAGGAGGGAGAAGAGAATAAGCAAAAAAAAAAGAAAAAAGAAACTAAAACAAAAGACTAAACAAAAGCAAGTTGTCAGCTGGAAAAATGAAGGTCAGCGTTTTTGTTGGAAAGGACAGAGTTGGAGAGCGTTAGTATTAACAAAACAGTCCAAAGGAGACATTTGGGAAATGTTGAATTCATCTACTGGTTATAGTACATGTCATTTTAGAAGTTAAAGAAATAAAGTCATCTTACAGGGTTCCCACTCAAGTCAGACTTAAAATTCCCTGACTTTTCCCTGACCTTCAAGTAGAAATTCCATGACATTTCATGGAAACAAATGTCTAATTTAATAATTGAGCAAAAAGCAGAAAAGGTCATTTTAACCGGTCAAACCAATCCTAGTGTCCTCCCCTTGAGCCGACCTGCTAACATACATGAATCAGCCCATAGCAGCATGAACACAGTTCATTATTTTAACATGTAGTTTTAATTCATACATGAGAAAGTCAAAGATTTATACTGTACTAGGAGTTCTTTTAATAATGGGTACATTGATTTGAACTAATACACTATTGTAGGAGTGTCCCACCCACTTTTACAACCACATGATTTCATACCCCGACTTGTTCCTGAGGTTTTATATATTGTATCGTTACTGGATCCAGGAAACAGACGGAGAGTTGGTCTCACCTACTTTTTATTGCAGGATAAACGGTTACTGTCAGTCACAATCAATATGATGGTAGGAAACTGGAACACTGAACCGCAATAACATTGTGGGGTTGTTACAATATCTATGGTTTAAACTGTTGCCCTGCCCTGGCGGTACACCAGCATAAGTAAATGAAGCGCATCTCAGTTCCCAGGTGAAATATAAACAGCTCTTCTTTGCGGTGTTAGCAAACAGTCATCAACCAGTAAGTAATGAGGAATTTTCCACTTAAACTAAGTTAACTAAACTATTTCTTACTTTGCGACGTATAATCTAAGCTAATTTGCCGACAGTAGGAGGAGCACTTTTAGATGTTTACAGTAGGGGTAGGGAGGGGCAGGGTTTCATTATTTTTATCTATTGTATTTGTTTTGTTCTTCTTGGAATAAATGTTTAATTAAGGAAAAACACATTTTTTGTTATTATTTTTGACCATATGTTGATTTTTTAACATGACTATTTAATATTTAACCATTAATGGATAAGTGTTGGTTAATTTTCCCAATGATATATTCAGATAATTTTGGTCATGACACAACCTAGAACACCCCCACATTTTAAATGGCTGTGACGCCCTTGTCCCACTCCCATAACGATATTGGTCCAATATCTGCCAAAAAAAATGAACGTTGGATTTCATCAGACTGTATCTAAAATCACAGATGTGAGCGCTCTGATAAACAGTCCATGTCAGAAACCCTAGAATCCAGAGGTAGTCAAAGTACTCACATTCTGTACTTAAGTAGAAGTACAACTACTTATGTAGAGAAATACTTTGGTAAAAGTAGAAGTACTGATTCAACTCCTCTACTTTAGTAAAAGTAAAAAAGTACAACTTCTCAATTGTAATAAAGTATAAAAGTAAAAAGTCCATGAATGCAAAAATACTTATTTAACCAGGAAAAATCTGAAATGTCTCAAAAGTATCTAAAATAAAGCCTTTAAAAGAGAGTTACTGTGTCAACAGTGTTTTTGATCAAGTCATGGACACTCAGTTTTGTGGATATGAGCAGGAAATTTAGGAGGAAAAAAAGTCACAATTGAGATAAAAAGTCATCATGAGTTATAAATATGAGATAAAAATACAGAATTTTAAGAGAAAAAGTCTGAATTATGACATAAAAAGGCAAAATTGTGAGATAAAATGTTAAAATGATGAGATAAAAAGTCAAAATTATGATATAAAAAGTCATACAACTATAATATATAAAATCAGTTTCTCTCCTCCACTGATTTTCCCTCTGAAGGGACTTATTTTTCATACTGTCACATCTGTGCAGTTTGAAAAAAATCTATTCTCAGAATGTAAAGAGTATAAAGTACAGATATTTACGCAAAAATGTAGGGAGTAAAAGTAAAAAGTTGCCAGATAAATAAATACTCAAATACAGATACCTAAAATATCTACTTAAATACAGTAACAAAGTACTTTTACTTAGTTACTTTCCACTTCTGCTAGAAACTGCACCAGAGACTACTCCAAATAAACTGTGCTATAAACAATTCAATAGCAGTGCAATCATTTATATTCATATATATATATATATATATATATATAATATAAATAAATGCGTGCGTGCGTGCGTGCGTGCGTGCGTGCGTGCGTGCGTGCGTGCGTGCGTGCGTGCGTGTGTATACCTATCCATCCCTTATCATTCACTTGCATAACTGTGTAGAATGTATATAGAATTATTTATTTGTATTTCCATACCGTCTTGCTCTTCGTTACTCTTGTGTGCTGTGCTATAGTCTTGCCACCGTAAACCTGGAATTTCCCCTAGTGGGATTAATAAAGGAATATCTTATCTTATTTTCTGCTCCTGCCGCAGTACTACTAGAGGTGAACTAATGGAGTCATGTGACAGAAGTACTGGTGTTACAGAATCCTGCACGCTCCACTTTACAAACCTGCTGGTACCACATACATTAGACTCACAACCAGACCCTTGATTAAACACATTGTTTACATAGTAAATCACTTTTAAGGGCTTTATTTTTGGCTACAACAGACGCTGCTCAGTGACATCTGTGGGCGGGTGTAATGCCTACTTCAAAATAAAATAAATACATAGTGGATCCACCACAGTTACATGGTTTCATCCATGAATCTGCTTTTATAAATAAATATATGTACTTTATACTCCTTACATTTATATTAATATATGTAATTTATACTCCTTACATTTATATAAATATATGTACTTTATACTCTTTACATTTATATAAATATATGTACTTTATACTCCTTACATTTATATAAATATATGTACTTTATACTCCTTACATTTATATAAATATATGTACTTTATACTCCTTACATTTATATAAATATATGTACTTTATACTCCTTACATTTATATAAATATATGTACTTTATACTGCTTACATTTATATAAATATATGTACTTTATACTCCTTACATTTATATAAATATATGTACTTTATACTGCTTACATTTATATAAATATATGTACTTTATACTCCTTACATTTATATAAATATATGTACTTTATACTCCTTACATTTATATAAATATATGTACTTTATACTGTACCTCTGTACCTTTATATCTCAGAATAGACTCGTTACTTTTTCAAACTAAACAGATGTGACACTATGAAAAATAAATTACTTCAGAGGAAACATCAGTAGAGGAGACAAGGAGCACAGGGTCAGAACTAGAGTCCTACATGGGTATACTTTTTGCCAAAATTTCCTGCCTGTTCCCAAAAAGTACTGTAACCAATCAAATATATTCGGTACATTTACATGAATTGAGAGACATTCAAATTATTGCCTTAGTTCAGTTAAAATTGACGTTTTAAAAACCATGTGTCACCTTTAGTCAGACTGTAATGGAACCAAAGTGGGTTTTGGAAATTAAACTATTTGAGCCAAATAATGCAGTTCTAATCATGTAATCGTTCATAATCATAGTTATCTCAACTACTGACTGACCTGGACACTCCCCCTTTACGGAATTGACTAGTCTCCATGACAACATGTACATTACTGTAATAAATCAGAGTGAACAGTACGTATGAAAAATACTGAGCTGCTGCATATGTTCATGGTTCTGATCCATATCTTCTCTGGTTTTTTAAGCCGCATTTTGTAATAAACTCCCAAAATGTAATAACTTTTTCATTTCATTTTGTAATAAACTGCCCCAACGCATTTTGCCGCATTTCTATTTCCAAAATATATCCGTAATTTCAAGTTGTCCATGTCTAATATGTCTAATTACCAGCCAAGACATAAACCACTTGGAATGTTTCCCAAACAGCTCCTTGAGTCTAATGCTCTATTCACATGGGATAAGTATTACCTATGGACCACTGGTAATTCGGAATAATTACGGAGGATGTCTGAGTTCTTAGTCCTGTGCGAATGCGCCATGTCCATGATTTGCTCAGTAAAATTACCTACTGTGTTTGGGCGAAAAAAAAAAAAAAAGGTCCAGAGGTAATTCACGTCCCGTGTGAATGTGAATGTCTGTGTTTGTGATTTCAACTGCGCACCTTTTGTCTTTTTCTAGAATTATTAATGCAGGAAGTGACTGAAATTGTGTGTCAGCATGTGGCAAAAGGAAGATATGGTCACATAATATTTATATTCAATATTTATAACTATCTGAAGTTGTCTCTATAGATTCAGTCGGCTGTTTTCCAGAGGGAAGGCCTCCGCTAAGAACTACCGATTCTGTAATCTGCACTGACCCCGCTCTTATTTTGAAGGCGTGGAGCAAATTTACAGACTGCATCCCTGCTAATGGTATTTACCCCCTTTATTTTTATGCATACTTTGTTTTCATACCTTATTAATGTATTGAGACCAAACAGGATGTTGTGAATTTACGACATATCCAACCATAATGTCTGGAATTTGTGTGAATTACATACTTTTGTTTATCCCGTCCGAATGTGCCACACAATAACACAGAGGTACGGGGGTAAACGCAAATTACCACTGGTCAACAGATAATACTTATCCCGTGCGAGTAGAACATTAATGTCACACCACCAAAGCACCCTGCTGCTGCAAAATGATATAACTTATTACATAATGCGGCAAAATGTATTACAAAATGCGGCAGTTTATTACAAAAGGAAATGAAAAAAGTTATTACACTTTGGACGTTTATTACAAAATGCGGCTCAATAGGGTGTGGTTGTCCTCCTATTACTTCTGCTTCAAATCTGACACCTTTGTTCTTCATCTATGGAACAATTCCAACACAAAAGGGCATGTAGTGCCACCTAGTGTCTGGGAATCAAACCTACGTCACGTGATCATTCGATTCTCTTGCTTGGCATGTACACTAGGATGTGTCAGAAACTCCAGTTCGGTCCGTAGCTCAATTATTGTAAACAGCTCGACTTAGCCGTGCACGTTAAGGACCTGATTGTCTACACAGTAATTCACTTTTAAGGGCTTTATTTTTAGCTACTTATGAAACTTTTATGATTTTGTTCATTTGAGGTTTACTTTTTACTTTTATTTAACATTTGAGAATTATTATTATTATTTTTTTTTTTTTTTTTTTACTTCAGTAAAGGAGTTGAAGAAGTAATTCTACTTTTAGGAGTGTATTTTTTTCCACACAAGAAGCTGTACTTCTACTTAAGTACAGAATGTGAGTACTTTTACCACCTCTGAATTCCCTGACTGAAACAAAACTCTGAAATCCCCTGACTTTCCCCGTCTGTCTGGAACAGCCTTCATCGAAACTCCCTGATATTCCAGAAATTCCTTGACCCGTGGGAACCCTGATGTTAAATACTGGAGGAAACACATCTGAAGCGAGTGGGTCGGGGGGGGGGGGGGGGGGGTTGCTGAAGCGTGCAGTGCTCGTCTTCATTCTGCTGTGGTTTGAGCTCGGACAGCCAAGTTCTTCATAAAAACATCAAAGGCATGCTTAAGCACTGCTGGGCACTTCAGTCGCCACACTCGGGAAGTTTCCCACAATGCATAGATACCCAACATGCCAGGACCCCCACCCCCCAACCTCGCTCCCCCCATTGAGTGTGACCTTCAGAAAAACATGGAGAAAGTGTGTATGAGTGCGATTGTGCGGTGCTGTTGGAATGTGCGTCATGCAGCAGCTCAGCGTCCTCCACTCACCGTTGGCCTGGTAACCCATCCCCAGGATGACTTCGGGGGCGCGGTAGTAGCGGGGTGACAACATAGGGCGTCATGAGGAGGCCGGTGGCAGCCGTCCTGGCCAGGCCAAAGTCCAGGATCTTCAGCGTGCAGTCGGATTTCACCACGATATTACTGGGCTTTAGATCCTGTGATGAAGGAAAAAAGAAAAAGGTCGGAGACGAGATTAAAAACCTCTGATTTAGCTTAAAACGCCTGAAAAATGCCAGGTGTTCTTCAACCCTTTACAGATAAAAGAATGGGCGCTTTGTTAAGGTAACACCCTGTAGTTTGGACTAAAACACACTTGTACCGCTTATTTAACAGGTCAAATCTGTCCTACAAAGTAAAAAGGCAGTAACTGCACAGACACCAAACTGAGAGAAATGACCTTAAAGTTCTGTTGTTGTTCAGCCTCAGTAGTTGTAGGTAGATTATTGGACATGAGGCAGTTATTGTTACTGCATATTAACTAGTTCTACAAAAAACACAGTGCACCTTATATATGGATTAATTCAGGTAGTGCTTAGTGACTGGGAAATTAGACTTTTTATCTCATGATTTTAACTTTTTATATGATAATTTTGACTTTTTATCTCATATTTTTTACATTTAATCTCATATTTTTTTGTTTTTATCTGATAATTTAGACTTTTTATCTCATAATTTTTACTTCACATAATGCGCCTTATATATGAAAAACCTTCATAAAAACCATTAATTGACAGTGCATCTTATAGTCCAGAAAATACGGTAATTACATAATGTGTTTCAGTCTAATACAGTGATTGATAAACTATTGGTGCAGGGTCCTAAATGGACATGGGTAAGAACACAGTAATGTTTTTTTTTACTGTCTTTTTACTTTGTTTTACTTGTACTTTTTGCAGTTACTGTACAGACAGCCACCAATTCTCCCCAAAACGACAGACATTTGAGATGAGATATTTTATGATTTGAATGTTGCAAAAAACACAATAACTAATTTTTGCCAAAAAATGCAGTTACTGCCTTTTTGTTTTGTAGGTCAGTATAGCTGTAAACATTTTTTTTTTGTTTGTTTTATCCCTCACCTTCATTTCTGTGTTTAAACCAGTACCTGTATTTGTCTACATTTGGTATGTATGGACTGAAACACACTGATGTCTGTGACCTTTACACTTTGAAGTTGAGAACTTTATTTGTTTAAAAAAAAAAAAAAAATCAGTTTTAGAGCATTTTTTCTATGGTTATGTTTATATATTTTACTGAAGGAAAAATTGGGGGAATTATTCATTTTTCAACTTGGAAATTTTTTGGAGAAATTAATAACTGTCACTGTAACTGCATTTCAAATACAATTTTTTTTAATCCTAATTTTATTTTATGATGTGACCTTTTGGTTTTCTGTGCATATGACCAAGAAATCCATTCAGTTCTATTCTATTATAATTATTATCATTACACCTCGCCTTCATTTTTGTGTTCAAACCAGGTTGTATTTGTCTACATTTGGCATATATGGACTGAAACACACCATTTACCAACACACTGATGATGTCTGTGACCTTTACACTTCAAAGATGAGAACTTTATTTGTAAAAATGTACGTTTTAGAGCATGTTTTTTACAGTTATTCAATGAGCCCCTAGAATGTTGCGAAGGCTCCCATTCACTTTAAATGGATGTTCCCAGTGATCTGCGGGCGGATTTTTTTTCGATAACTGCCCACTGCGCCATTAACGCCTGCTGCCCGTGGCAACGAGTTTTGTCACGTCAGATTCACGGTACCATATCACTCCGCAGGTAGTTCGGCCACTTTGAAAGTAAATATTCGCTACGTTGTAACGGCTATTTTATCCAATCTCTTAGAGTAGTAGCAGTAATAAGCTCGGGAAATATTTTTCTGATATTAACGCATGGGCAATACATTCACCCTTACTTATGTTTATATATTTTACTGAAGGGAAAATTGAGGGAATTACTACTTTTTCAAAAGTAGCTACATTTGGAAATTTTTTTAGAGTAAGTTAATAACTGTTGCTGTAACTGTGCTTCAAATACAAATTTTTTTTAAACTTAGTTTTATTCTATGATGTAATATTTTGGTTTTCTGTGTATATAACAAATAAATCCATTCTCTTCTATTTTATTATTATTATTATTATCATCATTATAATTATTATTATTATCATTAATAAAGACACAATCTAAAAACAAATCTAAAGCGCTCCATGTTTTTGGCCTCAGTTGAATGGTGACAGTGGAAGGGAAGCAGGTCGGTTCTGCCTGTGGCTCCATTAGTTCTGGATGACAGAACATGAAGAGTTTTCTTTATCTGCTGTCATTTCTTCAGCTGTGTGCGACAGACGCAGCTCTGTGCACGAGGGCCGCCCTTTACAAGCTGCTGCCGATGCCACAGTGTGGTTTATTTTCTACTGTTTGAAGACGAGCGTGTGTGTGTGTGTGTGTGTTTGTATTCCTATCTTTATGGGGACATTGATATATTTACACAGTCACACCATGGGGACATCTGACACTATGGGCACCAAAATTCAGGTCCCCACAAGGATTAAATATAAAGGTCCCCACTAGTAAAATAGAAATGATTTGGCCCTATAAATACATAATTTTTTTTCCCCAGAAGTTCCCGTAAAGCATGAGGGAAACCGGTGCAAAACCAAACATGTATTTTTCAAAGGTTTGAACATGTGTTTACTTTAAAAACAAAAAGGGATTAATTTCTGTGTATTTTTAAAAATTATTTTCATTTGTTTATTTATTATTATTTTTATATATTATTTATTATTTATTTTTAAATTATTGTTTTCGTATTTATTCATTAATTTGTATTTTATGACTTGTAACATGTGTGCAATGACAATGAAATTTAATTACATTTCAAATTTCTATAATTATTATTCTATTTATTTTTAATTTTATGTTTTGTAATTATTGTATTCATTGATTTTTACTCTTTTCTCAATTGCATTTAAAGTTTTTTATAATTATTACTTTTATTTTATTTTTTTTAAAAAAGGTAAAAGGCTTTTATACTCACTACACAATCGTTACAAACTTGGTCCTCATGACACATGTAAACGAGTACGTGTGTGTGTGTGTGTGGTCGACATCTCTGGACCCCGGAGACATTTGGTGTAAATGTCAGACTTTTTCTGTTTCTAAACTTAAAGCTCAGAAAACTGATTTACATGAGGAAGAACCTATGGAACAATGGATGAAGGATGATGAGTTTGGCCCAAACACAGACACAGGGGAATGTGTGTCTAAAACTGATGCCATTTAATTGGCTAAAGAGATGTTATTACCCCGCCTCCTAAAAGGGGACACATGGGGTATTGTTTTTCGTTCAGCTTTTTTGTCTGTGTGTTGGACAGCAACTGTCCACAAAAAAAAAAAAAAAAAAAACCCTGGACAAATTTTCAGGAAAGTTCCAGAATAGATCACATTAAATTTTGGTGAATGTAGGTCAAAGGTCAAGGTCACCATAAATGCATTTTCACAGTGATCAGAGAGAGAGAGCATAAGTAATGAATTTCCTTTTCATTCCTGTTTTCACTGTCGATGTGCATTGAAGGACAAATTTGAAGACTCTAGGTCAGGGGTCTCAAACTAATTAGAAGAAGTTTGAGGTATGCTAATGCTAATTTTATCAGTGAAACTGTGACCCAAACTTTTAATATTAGGATTTAGGGCATTAGCTAAAACATCGACTAGTCAACACGTCAACTCCCGTAGCAAAAGTCGAATTAAATTTGACAGGAGTCGACAAGTTGCATGTTATTCTCTCTCTCTCTCTCTCTCCCTCCGGTGCGTAAACACAGTCAGACCTAAACCAGACAAAGCTGCTGCAGGTAAGACAGTTGTGGTGGTCTGACAAATGAAAAGAGAGTGACAGACACACACGTTAGCGAGCAGCATCCGCTAGCTAACCTGAGTGATAAACAGAGCAGACAACACACTCTTTTTTCCCAAACATGATGTGGACAGTGCGGTGTGTGTCTTGCTGGCCTCTGCCTTAAACTTTTTGCGCTTAACATGAAAACTGAGGACGCGTGACAGACATGTGGACAGTCCGGTTCTAGAGCCGTGGGTCCAGACTAAATGTGGACATATGTTCACCTACTGATGTTGTTCAGTTACATTTAACAGAAACCTCTTTGCTAACGTTAACGTTGTTCTGTTGGGGTTAAAATGCTGATGCTTGTGTCTTGTCAGTGGACATTGTTACATTGCAGTGAACTTTAATATAAGTTGCTCATTGCTGGACAGACGTGTGTCCGTGTTTTTTTTTTTGGATGTGTATCCGTGTTGTTCCTCAGCTGAAAATGTGATGATGTCATCACGACGCATCAACTCGACTTCGACTTTATTGACGGATAAGTGGACTTGAAAAAAACTGTCCTATTAGGATCATACCCTGAAGAAATTCACTTAAATCGTTTGGAGAAACTTCTTATAAACCTGGGAATATTACAAACACAGAGAGTGACTGCTCCATCATGGAAAGAAATGTCCAAATCAAGCAACAAAATGGCTCAAAGAAATAATAATAATTAGTAGTAGTAGTAGTAGTAATAGTAACAGTAGTAGCAGCAGCAGCAGCATTATATAATATTTGTTTATTATATTTATATATTTTTTATATTTATTATAATATTATTATTATTATAGAAATAAATAATAATAATAGATTACATTTCTAAAGCACTTTTCAAGGCATCCAAATCGTGTGACATTATTGATCCATTATTCATTCACTCTCACATTCTCCCTCTGGCGGTGTGGTCCGTGGGCCACTGGTTGCTCAACCCCAGTCAAAACAAACAAACTAATCACAGATTTCAAGTTCTTACTCAAGTTGAGTAAACATCATTAGTGAACGTGCATGTGTATGTGAGTGTGTGTGAGCATGACCCACCCTGTGGATGATTCCTGCAGCGTGAAGGTGTTTGATGCCACACAGCATCTGGTAAAGCAGGTAAGACAGCCTCTCATGGTCTAGCTCCATCTGAATCACCTGGCACAGGTTGGCATCCATAAGCTCCATAACTAGATACCTGCAGGGTTCAACAAACAAGCACAAGTTAACACAGACAGACACCCTCATACACACTTCATTTACACAGATTTTCATCAATCACTGTATGTGTTTGGGTCATTTCAGGTAATTTTATTGAATGTAGGTCAAAGGTCAAGGTCACCAAAAAGTGTTTTCACAATGATCAGTGATTGGGTAAATCAGGGAATTTCCTTTTCATTCCTCTAAGATGAATTAATTCATTTTTGAATCTTGAATCTCTATACTCTGTTTTACATGCATCTTCTTTTTGCTCTCACTAGCTGCGTTTCTATTACCCTTGGAAATTCACAAAATGCAAATATCGCTGTAAAAAAAGCATCAATGAAAACACTATTTCCACAATTATATGTCACAGGGTATGACGTACATGGTCACATGATCACTTCCCTCAGAGTGAAAATTGCAGCCGCAGTCGCTGTAACCATAACAACCATTGGCTGCTGGGACGCGAGAACAACTGCCACCATCTTTGAGTGGTGATCAGGGTGATTCCTATAATAATCCCATAATATTTCAGCCTGACAATATAGGGACCACATGTACAGACCCTTATAATGTTAACCAGCTGGTTTGTTTGATATGTTAATGTCTTTAAAGAGTTCGACAGGGATTTTTACTGATGAGAGAATTAGCCGATTCATTCATGCTAATGCTATCAAGGTGATGGCCAATCTGAAGCTCCAAAGGTGACAGCAGTGAAATCTCGTGGGATGATATTTCACGAGTTACGACACTCCTGCCGAGAACAACCATCAATGGGAACACGTTCAAAGAGCAAATATACTTTGTCAAAATTTTAGGAATATCACTATTGTTTTGCGAAAAACTGTAATGGAAACGCAACTAGTGTTGATGTGCATTAGCACCACTGTGCCACCCATACTAATGGGTTCTATTCAGGACCCATCAGTGATGTTTCTCCGTTTCTTAACAGTGATGTTATTCTTTCTGGCAGCTGTTATGTCATCACTTTGTGCAACTGCAGACATATTTTTAACTAAATGTAGTCTATATTACACACAAAAGACAATGACAAAAAACTAATAGCAAGGCTTAATATAAATGCACAAACATGTGTCCAGTCAGTGCACTTCCTATTTCGAAAATGTCTTCCGAGTGTGCTGTGGGAGGGGGTAAAATACTGCATTTGCGCGCGCACACACACACACACACACACACACACACACGCACACAGTAAATGGATGCTCCTCCATCCTCTGCGTGTTAGCCCTGAAACCCTCCGGCTATGATTTGTCCAGTTTCCTTTTTAGCTCCGATCAGGCGAACACAGCGCTGCAGACACACACACTGAGCGTCCTGAGGATGGCATTAATCATGTTTGTTCACGTCATGCTCTGCCATGTATTAACCACCGCCCCCCCACACACACATACCCAGTACACCCCACTCTACTGTCCACTGTTGATTCGCAAAAGCATGTTGTCGACTTCACCCAAACACAGCTAAATATACCTCATGCAGATTTGCATGCATGAAGGTAATATTTGCAAATGATATGAGACACAAAGGGAATATCTGCCATTAGTGTTAATTAGGGCTGTGTATTGGCAACAACCTGCTGAGACAATACAAATCATAATAGTGGGATCATGATACTATGTGTCCCCATATAGATATTGTTAAAATTTAAAAAAAAACATTCTTTGTTTGTTTCTTTTTTTAAATGGCTATTTCCTGGAAGAACACCAGAAATATGCACAAATACTAAACAGGTTTTTTTTTTATTTGATCAGAACAGGATCTAATGCTATATGACAAAACATTCCTGAATTTAAACTTGAATGTTTTATACACATTTTAGTTGGGTTTTCTCCAGTTTCCTCCCACCATCCAAACACATGCACTGATAGGTTAATTGGTTAATCTAAAATTATCTATAGGTATGAATCTGAGAGTGATTGTTTGTCTATATATGTTCAGCCCTGAGAGGCATTAGCATCTACAAGAGAAGACGGCGCCACAGTAGCTGCTGCACAAACTGGAAAAAAATGGCGGATCAAACTGGTTCATGTGCTCTCTGCGGAAATAAAGCCTTGTTTTTTTCCTGCACGTTTTCAGAACAAGCGACAGCTTGAAACCTAGCTGGATGATATTTGGGTAAAGGTGAATACATACACAACGAGAGGGGAGGGGGTAGTATTCCTTCACGCATTCTGAGCCAAATCGGACGTCACCGCGTCGTGGACATGTATGAGGAAGTACCGGTAAACTCTGTTGTTTGACCTCAATTCATTTTTCTACTGTGAAAAAACAGCTGGAAACAAAGTAATCTGGATGCTTTTTTAAATAGAACCAACACATAATTTATTCAATAACAATGAAGAATATAGCACTATTAATGAAATAACCATGGAATGACACCTTTAAATAAATAGGCATCCTGTCTTTGAATGACATCAGGTATCAGACCTGGATGTCCTCTTTCCCTCTTCACCTTATTCCAAGGATAAACCTTTCATAAATAAATAAATACATAAAATTGTAATTTGGTTCCAGTAGTTTTAGTTTTGGCTTTTTTCTTTTTTCTAAACCAGCTGCTTTTTGAAACCTGTTTATTTCCATATATCAGGTCCATGAACAAAAGTCAGTAAAATCACAGTAAAAAAATGTTTACAAAATTTCTCAATGTTGAAACCAAACCATCCTTTCAGAACGTGTCATAGCTGATGCATCAGGGGTTAAAGGGTTAAATGTCTTTTTAAAACACATTTCAACATCTTTGTGTGTTTTTACCATGTTTTTAAAATTAATTTTAACATAGGTTTTTTCACATCTCTTTTAAGACAACTTAACATGTTTTTTGTGTTTTCAGCATCTTTTAAATGAATACATTTTTACATCTGTGTATGTCTTTAACATGTGTTCCCCCAAATGTCCTCGAGGACCAGGATTGCCATTTCCTGGACAGACTCTGAACCACCTGCAGTGTTTTACCTCCAACACTAATACTCACACATCTTGGAATTCTTCCAGTGTCTTCTGTGGCGTGAATACATTTAATAGGCCGATTATCTGCAGAAAAAAAGCAGGAAACCAAAAAGTTATTAGTCTGTCCAGATGCTCCACCTGCTCACACTGCAAACATCTAAACCTGGCCCAGTGGACTTGTCTCATTTCTAGTCAAAATAGTAAAAATTATCTTGATAAATGGTAAATGGACTGCACTTATATAGCGCTTTTCCACCTTCACGGTGCTCAAAGCGCTCATTAGCCTCACATTCACCCATTCACACACACACTCATACACCAGTAGGTTTCTAAGGTCTAAGGTCAGTCCTACTGGGGGCCTAAGTCAGGGTTCAGTGTCTTGCCCATGGACACTTCGACATGTGGGCAGCCAGAGCTGGGACGCGAACCGCCAACCTCTCTGTCATTGGGTGACCCACTCTATCAACTGAACCACAGCCGCCTGGTAAGATTTCTTGAAACAAGATTTTTAAGATCTACCAATAAAAGTTTATTTGTGTAGCACAATTCATACACAAGGAAATATTCACAGTGGTTTACAAAAATAGAAAAAGAGACAGGTTAAAAAACACACAATTATAGTTAATATATAATCAATAAAACATAAATATCAAACAATTGAAATAAAATAAAAAAAGAAGAGTGCAGATAGAACCCTTTCAGTTCTATGCACACAGTTAAACACAGCCTGGATTTAAACACTGTCAAAGTAAAGTCATCAGTTCCAGACTTTACACTGTTCCAGACTTTACACTGTTCCAGACTTTACACTGTTCCAGACTTTACACTGCTCCAGACTTTACACTGTTCCAGACTTTACACTGTTCCAGACTTTACACTGTTCCAGACTTTACACTGTTCCAGACTTTACACTGTTCCAGACTTTACACTGTTCCAGACTTTAGCTGAATGGAACTGAACTACAGCTTCACTATGTTTAGTATTTCCATTGTCTTTAAATCAGTTCCTACATCTGACTGAAAAGTTGCTCTTTAGATAATTCTGATTTTAATCTGATCACATATTTGGACTAGAAATGAGACAAATACATTTGGTAACATTTAGACCTTTACAGTGTACAACCAATAACCAAGATCATTTGCACTTGTTCCATTGACATTTTTTTTTGTCTGAATTAAGCAAAAAAAAAAGGAAAAAAAGAAAAGAGACAAAACAATTAAGCAACAAAAAAACGTATATAAAGAAAAAAAAAAGCTTGTAAATTTAAACTTTCAATCTTTTGTAAATCAAAAGATGTTAAAAAACATTCACAGATGTTACAATATGTTTAAGTATTTAAGCACATATAGAAATGAAGCTAAGGGAGTTTGAAATGTTTTTAAAAAAATATGTTTTAGAAATAATAAATTAAACAGAATAAGGATGTTTCTAAATTGTATTGTTAGAAGGGTTACATTTGAGTTCTTTTTGGAGAGGCTCTCTATCCCCCAATTTAAAAAAAAACCTTATGTAAATGACTATAAAAGGGAATTAAAGCAGCACTAAACCCTGCAGAAGTAACAAAAAAAAAAAAAGGCCCAAAACCCCCAGCGCTCGTACTTACGTTCTTGTGGTTGACACATTTCATAAGCACCAGTTCTCTGTAGGCCCGTTTGGCGTGGGTCTGGTTCTGAAAGGGCCGGCTCAGCTTCTTGATGGCGACATTCCTCTCCAAGTTGTGGTCGTATGCTGAACTGGGGGTGGGGGTTGGGGGCACAAAAGCAGAAAGTTAACAGTCTGTAGCGATAAATTCAAACCATTTGAACTCCTAAAAAAAAAAAAAAAAAAAAAAAAAGACCTAAACAACTGCCAACGAACAAAACCATCAACGAACGAACAAAACCATCAGGTGACTAAAATCTGAAACGTTAATCTCATACTCGCCTTTTTTTGGGTGTTAATGGGTTAAATTAGGAAACATTTGTCTGACACCTATTTTCCTCTGTATCAGTGTTAATTTCGTCAGACGAGATGAGACGAAATATGTTGGTCGACGACCCTTTTTCCCATGACGATGTTCAGCTGTTCTAAAAGCAAATGCCAATGTGCGTGTTCGTCGCCAAATACAAACAAGACGAAAATGTCTGAGCGCTGTGAGTTGGAGAACAACGCTACACTCGTTAATGTCACAATTATCTTACTGACCAATCAAAAGCAAGGAGGAGGCGGGACAACCACAGCGTGTTAATGTTTACACGTATCACATATCTAACATGGAAGTGCGTGACGTCTGTGTAACTTAGCAACAACACACGTTCTCAGAAAGTAACCGTCAGACAAGGTTTTTAACTCTAAAAACACATCCCGTGGACACATGGAACACTGCAGATTTATCTTGTCATAAACACATTCTAATTCTGGATTGAAACACACAGTCCTACCAATACACCTCAACTCCCGAAAGACGTTAATGACTGATTTATTGATTAAATGTCACATGTTTTCATATTGTCTTTCTACTGTAGACCTCCATTTTTCTGTTGAATCGGGTATATTTGGGTTATGGGTAATATGGGTTTGGGTGATTTATTATTTAGAATATGTTCAGACCGTGTGCACTGTATGTTTTCACAGTAGTTTTCTACTGTAGACCTCCATCTGCTAACAGATATTTCTTTTGAATTGGTCTACTAGTTTTTGTGATGCATTATTATTCAGAAGATTTCATCTGTAGTGTTTGATATAGGCTACTGTCATCTTCAATTTGTATTTTATTTCAATGTGTTTGCTCAGCTATAAAGGTAGCTGTAGTGTTGTAATGTTTTTTTACGTGCTACGATTTCTAATAAATTGAAGAAGAACTGAGGATTTATTCATTCAAGTCAATTCAAATCAGACATGTAATCAATGTTAGTTGTAGAACATAACTCAACTGGAATTAATAAACAAGAATATTCCTGAAATAAATTATATTGAAATAAAAGATTGACATGTTTTGACTAAAATACCTTGCATTAACATCTGACTAAAAGTAGACAAAACTGTTGAGACTTTTAGTCGATTAAAATATGACTAACAAAAGTTATTTGTGAAAGACTAAAAGTGATTAAGACTAAGAATGAACTTTGGCAAAAGACTAAGACTAAAATGAAAAATGGGAAACAAAATTAACAATGCTCTGTATAAATTAAAATGACATGAACATGTCAAACCATCTAGTCACAATAAAAAAGCGTTACATGCATCTAATATATGTATATTTTTTCTTTTCATTTGACACCATGTATTGTGTAGCTTAAGCTGTGAAGTGGACGTACACTCAGTCTTTTTCAGTCAAAATATAATGTATTATTAATAGTGCTGTCAAATGTATATTTTTTAACTAAATGACTCAATAAATGGGGAGGCTAAGTTATTTTGAAGTGTGTGCGAGCGTGTGTGTGTGTGTGTGTGTGTGTGTGTGTGTGTGTGTTTGCGCTCGGATGAATGAAAATGGATGTAGCCTAATAATTCCACTACCTGTGTGAGATCTTGGAACATTTGCTAAAAATAATGACAACATGTAAGGCTACATTCTAACAGGTGCTAGCATTCACCAGTTGATATGTTATTTTAATAGCGTAGCTTTTGGAAGCTCTGAGTCTGCTTTGAGGAAGTGCTGTTGATGTGTGGGTGCGTTCCATTTAAGTGCTGCAAAATTGATGAGGTGCTGCAGTGGGAGGCTAATGCTAATGCTAATATTGTAGTGGGAGGCTAATGCTAATGCTAATATTGTAGTGGGAGGCAAATGTTAATGCTAATATTGTAGTGGGAGGCTAATGCTAGTTTACAGTGTGCACACTGCACTGCATCTTAGGCAATGTAAAATTGTCCCACACTTTTAACATTTTTTTTTATTTTTTATGCATGCCACTACTTTTCACCATTTCAACAGTTGAGTGTACTGTGCCACCGAACATTTAAATATTTAATGTGTACTGACGTACAGTACTATGCCACAATGATATGATAGCAACAAGATGAACATGGACGTGAATAAAATTAATCTTTGAGGCAATGAATATGCATAAAATATATTTTGTTCTTGAATTATTTGAATTCCTCAAATAATTGTTTAAACTCTAAAATGCATATATGACTGAAAATAAACTAAAATTATATGTATTTTTCTTATGACATTTCAGACTGTTTGTTGCATTTTTTATAATTATATATATATAGTTTGTAGATATAAACAAAGATAAAATTGTGTAATTGACATCATTTACAGCTGTCAAAGTTAACGCATTAACATAGATTAGTACATCATCACGATTAATCTGATTAAAAGTATTAACGCAATTAAATGGAACAGTTAATAGTTGTTATATACATTTATTTTCTCTGCATTTTTGTATTTCTTAGTCTTAGTTTTTTGTATTTTTATTTTGGGAGGAATTTGAGTGCAACCACCCCCCTGAGACGAAACAGTCAACTGGCATATTGTGTTTTGATCATGATTAATCAAAACTACTCCAAAGGAATGCTGTGGTTAATATTTGTAATTATTGGACTATCCTACTTCTTATGTTTTGTCACTGGTCTGGTCCACTTTAGGTCATATTGGTCTGAATGTGGAACCTGAACTGGTTTGACACACCTGGAATAAATAAATAAACTAACTGATCCTGCTTTGTTTGTTTTTACTTTTGACATCTATTAGTCCTTCGTGAATAAATGTATGAATCTCCTTCGCACCTGAACAGTGTGCGCACAGGTGCCAGTGTTGGCATGTTCAGATAGCACTGATAACAACGATTCTGACACTATGTACCTCAGCCCTGTCACATCCACAGGAAACACTACACCACACTGCACTGCCAACAAGTACCACATTACATATCGATTTATAGGTCGTATGCAACAACTAGGGCCAAGCTGCAACCCAGTGGCTTCTGTCCTCCACACAGACTAAGTCTACATTCAGACTGCAGGTAAATGTTCCCAAGTCTGACTTTTTTCTTCCATTTGATCTGTTAAAGACAGTCTGAATGGCACAAATCCCATTTTTTTTAAAAATCTGACCCAGGCCAATTTCATATGTGGTACTAAATCCAATACGTATCCGATATTCTGCAAAGTGACTTCAGTCTGAACGGCCATGTCGCATTTATCCGATTTTTACAGTTACTCGTATGATTGACACAACAAACGTAAAGACACAGAGGATATGATGAGTTTACGACCAGTTTAATGTATTTACAATTCCCACACAGGTGTAAACATGTCATTATCCACAGGTTGACCTTTGACCTTTAGCACCAGTGTTTTCAGTCATCAGCCACCCCCCCCCCGCCACCCCAATTCTTATTTTCCCTTTGTCTTATTTTTTCCGCTTTCATTTTTCTCTCTTTTTTTGTGCTCCTTTTCTTTTTTCCTTCACCTTTCAGCAAATCATGATAGGGAAAAAAACAGAGTATATCAGTCAACACAACAGGCTGATATCCATACAAGAAAAAAATGAAAATATTAGCCTAATAGAGTATGTCAGTCTATCATTAGCAAACATTATCTTATATGTGTTATCAGATGATCATGTGATCAGAGTGAATTTGTCCCGATAATTGGCTCTGAAACAGGTTGGGGCCAACAATTATGAACATTAAACTTGTTTAATATTCATGATGAAAAATCATTTTGTGTGAAGAAAGCAGACGACTCCCAAGCAGAGTCTGATATGTGTTCACTTTTGCGAACATGTAGACTGACATTATTACGTTGGATAGAATTAACGGACCAGTCTGTTAACTGTGACTCCGATTCTTTTTTTTTTTTAGTGACTAGCACACTGATAAGGCAATAACGCAGACAATTCCACCAATCAGTGTCTACGCTGGTTACACCTCATGTTACAGTATCATTTGAGACTGCTTGGAACCCAAAAATCTGGGACCAAATACCATGGGACCAGGTCCTTTTTCGCACCAAAGCCAGTCAAAGCAAGTAGAATCGGGCTGAGCCAATACTAGAGGAACCACAACATAAGTGTGTACCCTGCCTAGTAGTGAAGTGGGATATTTTAGAGGGGATTTTATCAGTCCTTTTCACTCACCAGACAATTCCCTGTGCTCCGGATCCAATGGGTCTGAGGTTCTGGTAGCGCTTTAAAACCATGAAAGTGGAATCTCCTACGTCTATACTGTAGTACTCCTTCTCACGCTTGTTCCGGTTCATGGTGAATCCGTGGACAAACTCTGGGCCTGGGCATCCAAGTAGAGCGCTCCTTACAAGACCTGAAAAAAATGTGGAGATAAATAGCGTCAAGTAGAGCTGGAAGGAAATATCGGTTCTTTTTATCATTATATATCGTGATATATTGTATTATGATCTGAATAGAGGGGAAACAATTCTTTGAAGGAATTCGAATACAAAAAATGTATTTGAGACATTCATTGTCTCAAAGAGTCCTTTAATTAATGTCAAAGTTCATGTGGTTGCTAACATATCATTCAGGCACCTGCGCTAACATTGTTTCACACGGGCTGTTTTAATTGTCGTACTGTACGCCAAAGGTATTCAGCAGAACGGTGCGCTCAACCATGTCTGTGCTCAACTGTCAGTGAAGTGCAGAAAGTAGTGCCATACATAAACAAAACGTGAGAATTTTGGGACCATTTTACACAAGGCAGACAACAATGTGGGCACAAAAAAATAGCATTAGCCTAACACTGCTGTATTTCATCAATACTGAAACACCTGAACCAAAAGCATCCACACAGCAACGGAACTTCCTCAAAGCAAACTGGGAGCTTCCACGTATTGCTAACTAGGGGTGGGGTAAATTTCCAATGCTCAGATGCATCAACATTCAGACTTGGACAATCTGAATTGATTGACAAGTGTCCAAATTTCGATTACTCAAATAGTACTATAGATGGTACTTCATATTGCAGAATTAAGTATACATACACACAGTACATGTAATCACCTGGACTCTTTGCGCAAACAAAGACACACACAGAAACAACTGGAAATATGTCTAAATGTCAGATCCTTTGGCTCCATCTAATTTATAATCAGACATGTTGAAAAACTTCGGCTTCTACAACATTGACAGAAGAATCGAACTGGACAAGAGTCACGTTATATGTAAATTGTGTCAACAAACATGAGAAGCCACTTGAGAAGTCACCTGGTGGAGGAGCCAGGTAGAGGGAGGGCTGTTGTTACCGTGCAACAAGTGGCTTTACTGACAAACCAGGAAATAATTAGAAAGCCGTCACGCACATCAGAGAATGAGGAGTGAACTATGAAGGCAATCATGGCATTTATTACCAACGATTCATGTTACATAAGATATATTGGAAAATAATTCAACGGTTTCTTTCTTACTACACCATTTAAAAATTGCTAAACGTGCTTAAAAATATGAAAACGTTCATCCATATACAAAAATTCAACATGTGTCAGTTGTTTTATAATCGAATCATAGCCTCTCAATTGTAAAGGAATTTTAGGGGCCTAAACATTCCCACCCCTATTGCTAACATATCGCTAACTGGTGAATACTCGTGCCTATATTTCTTTAGCCAATTTACCAAGGTAGTGTAATTATTAGGCTACATACAGCCCGGTGCAATCTAGTTGATCTAGATAGAAAAATATACAAACATGGTATTTATCCACTCATTTGATTGATCACAAAAATTTTTTAAATCATAGAATAAAACAGAAGTTGAAGAATGTTCTTTTGGTGTGTGGGTTTATACAGCTGGGTGGTCAACCAAAACCAAACTTTGGGATAAATAATCAAAATAGCGATAGACCAATATGTGTTGACCAGTTGATGTATCTGTCTATCATTAGGTCCAACAGCCTTAAACAGACAGACTGTTCTACTTCACTGTGGCGAAACGGGAAGCTGTTCTTTTATATTGGCTATGTTTACTTGATGGTTTTTAATTTGAATCATTTACTCTGAATAAATAATTTAGAATTAAAGCTATTTCCTTCGTGTTTACATGGACATGTTAATTCCGAATAAGAACAATTGAGAAATGGTTGTATTCCGCTTTAGGAGGTGGGGATAGAGGGCTCTGATTGGACAGAACGGCCACTTAATGTCTGGATACCTACCTGAAATAAATGGTCCCGTCCACTTCCTGTGATTTTTACATTAATTTTTGTGATAATTACAAAGCAGCAGCTCAACTGAAGCAACCACAGGAATCAACAAACTAATGCCAACAGCATCATGTTCGTCATCGTGACAAATATGAGCAGAATGACAGGAATAATTAACTGTCTACATGGCGGCGGAATTATCGAATTTGGAATTACGATCAGAATAAACCAGTGACTTTATTCAGAATGAAGTTAAATTCAGAATTATTATTTTCAGCTGGCATTAGATGTTGGTCGTCCGAAGGCGGAATTAACCTTTATTTGGAATTAAAAGGTAAATGGACTGTACGTATATAGTGCATTTTATTCACTAGTTGGTGCCCAAAGCGCTTTACAATTCCTCGCATTCACCCATTCACACACACTCTCAGACACTAGTAGACGACTGCTGCCCATACACCGACGCAACCTGACCCTCCTGGGAGCAACTTAGGGTTCAGTGTCTTGCCCAAAGACACTTCGACATGTGGAAGGCCAGAGTTGGGATGCGAACCGCCAACCCCTTGATCATTGGATGACCTGCTTTACCAACTGAGGACAGGAATAAATACTGTCATGTAAACAGGACCATTGGAACTTATGACTCAGGAACGTTATAACGCCATGTTTAGAAAATAAAGAACTAAAATTGAAACACATTTTTTCAGTTCCTGCATATTTTTTGCAACTTAGTGCATTTTTAGAAAATTCACACATTTTCACTGCATAGAATCACTTCAAATTTGTCACATATTTAATGGTAATTTTAGGAGTTATGAATAATCTAATTATATTTTTGCAGGAATGTTCCTCCATCTTCACATCCATTGTCTTTTGTTTATTTTTTGTTCCATGAAAATGTAACGGGACAAGCTGTTCCCTGCTCCAGTCCTGTCAGACTGTAGTCAGATTCATGGAAATGGTTCAGATGTGATTTGTTAAATGGGCTGTAGTGGACGACACAGGACTGACAGTTCAACTCCCACTGTGGATGTTTGTGATAGACAGTGTGTGTGTGTGTGTGTGTGTGTGTGTCCTCAGAATTCCAAAGTTCTTCAAAGTGAAGTTTTCTGACATTTTTCTCCTTTACCTTAAACCCTTTATTTTACAACCCACTCATCCGTTAGGGGTCATACATATTAGATCAGACGTAAATAAAGGGTTTAGAAAAATCTCAGTGTCACAAATGGACAACAAAAGTAAATATGAAATTAAATATTTTTTATTCCAATTATCAATATATACATTTATTCATAATATTTACACAATTTGAATATTATTAAGATTAAATTACAATGTATTTTGCATAGAAACTGTATATTTATTAATTTGAAACACTGTGTTTAGAATATAACCTAAATAATAGAATGGTCAACCACACACACACACACACACACACACACACACACACACACACCATCACCAAACTTTTATCACTTGTTCCTTGCGCCAGTATCAACATTTCCTGAATATTTCAGCCAAATCCTTCCATAAATTTTTGATTTGTCTCGCTAACTTAAGAAACAAAAACACACATAAACGTCAGTGAAAACATTTTATTCCATTAAATATCAGTGTGCTTGTAGTTTATAGAATCTATAAGTGATTGGGAAATACTTTTTTTCAAAACTGTAAATATCTACTTTTTAATGTATGTGTGTGTTGCATTTTAGTTTAGTTTTCTCTTTCTTTTTCTGGTTCTTCACTGAAAAGCCCATCCACGGACAAGGACTGGACATTAGCTTAATGCTATATAATCTGTGTGTAATACATTAGATTACTCCTATGTTTACTGCACTGTCTCTGACAAATAATTAAACAAGTGGTATTAGGCACAACAAATCCCACCCTCTCACAAACATTTTAGCTCTTAATGGACATTTCTCTCTCAAAATGTGAGATCATGGGTCTGACATTACAAGGTCAGTCAAGGTCAATAATAGCAACCATGTACTCACTGGTTTTTCCTGTTATAGTCCATTTTAGGTTTTTTTTTTGTATTGACCCAGTTACCTCTGACCTCTTGGGTCAAAAATAGGTCAAAATCTATAGACTCAAGATACTGAACTGAAAGATGAGCATTTTTGTGGTGATTGGAAGTCTGTACGATAAAGAGTTTAAAAAAAAAAAGCAATAAGAAGATATATTCTAAACAGTATATATCAGTCCCTCCAGGGTTTTGCTGACCTTTTTGGGGATTGTTTCGTCCTAAAATATCTGATGTTGCATGAACTTTTCCGAAACATTGCGATGAAAGTTAGGGTGATTTTTAGGCTTTTGTTACGATAAATAGTCACAATCTTCCCTTTTTGTAAGCAAAATTAAGTAATATTTCAAATATTTAGTTACTGGAAAATGTATTTAAAGTCATTGTGATATAGTCTTCAAAACTACCTTTTACTGAGATGGCAAATAAATTATTATGAGGATTACAAAAATGCAATAAAAACTTTTTTTACAAATGCACCTGTTGGTTCAAAGGTTAAAGTTCCTATGACCTCACAACACTACATAAAGTTATAAAACATAATATAAAATGTCTCAGCCAGTCAAATAAAACACCCAAACATTATTACTAGTACTGTGTACTGTGTAGTAGAGGCAGTTTCTCCTGACAAAAATAAAACAAAGACACTGAGATATTAAGACAACCTTTCAAATATGACAAACTGTTACCTGGACGACAAAAGTGGAGCAAAAAAAGTACCCTTCCAAATGCACCTGTTGGTACTAATGCATCATTTTAGTTGTCAAATGCCAACATGTTGCTTTGTACTGTAAACTAAACAGGAAAAGGCAGAAGGAGCAGCTCAAGACATCGTAAATGATTGGTCACATTTTGTAGGAAAGTCGCGGTGATTGATTAAAATTGCAACATCGTGCGGAAATCACGGGGATTGGCTAAATTTGCGAAATCCTGCTGGAAGGTCTGAATACAGGAATGAAAAGGAAATTCCTGATTTAATCTCTTACGGTGAAAACACACTTTGGTGACCTTGCCCTTTGACCTACATTCACCAACATTTAATAGGATCTATTCTGGACCACCTCACACCTTTCCTGAAAAGTTCAAGGAAAGTTTCAAGTTTCTTGTGTATAGTTGCTGACAAACAAAACAAAACAAACAAAAAACAACCAGAAACAATCCACCCCTCCTCTTTAGGTGACGTGGTAATAAATTAAATCTAATTAGATGTCAGCACTAAACTGTCACTGCAAACACATT
Source organism: Siphamia tubifer (assembly GCA_020466265.1). NCBI lineage: Eukaryota > Metazoa > Chordata > Actinopteri > Kurtiformes > Apogonidae > Siphamia > Siphamia tubifer. Next base: position 12,550,933 of record CM035801.1, on the reverse strand, counting down.
CACACTCACTAAACACTTCAAAATACATTTTCCCGAAAATATAGTGATTATTTACCCACAAATATAAGTTTGATGTAGATTATTGTATTTTTTTTTGGACAAGATGTGAACCTTCCCTTGACTTTGCCCCAATACAGATCATGTCTGTTCAGTCATTTGTTTGTTTCTAACCTTTGCTGCTTAACATTATATGAAACCAGGACCACACACACACACACAGACATAATCCTCCTCCTCCTGCAGCTGAATCGGGCTGACAACCCGACACACTCTGTCATATCACTGACTCTTAACCCCCATGTGAGCTGCTCCGCCTTCACATGGGAGAAGAAATCATGTCACATCCTCAGTTTTAGACGTTCTGCAGCGGAACCTTCAGAGTCTCACATAAAACATGGATGACAGGAGTCGACTGGGACTATTTTCCACAATTATTTAAGAACTGGGTCATTCCATATGAAATCAACAGATTTTAAGAACATTTCCCACCTGAGCCTCTCAGATGTTTCTAAATAGAATAAAATAGAATAGAATCCTTTATTGTCACGGTAATTATTGTTACCAATATATACTGCGAAAATTTAGCCACATGGCAGTAAAACACACAAGAATAAAAACAGTATAAATAAACAGTATAAGTCACAGTTAAAAATAAATAACTAATAAAAGCAGTACTTATACATATATTGAGGTAGTTGTAGATAAATAGTATGTAAACCTGTAAGTCCTAAATGTTTACATACTTGTCAAACATTATAGTATATGATGGAAAAACCCAGAATTTCTAAGCTTAATTGTAAATACTTCCAAAGTTCAGACCATTTGAAGTAGGCGGGGGGACCTGAACATTCCAACCAAAATTAACTCTAAATGTTCTGCTATTTTCAAGCTTCTAGAACTTCTGACTCATGTAATTGCAAATCACAATATAGTCCAATATAATTGCAATCGCACATTTCCTTCAAATTGTGCAGCACTAATTTTCAGCTGTTCATATACAGGGTTCCCCCCCAGTGCACTATAAGTCTGGCGGGCTGCCAGGCCTTAGCTGCCCACCCGCCAGGCTAAAAGCATCACTTATGTATTTATTTTAGATATTTATAGATGTTTTAAAAACTATTGACACTAAAGACTGTTGATTTTTTGGGGTAAAATTAATGGAAATGTGGGCAGGGTGTATGAATGTAAATTAAAAAAAACAAAACAAAAGCAGATTCATGGATGAATTCTTGGATATGTGGCTAATCGACACTATCGAATTGTTTTATTTTGAGGGAGCTTTATATCTGACCACAGATGTCACTGAGCGGCCCTAATGAAAAGTAAAGCTCTTAAAGTTCCTGGGTAGATAAACGTGGGTACAGGTTTGTAAAGTGGACCGTACAGGACTGTCACATGTCACATGACTCTCCGTCAGTCCACCTGTAGTAGACCTCCTGTGTTGATGGCGAGTCTGGATATTAATCGTTTAGCTGAAATTAGGAGTTGCTATGCTAATGCTAAATGTCAGACAGACGAGTCTCCAATAAACAGTAAATGTGATGAACTGAAAAATGACTGATGTGGTGGAAAATTATGATTACCATCCATCAGAAACTACAGTTAATGAACTGCTAGCAACAAAAGGAACATGTGCACTGATTGGCTCACTGATCCACGTGACTACAGTACACACTTCCATACAGTTTATGACTAGAATATTTTGTCCCAAATGGCAACACAAATTCATCTCTAAAACAGTTCACAATATATTCACACATTTTAAGAACATGATAAAAGTGAACAAATATATTTAAAAAAAATAATAAATCATGTGACCAGTGCTTGTTGACAATAAGTGCATGTTGAAGAGTCAGAGTGTTCTGGATGGTTATGGCAGATGGAATGAGGTGTTTTTCCCATGCCACATGTATACAAATGTACACATCTATATGGTACAGTTGAGTCAGACAAGGAAAGTAAAGTGTCCTCAAGGACTCTTCTGACTGTAACTAACTAGCTTGTCATTTATTCATATGGTTTCTTCATTTTATCAATTCAGACCTGATACGATGCATCACCTTTAGACTTTATACATCTAGTGCACAAACCAATTCCAGTTTCAATTCAGTCTCAAACATTTAACTTAAGTGACAGTTTAGATTTACTCAAACATTTATCAGTGATGGTCTAGAGTTTCATAAGTCAGACCCATGGTTTTCAGGGCACATTTATGTTAATTTACTTTTAAATGTGACCATTGCGTGACTTTTTGCATTAAAACAGTTCGCCCTTTTGTTAGACTATAGCTGGTGTAAGTGTTAACAAATGTCAAATAATAACACGTAATACTTATAATTACAAATTAACCTTTAAAAAAAAAAAAAAAAAAAAAAAACATGGTGGGCTGCCCTAACAGGTCTACATAATAAAATTTCTGGGGAAAACCCAAATATGTCATCCATAACAGAACACAGGACCTTCATTTTACACATATACATTCTCCAGGTAGAACCCCCCCCCCTCCCCCCCCCAAAAAAAAAAAAAAAAATTCATCACTGTTGCATTTTGCATAATGTATTGCACACGTGTTACTATCAGAAAAACTATCAGAACGGTCGGAATAGTTTGGCCCCGAAGGGGAATATTTTTTGATAGTAACTCGTGGGCAATACATTATCCCGCTTATTCTACGGGTTATTACACCTTATTAGTGCTACCACTCTTAACAGACTGGATAAAATAGCCGTTACAATGTAGTGAATATTTACATTCAAAGTGGCCAAACTACCTGCGGAGTGATATGGTAACTTGAATCTGAAGTGACAAAACTTGTTGCCATAGGCAGTGGGTGTTAACGGCGCAGCGGGCGGTTATCGAAAAAAATCCGCCCCAAGGCTGGGAACGTCAATTCAAAGTGAACGGGAGCTGAAGCAACATTCTAGAGGGCCATAGAATAAGACTTATTATACATATGAACAAGGCAGGCAGAGAAAGCAGACCACTACCAGGACTTGATTTTTCATTCACACGTGACGTGATGGAGCCATAAGTGTTGACCCATCTGATGTCCGAAGGCGAGACAATGTGAATGCAAAAAAATAAAATAACCGCGAGATTCTGTCTTGTCTGAATCCTGAGATATTACCACTGATGTGTTTTAGCTGTTGACCTTTGACCTTCATTGCTCAAAATTTAATGGGTTCTTCCTTAACCCATTATCTATCATTCCTGAAAATTTTATCAAAATCCGTTCAGAACTTTTTGCTGTCCTGCTGACAGACAAACAAACAAAAAAATTACTCGAATTTAATACCTCCTTGGCAGAGGCAACAATAAATAATAGACCAGGACAGAGGTCTTGCCCCCTTAAATGTGGGTACAGGAGAGAAAAGATAAGTGAGCTTAAAGTTTGGTACACAGACAGTAGTACCCCCTTTAATACCCCCATGGCATTAAAAATAACATGTGCATAGTTACTGAGTAAAACACACGTACTTGTGCATCATCAGAAAGGGAATGTGAGTGTGCATGAACAATGGGTCACTAATGTAGACTGCTGTGATTGGCAAAAAAAAACACTATATATATATATATATATATATATATATATATATAAAAATAACTTTTTATTCTGATTATTGCGAGGTTCGTGAATGCACAGAATCTAAAAACAAAAGTGGTTTGCACGCGTTTGTGAGGATTTGCACCAGTCTGGGTTTTTTCAATCGATTCCCACAAGGTGAAATATGGGAGTGGAGGCTCTTTATTGTCATCGGTTTCCTCCACCTCGTACCTGCGCTCTTTGTAACTCAGCTACAGACTGTTGACAAGGTTCTCCGTCGGGAACAAGAAGACGATGTTATGATCAGAGTTGAAGAAGATAAGGCGCGAGGGAGAGGAGAGGAGATGAAGATGAGAAGGAGCAGGAAGGATGAAACACTGTTAGACTACAACACTGTCTAAACATACTCCCACCCTCACAGAATAACTGCTTACATCATCCACTATATCAGGGGTCTCAAACTCATGACTTTCAGGGGCCACATTCAGCCCAATTCGATCTCAAAGTGGGCCAGATGAGTAAAATATTAGCATAATAACTGAGAAAAATGTGACAATTCAAAATGTTTGTCTTTGTTTTAGTGCAAACAAACCTAATTACATAATGAAAATACCTACTATCCAAGAAGAAAGTGTGAATAACCTGAAAAAACTGAAATAGCTCAATAAAAATATGTGTAATTCTAACAATATTATGCCTCAGTTAATCATTTACACACGTACATTATGGATCAGATCTACTACAAAGACACTAAATTGTTATAATTGTGCCCAATTTTCTTTAGAAATTTCAGGTTGTTCATGTTTGTTGAAGTTTTTCACATTTTATTTTTACAGGATAGTTTGTAAGTGTAAATATTTGCCTAATTTAATGTTATGTTTTGCACTATAACTGGACAACTGGAGTTTCCCATAACCAATTACTGTTCCACTCCTAGACATGAGGTCAGGGGTGTCCAAATCCAGTCCTTGAGGGCCGGTGTCCTACATGTTTAAGAGGTTTCCCTCTTCAACGTGATTCAGTTTAACCCTTTTACTCCTGAAACTAGCAGTTCTACACTAAAAAGAATGAAAGTAAGCAACAAAATGAACAAAAATGGCCAAAGTCCTCCATAAAATGAACAAAAATGAATAACTGAGAAAATAATTAGTAATTTGAACAAAGACACAAAGTTTTTGTTCATTTTGTTGCTCATTGTTTTTCTATATTCTACTTTTTATTTCATAATTTTTTTTCTTTAATTTTGCTCCATTTGTTTTTTTACTTTCTTCGTGTTACTAATTATTTTGTCAGTGTATTATTCATTTTGTTAATGTTGTTGCTTATTTTAATTATTTTTACTGTAGAACTGCTAAAGTTGAATCATGTGGAAGAGGGAAATATCTAAAACACGTAGGACACCGGCCCTCGAGGACTGGATTTGGACACCCCTGTACTAGGTGGTGCTACACACTCTTTAATATTAGCATGCTTCTGGTTGGCGCCATAGAAGAAGAACAATAACTGAACAAAAGCGGCACATTTGAAGCAGACGTAGTCGGACAACAACACCCACAGAAGCTATGGACGATGATGCAGCAGCTCAGTGTATTTCCTACGTACTGTTAAAGTCTGATTTATTATTATGTGTAATGTGCATGTTGTCATTCCAATGTCTCTGGTCACTTCAGGAAGAGGGCGTGTCCAGGCCAATCTTAATCGTGCTAAAGCTGGGTGTCGTTTACATGCACGGAGAGTTATCTGACTTGCTTCTCAAACCCCAGTTCCATTCCATTCTGATTAAGGTGTTTACATGGAGTAAAGCAATCAATCTAATTTCTCTAAGTGCATGTAAATGTACTTATTAAAAACAGGCGTTTCTTTTCAAACAGGGGGATAGAAAAACAATAAGGACTAATGTCATTTTATACTTCTATATTGGAATAAATCTATTGATTATTAAAGGAGTGAAACTGTATAAAAAAATATAATAAAATTCCTGTTTCTATAATGGAAACAATCAAGTCTTTGTGTACTGTATTGTCTTATGTGTACTGCTTTTATGACTTTTTTTAATGTACTACTTTTATTATTTTTTTTCCTTTTTCACTAATGTAAGGCGTCTTTGAGTGTCTATAAAAGCACTATACAAATAAAATGTATAATTATCATTATTATTATTATTATTATTCAAGGAATAGTGCATACTACCCGAGCCAAGCGGAGTGGAGTGAAGCCGATACCATGCAGTGGAAATGTAGCCATTGAAAGTGGTGAGCGTTTTAAATCTATACATTAGTCGCACAGAGCTCAAAGCTGCAGCTTATTTTCGGGAAAATGGGGTATTTGTATCCCAGACCCCTGTTAGAAATGAAACATCTGAATGTAACATCTCCACAAACGTTTGTCAATAGTTTATGCTACAAAGCTAATGATACTGTATGTATGTGCAGTTTTAGGCCATTTTAGGTTCAACACAGAACTAATGATAGACCAAGTTATTGGCCAGTCGATATATACCAAGCAAATATTTCCGTTTTTATTTTTTCTGTTAACATATCAGTATCACCCTGTTGTAATGGCCGATATGTTCTTTTTTCCTGTTATGATTTACTGACGGGTGAAGGAAAAAGGTGAAAATGGAGAAAACAAAAACTAAATAAGGAGAAAAAAGACAAAAAGAAAGAAAAAAAGAAGGGGAGGGAAAAAATTAAGAAAAAGGGAAAATGAAAAGAAAAAGTGGATGTTTGTCCATATTTATTCGGTGATTAAAGCAGTGAGTAAATTCAAAAGTTATATTAAAAACAGAAAAGTGAAGAAAATCTGCCTTTTTTTTTCAACAAAATGTAGGTTTAGGTCATTAAGGGTTAATATAACTGCAGTAAATCTACAGAATGTGAAACATTTAATCATCTGACAGCTTTACCTTTTAACCTTTAAATTATTGATCAGCATTTATTATACTACCCTCTGATTTCTTTTGGCATTTTCTTCATTCCCTCCCCCATTTTTCTATATTTAACCCACTGATCATGTTGATGGTCATTGAAACTGTGAGTAAATTCAATGTTTATTATATTAAAAACAGAGGAAAAATGAAGAAAATGTGACTTTATTTTCACTAAATTAAGGTTTGGGTCTTCATGGGTTAACACAAGCTGCATCTAAGACGTAGAAACATGAGGAGGTGGGGATGGGTCGGGGGTCTGTGAACCATACAGATATGATCATCATCATCATCATCGCAGAAGCCAACCTCCTCAGCACCACGTTCCAAATTGCACTAATGATTGTGGGTCTCCGTCCTCAGCGTGAACCCCAGCTTCCTGCTTCCTGCCGGTGCCTCTCTCATCTGCACATCCCTCAGCTTTGACCTTTGGGTTCGGATCAACTACAGGCTGGGCGCCTCATGGTTCTACTGTGGCGGGTTCTGTGAGCCTGGGCCTCGGTGGGAGGTGGAAGTAGAATCCTCACTCACACTCTGGGAGCGTGTCCGGTTGGATTTTCTTCAGGATAAGGGCAGACGCCTAAATGTCAAATCACCAATAACAGCCAGAGTTCATCAAACTACGAGCGCAACTAAGCCTGTGTTATTAGTTATATAATCCCACAAGTAGGTCTCATCATATTATACATCATCGGGTTTGCAACTAACAACTTTCAATAATTAACTACAGTGGAAACTACTTATAGTAGATGTGTTTACATTACAGTTTTTCGCAAAACAATCGCGATATTCCTAATATTTCGACACAGTATATTTGCGCTTTGAACGTGTTTCCATTGATGGTTGTTCTAGGCAGGAGCGTCATAAATCTCATGAAATATCATCCCATGCTTTTACCTTTAGAGCTTCAGATTGGCCATCACTTTGATCGCATTAGCATGAATGAATCGGCTAATTCTGTCATCAGTAAAAGTCCATGGCAAACTCTTCAAAGACACTAACACGTCAAACAAACATGATAAGGGTCTGTACATGTGGTCCCTACATTGTCAGGTCAAAATATTAAGTGTATATATGCTCAGCACTTAACAACAACAAATTATAATGTAGTGTTTTTTACACAGTTCTTGCACTTTGACACTTTACAGAACAGAGAATATATTTATCTGTAAAAAATGTTGTAATAAAATTAAACCTACACTGTGCCTACGGTAGGAATCACCCTGATCACCACTCCAAGATGGCGGCCGTAGTTCTCGTATGTGGATTTTTTTTAATCACCTTTCATAATAATATAAAACAATATAATTAGAAACTGATATATCATCCAGCTGATACTTCAGGCCAATATTTCTATTTTTTTCTTGTTTTGGTATCAGACCGTTGTTGGTCGATATGCTAACATGATTTATTGACAAGTGAAGGAAAAAGAGGGCAGGAAAGTGAGAAAACTAATAAAAAAAAGAGAGAAAGGAGGGAGAAAAAAAAGAAAAAGAAAGGGGTGAAAAAAAGATAAAACAGAGGAAAAAAGTACATAAGGAATAAAAAAAGAGGGGGGCAAAAAAAGGAATGGAATTCAACTGAAATGAGTCACAATTAATCCACCTGTGAACCTGTGATTCATCTGATTAAAAATCTGAATCATTTGACAGCATTAAACTCAAATCAAAATCTTGTTTTGACATTTACTGTTTTTATGGCCTGGATCTTGTGCTGCTGATCCCTGCAGTTCATTCATTGCTGATTCCTGCAGTTCGTCCACTATCCTATTAATCAGCCACACAGGTTAATCTTGTGTTGTACACAAACAGTCGTACAATCCGATTCTGCTAACGATGACGCCTACTTCCCAAAAGCCACACGGTCGCTTATTTTTGACGAATCAATACGTAGTTGTGTTCCTGACCGGAAAAACCACTTCCACCGACGATGCCAAATCAGTGTGTTTGCATTGCCACATCCACCCTGCAGCACCTTTAAGAGCGTGGGGGTGTTGGGGGGGTGACTCCTAATCCTATCCCTGCAGGCCGCCTTCTGCTTTTTGGTGCAGGAATCAGATTTCTTGGCGCTTTTGGCTGACTGTTGCCGTTCCTGCTCCCTTGAACCTCGCAAGCAATGTGCAGTGCAGTCTGGGAGCTGCACCCCCGCCCCCCATGACCATGCAGGAACATAGAACATGCCACCACTGTGTCACTGTCAGTCGAACCCACCTACGATCATGTGACACGAGCAAACAAATCTAATTCATATGACAAATGACAGTGTTGACATGTGATCGGTTTAGCCCACAGGTGTCAAATATGTGGCCCGGGGGCCAAAGCTGGCCCGTCAAAGGGTTCAATCTGGCCCCTGGGATGAATTTGTGAAATGCAAAAATGATATTAACTCAATTATTTTAGGTTAATTCAATCTAAAGTGGGTCAGACCAGTGCTTTAGTATTTAAAAAAAAAAGGAAAATAAGTTCACATTTGCAGATTAGCATTTTACAAAAAATTTAAATAACTGATAAAGTCTTAAGTGTGTGGAAATATAGTAATATTCTCCGTTATTTCATGTTTTGTGTATTTGTTGATCCATTGTGATGTATAAGTTGTGATTCACATGTATAAATGATAAATTATTGGTGTAATATTGTTAACATCACACTTGTTTTTCTTAAGAATTTCCACGTTCATGTTTGTTCATTTTAGGTTCAAGTATAATTTGGAGATGGTAAACATGTTCATCACAGAATTTTAGTTTTTCACACAAAACTTCCAATGGTTTCATTTGTATTGTTTTACTGATCTGGCCCCATATTTAGCCTGATGAGCTCTGACACTAGCACAGACAAAGCACAATGCAACATAATGCAAGGGTTTTCACATGTCTTGTCTCTCTTCTATTGCTGTGGGATGGATTTTATGCAGCTCCTTGAACACAAATTTAAAAAGCTCAGGAATGTTGCATGGTTCGTGTTCTTGCTGGGTTCAGGTCTGCAGATTTGGACTGAACATGACTGGTTCTGACCCTGACCATAACCCATGACAGGGTCTGCATCTGCTGCTCCGTCACCCATACCTTTATTCATCTACCTGAGGCCAGGAGGATTGACCTTTGACCTGATAGAAAAAGGTTGGGAACATTGTCGGAGTACAATTTCCAGTACTATTTAATAAGCAATTTTGGATTCACGTGCTAATAAAACTATTTTTGACTATTGTAAGACCACAGTAATGAATATAATAGTGGTGTTGATTGTTCTGCTTCTTAAATAAAACATGGATTAGATGCTTGTTAAGTAGAATAAGGTGCATTTGTGTTGGAATTAATCAGAAACAGGAATGTAATGGTTGTCATATATATACACATACAGAAATTGTAGTTGTCTTAATTTTTTTGAGTTGTGTATATAATATATATTAGCAGATTAATCAATCACAATGATTAATCTGATAAAAGTTGTAACACAAATGGAACAGTTGTTTTGTTGAATCTGTTGAATAAACATGTTAATTCCATATATATTCATATTTTTGCATATGTATTGGAGATTTCACCACATTTTATGGTGGGATTTTTTTTCAATATTTTAAAGGAGTTTTTGCATATGGTTTAAGTTTTTCATAGCCGTTTTTGTTTTTGGGGTTTTGTTGTGAATTTTAGTGGATTTTAACATGTCTTGCATAGATTTCTGGATGTTTCTTAATGTATTTTGGGGGTAACAAAACAAAAACAAAACCTGAAACGGAACAATCGACCAACATAGTGTTTTGATCGTTATTAAGCGAAATCAAAGCCCTTTGAACAACCTGATTAATATTTGTAATCATTCAACAGTCTTAAGATGAAAATATTATATTTTTTCTTTTGTTTACTTATCATTTTATAAATCAATGATATTTTGTTGGTTAATTTTCAGTGATTGGTTGATTGAAATATTTATTATGAACATATAGAAAATGAAATCAAAATAAAGGGTTATGTAAACAAAAGAAAATTATATATATATATATATATATATATATATATATATATATATATATATATATATATATATATATATATATACATACATACTCATACATGTATAATAAATTTAAATAATTGAAATCAAATATGCTTCAAATGAGTAGGAAGAAGTAAAAACTTGTACTAATACCTCATCTTTATTTCCTATTATGTCTATATAGCATTCGTGATTTTATATGAATATCAATGTAGTAGTAGTAGTAATAACAGCCACAGCACAGTAACTGTCTATCCCAAATAATATTCAATCCAGAGGTGTCTTGCTTGCACCCTGTCAGTCCAATCCCACCTGTCCTGTTTCTTAAATTCATTGATGCTGCTACAATGCAAAGCAATGTGTGAAAACAGGCTGCATTCACAAACACCAGCGTCACTTTTGGTTCGAAGATGATTTTACGTCCAAAACCCCCCCATCAAAAACCAGGAGTTCACGGTGATTTAGCGGAACTTTTCATAAACTAAGTGACTGGCAACAACATCCAGTTGCCAGTTTTTTTTCCCAGAGTAAGCCGTGCCGTGCTAATGTGTGCAGCCCTGATACGGATCGGTTACAGGAGTGTGTGTTTCCCAGCGCAGCCGTTCAGTCTGGTTGCATTTTCCCAGTTAGGCCAGAGCTGGGGAGCATGTACGTCCACCCCCCTACAGGAACAACTATCACTCTTATTTAGCTGTTGCCCCCCCCACCTAATACGTTGACAATAAAGGGTCTACCAAGCCCCAGTAGGAGAAAACAGACCCACAGATCTCACCTCTTCTCCGGTTGCTTCCAACTGGGTCGACCCGCTGCTTCAGACACAACCCGGACGTTTCCGTGAGAAACCCAAAAACTACTCCTTAATCCCGTTTTCCTCCGGATATACTCCTGTTTCTCTCACAGTAGCAGACCAGGATCACCGCAAAAGACATGTGTTGCTTGTAGGTAACCTAATCTTTGTGCTTCCGTGACACAACCAGTTTCTGCCATTTCATACCGACGTCGTCGAGACCTTGCGCTGTTTCCTCGGCTGCACAATGAGGACCGGAGCTGCGTTCAAGAGCGGCTGCGCGTTCCCGACTGCTACTCCGGGAAACCGGAAGCGACTGTTTCGCAACGTTTTCCTGCTACGCATTCAGGAACGACATGTGTGTATGTCCACTTTACTTTACTTTACTTTACTTTACTTTACTTTACTTTACTTTACTTTACTTTACTTTACTTTACTTTACTTTACTTTACTTTACTCAGTATTTTAAAGCAAGTTCTGACATTGTTCTATTATTATTATTATTATGATTATTATTATTATTATGATTATTATTATTATTATTATTATTATTATTATTATTATTATTATTATTATTATTTATTATTATTATTATTATTATTATTATTATATTTCTTTAAAAAATAATTAATAATGAACCAGAATACATAGAGCAGGTCATCCATTAACTAAAAGGTTTGCGGTTCAATACTCACTCTGTCCTAGTTAGTACATTGTGTCCACTTCACCCCCTTGCCTCCAGTGTCACTCACACTGGTGTGTGAATGTTTGGTGGTGGTCAGAGTTGCCGTAGGCACAAAATGTCTGCCCCAGGGAAACTGTGGTTACATGTGTAGTTTACCACCACCAGAGGGAGAATGTGAAAGTGAATGAATAATGGATCAATAATGTAAAGTGCTTTGGGTGCCTTGAAAAGCGCTGTAGAAATCGAATCCTTTATTATTTAACACAGGGGTCTCCAACCTACTCCAAAAAGGGCCGGTGTGGCTGCAGGTTTTTGTTCCAACCAACCAAGAGTTCACAGTTTGACCAATTGACTCTCTGCAGACTGAGATCAGTTGATTAATTGATTGAAGTCTGGTGTGTTGCTGCTTGGTTTCAACAAAAACCTGCAGCCACACCGGCCGTTTGTGGAATAGGTTGGAGACCCCTGATTTAACAGTATATTTTAGTGAGTATTCTTCTTCTTCTTCTGTGGTGTCGGAGTGGTTAAGAAGCGGGAAAGACAAAGGGCAATTTTCTTATTTTTTTTCTCACTGGTGTGTATAGAGTTCACTATTATTTAATTGGTGTTTGTGTGTTTTTATCTGTGCCTCGGGGTGAGCATGGTGTCGCCAACACCACCATCTTTTAGGCATGGCGTGTGGATTGTTCCACAGCCCAGCTCCATGGTGGAGCAGGTGCTTCTGGCTCAAGGTGGACAGGTGGGACACTCCCAACATCTCCTACACCCCCCGCATGAACAAAAGTACTGGTGGTGTTTCTGACAGAACAAAAGTATGTTACTGAACTGACTGAAACTGGGATCATTCTGGACGAAGCGTTCATCCTTGTGTGCCCTCTACACAGGTCACTGTGTCTGGGGTTTCCCTGTTCATCCCTAATGACGCACTGGAGCTGAAGCATTTTAGTAGAATGTCAAGCGGCTTCTGTAATGTGGGTTTGGGATGTAGCTGAAACATGTACAGTCACGGAGGTGGAAGGTATTTTATGTTGATTGATTCTCCATGTGGGCCATGAGGAGGGTGTGTACATGGTATATATGCCAACTCAGGAGACATCAAATGTTTTGAGTGTGTGGATGTGCGGCATAAACTGGTTGCCCCATAAACTGCTCATATAGGGGGGATGAGCACTGTCCAGGCTGATTCGCCAGTGGGGGATGCAAGTGCTGGGGATCTGGAGTTGGGCTACATGGATACCGGCCCATGGGTGCTGGGTCTGTGGACACCAGCTTCCCGGATGTTGGCACTGTAGACTCCATCTCTGTGTGTCCTACGGTAGGTGTTCATGGAAGTGAATATACTGAAAATGTGTCTATGAATGGGACTGGGACTGAAACAGTGCAGGCTGTTGGAGGTGTACAGGCTATAAACAGTCAGGGTACAGGGATGGAGACAGATGACATTGATATTGATGCTGATTGACTTTTCCCAGAATGCATCCCCCCCCCCCCCCCCCCCCCCCCCCCCCATTCAACTATATTTATATCTTCACTGGAAGATATAAATGAGTTATTGGATTATTCTTTTGGTGGATCAGTTGATGTAAATGAATATTTCCCAGATGTGAGAAAGTTTGTGAAGACTGTGTGTGCTCCTTAGAAAGTTGTTGGCACTGATCTGTTGGATGAAAGGAAGAGATATGGACTGAGAAAACATGGGACCACTGTCAGTAAAACTCTGGCAGGTAGTTAAAAAAGATGGAACACTAAGCATTGTATGAAAACTTAGACTGGGTTCACATCACTGAGTGTCTCCTTTATGCTGTTTTTTTTTCAGGTTGTTTAGCTTCCGTCACTCTTTTCTCTCCATATGCAAACCTTAAGGGCTCGAACATAGTCGACGCATTGCTACACATACGCAACACGAACAATGCGCAAATTACGCGAGTGACTTTCATACTTGTACAAGTCGACGCAAGCACCATGGGCTGTGCGTCGACTGCAATTCACCACTCTGGCAGTAGGTGGTATCATTTCAGTTCAGTTCAGTTTCCTTTCGAGCACACAATCATCAAAACATCATTGAAAATAGTCAGCAATTTTTCGTTTTTTTTTTTTTTTTAGTCGAATCACCTATGACTTTTGCAGGTTGTCATTGCAGGTGACACAGTGAAAATGATAACTGAAGAGGAGTGCATTCTATTGCTACTTTTACATCGATGGCGGAAAAAAAAAAAAACAGCAGCACAAACGGCGGTGGTATGTTCGCCCTTTGAACATCTGCAGACACCTGGATGGAGAGTTTGTGTCTCTGGTGCGCCCAATGCGAGGCACGGATGAGGAGAGACATTTTATTATTGTGCAATTGCGACGTACTGTCATACAAATGATGATACTGTCTAATTACTTCACACAGCTTCTCTTCTTGTCCAGCCATTTTTTGGAATACTGCTTCTATGAATATAACAAATACATGAAAGAATGTACAATATTTGCAGTATCGCCCCCACCGACAACGTGTGCGGCTCAGTAGCATGGCTTATCAAAAGTTGAGAGGGCATTTTTGCCTACGCATCACTGCATAATGGCGGACGATGCATAGCTAAGTGTAGCCTTGCGGCCGCGTATGCTTCTGCGTGACAATGCGTCGACTATGTTCGAGTCCTAAGAGTCGCTCCTTTAAATATTAATGGGGGTCGAAGCATAGAGAAGAGAGCGCTAGCATCAGAAATCATAAACCTAAAGAAAATAGTATGTACAGGAACACATAGTGACAATGTAAATGAGACAGAGTGGGGTCTGTGGCGGGGGTGTCAGGGGGTGTCACCCTGAGCCATGGCTCTAATCTGAGCCCTGGGGTTACAACTTTATTTGATTTGAGTCTTAATGTTATTGTTTTATCCACAACAGAAATAGTTCCAGGTTGGGTTTTAATAATTAGAGCAGACATTCAGGGTACAGTGTTTAATTTGATCAATGTTTACAGTATGCACCGAACTGTGGGTGTGAACGTGTCGCCTTATTATAGGTGCTGAAGGACAAGTTGGACAGATGTAGAAAGGAGGAGTACATGGGTGGCTGTGGCTCAGTTGGTAGAGTGGGTCTCCCAATGACCGAGAGGTTGGCGGTTTGTGTCCCGGCTCTGGCTGTCAAAGTGTCCTTGGGCAAGACACTGAACCCTGGCTTAGGCCCCCAGTAGGACTTAACATAGACCTTAGAAACCTACTGGTGTGTGTGTGTGTGAATGGGTGAATGAGAGGCTAATGTAAAGCGCTTTGAGCACCATGAAGGTGGAAAAGCGCTATATAAATACAGTCCATTTACCATTTTAATCGGAGAGGGCGGGTGTAAAAAAAATACATTAGTATTTACTGGATTTTTGAAAAATGGATAAGCCACAATTAACTTTACAAAACGTAAGAGCTGAAAAGGAACACAGACCAATAGATGTTAAGTTAATAGTTAAGGTTTGGGTTTCTGTGATGAAAGCTACTTTTCATGTGTGGACTTGTTTGGTGAATGTGTTTCATGCAAATCAGTAAAACTGAATGATTTATTGGGTAAAAAGGTGAGATTGGCTTCAGACACTGATGTTGTGAAAGCACAGACTGAAGGCCTTAAGGCTTACTGGAACAAACTGTAAAGAGTAGGGACAGATTCTGTTCCCTATAACAGACTAGTGTTGTCTCAGTCTAGATTCAATACCATGAAGTATTTCCAGCATAAATACTGCATCCATGTGATATTAAGACACAAGCTAGATTTTTGGTATCACCTCTGCTGAGGTACGAAGTGATATTAAAATTTTACTACATGTGAGCAACGTAGACACTGATTGGTGGAGTTGTCGGCGTCATTGCGTTATCAACATGCAACCGCCTTTTTTTTTTGTTTTTTTAACCTCGGCCGTTCCTCAATCTGCGTTCTTGTCCATCCATGAGTTATCGTGTCCCTCTGAAATGTCATCAGTTGCAACCCAAGTACTGTGCACAAGTTCACATATCCCCGAGAACGGTTGAAATTCCCTGAAGTGTTCTTGACACGTCCATTTAATCGAGGATGCATCGGGTGGTGACTTGTGTGGACTTGGGGCAGCCTCCTATCCCAAAATGCATTTCACACCAATAATGGTGGAGGACAAAACCCACAACTGTAATTTTAAAGTATCGAAATACAACTGTTATAGTATCACGGCATGTAATTTTAAGATTATTTTATGTGAGAAACATAAAACATCTCGTCTCTTCATCTGAACCCACTTTATCCTCACTAGGGTCACAGGGGTCACTGGGGGTCTAATCCAGCTACAATGGGTGAAGGCGTGGTACACCCTGTATGAGTCTCCAGTTCATCTCAGGGCTGAACATATATAGACAAACAATCACTGTCACATTCACACCTGTAGACAATTTAGATTAACCAGTTAACCTATCAGTGCATGTGTTTGGATGGTGGGAGGAAACTGGAGAAAACCCACATAGACACAAGGAGAACATGCAAACTCCACACAGAAAGGTCTGGTGTGGGATTCGAACCAGGACCTTCTCGCTGTGAGGCATGAGTGCTAACCACTACACCACCGTGCTGCCCCATATATACACACTACTGAAATATTGCACTTAAAAATTATCTATGTCCTATAAAAATTAAAATGACAGATGGTCCAGATACAGGTTTGGTTGTTTGCAACGTTCAGGGCAATGATAGCTCTTGGTAAAAAGCTGTTTTTCAGTCTGTGTATAAATATATACGTATATATATATATATATATATGTGTGTGTGTGTGTGTGTGTGTGTGTGTGTGTGTGTGTGTGTGTGTGTACAGATTTTTATCCAGTTTTATTTTATTTAGATTTTTATCTTGTACTGTACAGTTTTACATTTTTTCTGTATTGTTTTTTTTTTTTTTTTACTATGTTTCTTGCACTAATTTATTTTCTTTTTCTGAATGTTGCACTGTTTTAATGAGATTTGCTCTATTTTACATTTTGTTGTGCTCAATGGGACAATGACAATAAAAGGTTTCTGATTCTGATAATAGCACTCAGTAACTTCAAACACAATGCAGTGTTAATATGTAATATGCTCTTATCTGCTCCAACCTGGCTCATAATTTGTTTCATGTATTTTTCTGAGTGTTTTTGCTCTTTTTCTCTCTCACACACACACACACACACACACACACCTAACCCTAACCCTGACTTGTCTCCCAGTAGGACTGACAGAAGCTTAGAATACTAAGTAATGTTTTAATGTAAGTATACTTTAATAAGCATCTACTTTTTAAGTTCTGCAAACATGTATTTTTTAAGTTTCATCAACTTAAAATAATATAGACAATTGATTGCCTTACATTTTTGAGGTTCTGCTAACTTGTCCGGGTTCACAATGTATTTTGAAGAAATCATTTAATGGTCCTCATGCATTGTGTTACAGTCTGGCTCAAAAAACATGAGTAGGAAATGAGGTCTGTGGGGGAAAGCATTTATTTATTTTACAATAGCAATGTACAAGTAAAGTTAATTAAGTCCATGAGAAATCCCGGGTATGAGTGACCGTAGCAGCTACCAACAGAATGCAGGTGTAGGTCGGACCAGAGTGAGTGGGTGAGTGAGTGAGCAGCTGACCACAGGACAGAAGAGGAGGGGCTTTAAAAGATGAGCCTGGCACTGGGCCCAGATACAGAGCATCCATTGATGATAATAACAACCCCCACCTTGATCCAATCATGTGAAGCAAACACAAACAGACACACACACCCCTAGTGGTGTGGAGGGGTGAGTGGAAATGTTTTCTTCCACAGAGCAAAGAAGCCCCCCCCCCCCCCCCCCCCCCCCCACACACACACACACACACACACACACACCCACACACACACACCACCACCACCAGGCTAAACCTCACTATGTATTTATTTTAAAGTTGTCATTCCATGGTTATTTCATTAATATTGCTATGTTCTCTATTGTTATTGAATACATTCTTAGTTCTCTTTTGAAAAAAATGTTCAGATTCTTTTATTTCCAGCTGTTTTTTCACGGTAGAAAAAAAGGAACACCCCCCCCCTCCCCTCTCACTCTCTGTGTGTGTTTACCTTTACCAGAGTAACATCCAGCTAGGTTTCCTGTTGCTTGTTTTGAAAACATGCAGGGGCTTTATTTCCACAGAGAGCACATGAACCAGTTTGATCCACCATTTTTTTTCCAGTTTGTGCAGCAGCTACTGTGGCGCCATCTTCTCTTGTAGATGCTAATGCTAATGCTACTTCAGATTTGCTGCAATGGGGTCCCTCGTGCCTCTTGTTGTTTTCTGTGAATGCAGTATGCAGCCAGTGGAGGTGATGAACCACTGTCAAAGGAGCATGTGTTGGTAAGTCGGGGTGACCCATCAGATCCCAAAAGGAGCGTGGAAAAGTGGTTTTCAGCGGAATGCATACATTACAACTAGTGATATTAACC
Organism: Siphamia tubifer; assembly: GCA_020466265.1. NCBI lineage: Eukaryota > Metazoa > Chordata > Actinopteri > Kurtiformes > Apogonidae > Siphamia > Siphamia tubifer. The sequence continues at coordinate 12,532,565 of CM035801.1, read as the reverse complement.
ATAATGTTAACTTGAATGTTAATAACATAATGTCAGAGTCACATATGTCACATATTTGTAGGTTTAATAAAAATGCAAATGAAGTAAAGAAACAAAAAGTGTTTTTATTTTACAAAAGTACAATCAAATGGGATCCATTATCAAGCTGGTACAGGATCATGTCTACCAAGATTGAAGTGTAAATGGAACGCTCGTGTTGCAGTTACAGATTTCTTTGTTATGATAAAAGTTTCCACAATGAAAGCACGATGCTCACAAGTCTAATTGATGGCAGCGACTGAAAAAGAAATTAAAAACAATGATGTTATGAAGAAACGAAAAAAGGCATTATATGTCACTTTCGAAAATAAAAACACTTTTTTGTTTCTTTACTTAATTTGCATTTTATTAAACCTACAAATATGTCAGGTCATGACTGACTCTGTATATATATATATATATATATATATATATATATATATACATGTGTGTGTGTGTGTGTGTGTGTGTGTGTGTGTGTGTGTCTGCACCTATTTAGCTGTAACCAACACGTGATTCTAAAAACACAACATAGATAAAATAAATGGCTCAGGAAACAAAATTTAAGCCATTTTCAATTCAATTAACTGTTAGCTGAACATAATGTTTACAGATATTAAAGAAAACCAAGTTAGTAGCACTAACATAACTGTGTCAAACTGATGATTAAAGGAAAAATTAAGTTTCCTGGTTTTAAGTTTTAGCCAAATGTAACCCTTTAACCTCTGATGTATCAGCGCTGATGTGTTCTGAATGGGTGTTTTAGTTAAAAAATTCAAGAAATTTCGAGGGTTTTTTTAGTTTTATTTTAGTGAGGATTTTGTTGATGGTAAACCCAAGCTAAAACTACTGGAACCAAATTACAACACTAGTCATTTATTCCTTTTTTTTTTTAAAAAGTTCATTTTGTTTTTTTGTTTTTGTGGTTTTCTGTTAATTGTTATTTTGTGAATATTTATTAGTTTCGGTTGATGTTGCTTATTTTTGTTTATTTTTTTCTACATTTTGTTTATTTAATTATTTTTCTTCAATTTTCTTCAGTTGGTGTCTTATTTTGTTCATGTTACATATTATTTTGTTAGTTTACTATTCATTTCTATTCATTTTACTGATCACTTTGGCATTTTTTGTTCCATTTTGTTGCTTATTTTATTATTATTTTTAATTAAATTTTTTTTACTGTGGAATTGCTTAAGTGTCATGAATTAAAGGGTTAAGATGAGGGAAATTAACAAACTAAGTTGATCTAACAAATTAATGAACTAAAAAGTGAAAACACTGGCAATTTAAAGAAGATAAGTGTATTTTATTTTTATTTTTTTTTTTACTTCAATTGATTTAAGTTGTTATTTTTTTTCAGTGTAGGCACTTTATGTAAAGGTTTGAGATCTGAGTGAGTTACAGACACAGAAGTAAAAAGCGTAACAAGCAGGTCCCCCCCCTTTTTTTTCGAGCATTAATTCATTAGGTGCTGATCCATGTTAGCGACTGAAAAGAAAGTGGGACAATGAACGTGTCACTTGTGGTTAAAACATCAGATTAACACAACGTGGCGTACAATGGATTGGTCCTTTGCTGCCCCATCTGCTGTTAGCTTGCCCTGCAAATCCAATTATGTTCTTAAAGACCTGAGCTAAAAATAGTTGAAAATGCCGGAAAACACAGAAGCAACACGTCATTTACTTGTGAAGACGGAGCGAAATTATGCTATAGAGCTGATGCGTCTTTTCTAAGGGGTCGATTGATGTGTCATGAGGAGATGAGGTGATGGCGTGTTTTAACGGGCGGCCATGACGGACACAAACACCCTGTCGACGCAGAGGCGGGAAGAACGGCAGCCGGGGATGGATTAGATTGAAAGTGGTGGATGTCGACGGAACTTAAGTGGAACCTCTTCAGAAACCAAATGAAATAAGGTAGGGTTAGGGTTAGGGTTAGGGTAGGCCTGATTAAACCCCATAAAAACCTTGGTGCATTAACGTTCCTCACATATGGGTGAAGTCCTGAGTCCAGAACTTCAACAACTCCAGAGATCTCAATCAGGTTATACAACATTTGACCTTTTTACTTTGCTTTTGTACAAAACTGAATAAAATGTGACACTAGCGACTCGAAATTTTTGTGTTTTAATTAAAGGCAAGCTTATAATTGTCAACAAAATGACAACAACTAGGATTGAAACAAGATTTTTGACACAAACAAGAGAAAAATCAAGAGAAAGAAAACAATTAACTGAAACAGTATTTTGTGATTACAAAAGTAAAATTATGGGTAAAAATGTCCTTCATTTTCATCTTTGTCAATGTCACAAAAGTTGGAAGAACGTAGCAAAAAGACTCCTGGATGGAATTTATGGAAATAAAAGATATGAAGAAAACTCAAACCAATAAGAAAACAAAACTACAACTTAGCATTTAGAAAAAAAAGAAAGAAAAACTAATTATAAAAACTAACAAATCTACTCTAAAATGAATAGAAACCAACTGAATTAGAGAGAGAGAAAAAAAGGCAAAACTAAATAAAACTACAATGAAAAATCCCAAACTGTTGTAACCCTGAAAAGACAAACAGATGTATTTCATAGTTAGCAAGACGGTACATTTCATTCTAGAAAAATAAAAGAAAATCATTGCTCTTTACGTGTTTAATTTGTGGCATTTAATATTTGATTTAAATATAACACTTGGGCGTAATAAATGACAAATCCTCTTCCATAGTTTAGCATTATTATGTGATGTGATTATGATGATATTATTAGGCTAATGCTAATTATTGAAGCTTTGGCGGTAGCTAGGTTGAATTAAAGTAATCGGTACACATAACCTGATTAACAGAGGAATCTATCATGTCTGGTTACGATCAGTGATTAAATACTGTTAATAGACAGAAACGTGACGAGACTGGAATACAATTATTATTTTTATTATTATTATTATTATTATTATTATTATTATTATTATTATTATTATTATTATTATTATACTAAAGAAGATTTTATCAAAGGGAAAAATTATTTACACGAACCTCATCTCCTCTCTTCCTCAATTTATGTTGAGTAAGAGAAGGATTAAGGTGATTAGATTAAGACGCTTCCCTATGCAACATCCAAATTAATCTAATTGACAAACAAATGATGAAAACTGAAAGTTACTGGTCTGATTTTATGCCATTGTCCACTGTAAAAAAAAGAGACTAGAATTAAAAGCAAAATTTTGTCAAATTGCAACATGAAAACCTAAGTGAAAATACAATACAAAGTTGTTTATTTGAGATGATTTTAGTGCAAACAGTTAAATTAAATGTAGTTCTTACAGGAAGAGTATGAACAAAAGCAGATTTGTATGTAGAAATTATTACTATTGTTTTGAGAAAATAAAACTGTATATTGAAATACAATAAAAGCCTAGTTGCTTTTTGTAAAAAAAACCAAAAAAACAAAAACCCAAAGGAAACAAATAAAGAAGCAAACGTTTAACAATTTAAATATGTAAAATAACATGTGGCTGTGGTTAAGTGGGGTCACCCATTGACCCAAAGGTTGGTAGTTTGAACTCTGCAGACACTGAACCATAAATGTGTCTCAGTTTAGTCTTTGTGGATTTAGAAAACACTGTGGACACCTGCAAATCTGTGGAAGGAGCACTAGGTTTACATTCAATATTAAAACTAAAAGTTTAAAATTATACTTTTACCTGTTTAAAATGTTAAATCTACATGTTACTTGGTAAATATATTCATGGTTTGTTGTGTTTTTTCCCCAGATTGTTTTAACAACCATAGTTGCCAGTTTTTTCCTGTAAAAACAGCTAGATTTGTTTTGTTTTTACACTGAAGCTGTTAGTATTAACTGAACTGTTACTATTCTGCAAAACCTTAAAGCTCTCATGTGACTTAGTCCCTGTTCCCTCTAATGCCATTACAGTAGGATCCTGTTCAATGACCGTAATGAAGCTAATGACACGACCACAGTCAAGGGGAGTCCAAATCCTGCCGTTAACATTTGGATGATAGGAATAAAAAAACTGCCTTTGAACTGAGGCTCTCAACTGATTACAATTTTTAACCAGATTCAATTGTTCTATCCATAGTTTTTTCGTCCCGAAAACTTTTTTTCCCCCAGTATACACTACGCATCATACTATGTTTATGCTATACATGCACGAGCCCCCTCTGTCAACCGAGCCGCGCTGACTTCCGCGTTATTTCGCGCCGCCCCCCAATTCTTTATTTATAATAATAAAGACAACATGAAAGGAAGAATAGTAGAATGGAAGGATTATCATATGCATAGGAAGCTCAAATAATAACAATAATAAAATTTAAAAATAAAGAAATATATTGTGCACGGGCGCAGTCCTCTGACGTCATCGTGACATCATCACAAAATGCCAGTTTTGCTCTACAGTAATTTTATTATTTTTCCTGGCCATTATAGGGACACAATATCAAGGGTGTTGTTTTTATTGTATTTTCAGATTAATTACTATCACCATAGTAGTATCAAATATTGTATGGTGTTGAAGATATGGCCAGATTAGCTGGTTAATTACCGGGGGGGTTTGTTTGTTTGTTTGTTTCAAAGATAAAAAGTCAAAAAAGGGCAGTTTTTCACCATGGAGGAGTCGACACTGAACTGGTTACAGGTGAAGGTAACAGAGAATTGGATAATTAAGGAAATAGTATTTTTGTTAATTGTTATAATTTTTTTGTTTGCTTTTTGTTAGGTATATTGACGACGAGTGATGTTGAGATGAAACCTCATGAGGCATCGATCACTTGAGCAAAACGGTTCAAAGAAGGGTTATTTCTTAAAGCTTCATGTGCACATGAAACTACCTGCTGGTCAGGTGTAGTATGAGAGGCAGCTGGATATGAACCCCAGAATGTTTGTTTGTTTGTTTGTTGTATGGTAGACAATCCCCATTAATGAACTGTATCAATAATAGTAAAGAGGCTGATGACAATAGGCACCCTATAAACAATACATTACAACACATTAATTAAGAGAGGTCAGATAGCTAAGGTACAAGATAAGGTAATAAAGATAAAAGGAAATAGTGAAACACCTTTTTAAAAACCTTTTTAATTGCGTTTTTATTCTTTTTTTAAAATGTATTCATATTTTATTGTTTTTCAAGATAAAGGTTGCTGGGGAAAAGAGAGAAAGAAGGTGAAAAAGGGACAAAAGAAAAAAGGGAAAAAAAACAATCACAACATTGACACAGTGGTTTTCAGACAGGGAATAGTCTTTCACTAATTTCCCACATTCGCACACATATTTATATAGGAGAATACTTACAAAGAATTTACACTCAGTAGGGCCCAACTGATATTAGATTCCTGGGGTCACCCAATACATTGGCCAATATAAGAAACAAGGTGTCCATCAACACAGGGTACAACAATCCCACACTCTGTAGGTATGGATATGTGGGTCAACAGCTGTATAAATCTGTCCCTCTCATGAAGATAACTGACATAGCCCTCAAATCATACATAGTACTCCAATATCAGACTAGCATTCAACCTGTATAGTTTATTCTCTCTGCCTTTTTATATTTCTTTGTGTATTTTATACACACACACACACACACACACACATATTGTCACAATTAATGCATGAATGCAGATTAATCCATCATCATGATTAAATAATTAATTAATAAAATTTTCCCCAAAATTATAGTATCATACAATGGTGGAAAATAGTTTTCGGTTATCCTTAAAATTATACACAATTTGAAATATCATAAAATAGTTGTTGAAAAATATTTGTATTTCAACAACATGTGGCTGCAACAGACAGATGCAAACAAATGTAAATAATTTTTAGTTTATTGGTAAAATGAAAAAATAAAACTAGAAAAGCACTCAAAGTGCATTTTCTCTCACAGTACTTCAGATAAGTAAATCTGAAATAATGTTAGATGGACTTTAGATTATTAGGAATATTTGTTGGGGGCGACACAGTGGTGCAGTGGTCAGTACTCCTGCCTCACAGCAAGAAGGTCCCTGGTTCAATTCCAACACTAGCCTTTTCTGTGTGGAGTTTACATGTTCTCTGCGTGGTACTCTGGCTTCTGCGTAATTGGTTAACATAAATTGCCCGTAGGTGTGAATATGACAGTGATTGTTTGTCTATATATGTTCAGGCCTACAATGAACTGGTGACTTGTCCAGGGTGTACTCCGACTTTCTCTGTTGTAGCTGTATTAGGCCCCCATTGACCCCTGTGAGATAAAGCAGGTTCAGAAAACAAGTGAGTGAGGATTATTCAGAATTATCAAATCAAAAATATTCCGTACATGCCCTTCTTAGGGCAGCACGGTGGTGCAGTGGTTAGCACTCTTGCCTCACAGTGAGAAGGACCCTGACCCACACCAGACCTTTCTGTGTGGAGTTTGCATGTTCTCCTTGTGTCTGTGTGGGTTTTCTCCAGGTACTGCAGTTTCTTCCCACCATCCAAAGACGTGCACTTATAGGTTAATTGGTTAATCTAAATTGCCCGTAAGTGTGAATGTGAGAGTAATTGTTTGTTTATATATGTTCAGCCCATTCGCCCATTGTAGCTGGATTAGGCCCCCAGTGACCTCCATGACCCTAGTGAGGATAAAGCAGGTTCAGATGATGAAACAAAAATGAAATCTTGTTCTTCCTAAGTGGCTGCATCCTTCTCTCCTAAATCTTCAAACTTTCTACCTACCTACCTATTAGTATTGTATTTTTTCCACACAAGCAACTGTACTTGAACTTAAGTACCGAATGGGAATACTTTTAGCACCTGTGCTATTTGGATGGGTTTAGTTTAATGAGGTAAAATAATAATTACCACAGAATTTATTTCTGTCTGAATGCACCATGTCAGCAAACATTTGGAAATGATTACTGACATAGCACATTTGGACAGGACTAAGGTTGGATTTGCATGGTATTAATATTACCTAGGGTCATTTCTATGGACTGTTTTACAGAAGGTAAAATTTGGCGTAAGAGTTCACAGACATACTCCGTTGTTTACTGATACGGTGCATTCACACAGGACTAAATTCCCAGGATTTTACCACATCACCTGTAAAACTAACCCATCCTAATAGCATTTATGACTGTGATTAAGTCATCTTAATTAATGTGTTAATTTCACACCATTAATGTTTGTTACTGAGCATCTAGGAAGACAAACACAATGAATTACTTACAATGATTTTTTGACAACGCTATAATTATTCTGGTCAAACTGAAGAACGGAAGTCACAGCACAGGGCAAGAGAATTTCTGTAAAACCCCTTAATACCTACTGTTGCAAATATGCAACACACCAAAAAATGTATCCGTTGTATGTGCTATAGTCAAATTAATAATTTTCACTTTATTTAACATATCCTTTTTTTAGGGCTGTCAAATAATTACAGTTTTATTCAGATTAATCACAAGGTTGCTTTGGATTAATTTTGATTAATCAGGATTAAAACACTTTACGTTGGTTGACTGTTTTGTCTTTGTTTGTTTTTTGTTATTGTACTGAAATATCCCATAAAATACACAAAGAAAGACAAAAAAGATGGAGAAAAAAATATACAAAACATTAGAAAATTCACCCAAAAAATTAAAACACGATGAAAAATCCAAACATATATACCCAAAATGTTTATAAAGTATCAAAAACAAAAAAAATACACATTATATTAACATTTTTAATCATATTAAATATAATGATGGATTAATCCACATTAATGTGTTAATTTGAACACAAATAGGGTTTTTTAATCATATACTTAGACTTAAATTCAGGCACTGAGGAGTTAAAACCCTTTTCGTATTATATATAAAATAAAATACAACCTGTTCTGCTGCTTTTTTTATATATAAAACATGAAGAACAAACAAACAAACCAGCCACAAACTGTTTCTCTCCTCCATAAATGTTGTGTAAATCCAGTTGCAATGACTTGTTGCTTAAAGGTAAAAAAAAACATATAAGTACCCTTATATAAGTACATAAGTACATTTACATTTGTATGGATACAAACACTAACAAATAAAAATAGAAATGCATTGTTCTTTGGAATCAATCATTAATATTTTTCAGCCTTTTTCTGTTCAATACATAACATAAAATTAGAAACAGTCTCCTTGTACTCATTACACTGATGACTGTTTCATTCATAAATCCTGCGGTGTAATGTCACTATTGTTATGACTCAACTATTGGAATCTAAACTAAAATGTATGTGAATACGTACGACACGATTCAAACTAAGCATTAGTGTTTCCAGTTACGTAGATTTAATACCAGTAAGCCTTAAGCCTGTTTGTCTGAAACCTTGACCTTTGACCTCTCAATGGTTGCTATGTCTGACTTACTGTTATTCCTGGGTAGGTTTTATTCCCATTTCAGGTCATTGTCACTGAGGAGAAATGTACTTACAGCATCACTTTAAACATACCAGCTTTTGGAGTTATACTGGTTAAATATATGTATTAGCGTTCATACTATCACCACTACTGCCCTCAGCTCCTGTCCATGACCTCGTAAATAGTTTTAGCTCCAAAGTTCAAACGGTCATTGACTCCATCGCCCCAAGAAAGACAAAACCACCGTGGTTGCAGGCCGCATTAGTGAAAGCTAAAAAAAGGCTGTGCAGACGGGCAGAGCGCAGGTGGCGAAAAAACAAACTACAGGTTAATTATGACACATATAAAGAAAGTCTGCATATCTATAAACAGGAAGTTACACATACAAGGAAGTCCTTTTTCTCTGAGATAATCAACAGACACAGTAATAATAATACACGCACATTGTTTTGTGTTGACTAAAAAAACCCAGTAGTTTCAGTTCCATCTGACCTGGTTTCCAAAAAGTCATGCAATGACTTTGCTGCTTTCTTTACAGATAAAATATTATAGATAAGACAGACAGACTGTAGCTCCAGTTCAGGACAGATGGACCTTCCTGTCCACTAGTTCATCTGGAACACTTTGTCCTTGTAGATTACACATTACTGATGGAAACTCTTAAACAGCTGAAGTCCACAACAGGCTGCTTTGACAATCTGTCTACCAAATTAAAAAAAAAAAAGTTTTTAACTGTATAGCTTCAGATATAGTGCAGATAGTAAACACTTTTCTTCAGTCAGGACAGTTTCCTCAGGCCTTGAAAACTGCAGTAATTAAACCTCTTCTTAAAAAGCCTAATCTGGATGCTTCAGTAATAGGTAACTACAGGCTCATATCAAACACCCCATTTTTGGGAAAAAAATCATTGAAAGAGTTGTCTTCCCAAAAAAATAATGCTTTTTTTGGTGCAAAACAGTTTTTATAGTGACTTTCAGACACACCACAGCACTGAGACTGCACTGATCAAAGTGCTAAATGACATTCATCTGAATAATGATGCATCCAGAACCTCTGTCTTGGTACTATTGGATCTCAGTGCCGCATTTGATACAGTTGACCATGACATACTGCTTGACAGACTGGAAAAATGGGTTGGACTTACAGACACTGTCAAATGCATCACAGCCATTTAAAATGTGGGGGTGTTCTAGGTTGTGGCACATGAGCAAAATTCTATCATCGGAAAATTAACAAACAATTATCCATTAATGATTACATTTTTTATATTCAAAAAGTAATATAGGGCCAAAAATAATAACAAAAACGTGTGTTTCCTCAATTAAACATTTATTCAATTCATAAGTCAAAATTATGAGATAAAAAGGATTTTAAAAAATCAGACACTGATTTTAGAGACACTTTTCCTCTTTTTTCTTACAAAAATGTTTTGTCCATGTCAGGGGAGACGACTAAAAATATGTTCCTCAGGGGGAACATCAGTGAAAAAAGTTCTAGAACCACTGTCTTAGGGTAAATGTCACAGAACAAGACATAGTTTATTAATTTAGTTTAACAACAGTAACAATTCTCATTACTTACTGGTTAATGACTGTTTGTTAACACCATGAAGAAGAACTGTTTACATTACCGCAAACTGAGGTGCGCTTCATTTACATATGCTGTTGTGCCGGCCGGGGGTTTAAACCATAGATATTGTAACAGCCCCGCAATGTTATTGATGTTTGTTTGGCATGATTGCGACCGACAGTAACTGTTTATCCTGAAATTAAAAGTAGGTGAGACCAACTCTGTCCGTTTCCTGGATCCAATGGAATGCTACATTATATAACCTTAGGAAAAAGTGGGGTGTATAAAATCATCTAGTTGGAGAAGTGGGGGTGCCGCGACACCCCCATCCTCCATGGATGCAACGCCCATGGGCAACGTGTTAAACTGGTTCAAATCTTATTTACAAGATAGGAATTACTTTGTCTCAGTTGGTAACTACAAGTCAGTGAGTACAAAGACGTTGTGTGGGGTTCCCCAAGGGTCCATTTTGGGACCACTTCTGTTCATCATCTATATGCTGCCCCTGGCTCAGATCATTTCTTACCACTCATACGCAGATGACACACAATGTTATATTTCAGTGTCATCACATGACTACAGTCCCTTACTGACACTGAGTAAATGTATTCATCAAATCACTGAGTGGATGTGCTAGAACTTCCTCCAGCTTAATGCGGACAAAACAGAAGTGATTGTTTTTGGGCCCAAAAAAGAAAGGTCAAAGGTCAGTGCCCACCTTGAGTCCATGTTAATAAACGCCACAAACCAAACCAGAAATCCGGGTGTAATTATTGACTCAACCTGAAATTTAACAACTACTTAAAACTTATTACCAAGTCTGTCTATTACCACCTAACTTGTTTTATGTAAAGCACCTTGAATTGTCATCTACCTGAAATGTGCTATACAAATATATCTGTCTTGCCTTGCACCTGTTTCCTTTTATGGGGACTTCAAGAAAAAACAAGGGGACATGATTTGCATACTACACACAAATTTATATTTTACTATTGGGGACCTTTATTTATATTTAACCCATGTGGGGACCTGAATTTTGGTCCCCATAGTGTGACTGTAAACATATCAATGTCCCAATAATGGATTTATCGCCATTATTACCTCTGCCAAGAAGATATTACATTTGGGTCCATTTGTTTCTTTGTTTGTTTGTTTGTCTGTCAGCAGGATTACGCAAAAAGTTCTGAACAAATTTTGATGAAACTTTCAGGAATGATAGATATTGGGTCAAAGAAGAACCCATTAAATTTTCAGCAATGAAGGTCAAAGGTCAAGGTCAACAGTTAAAACAGTGGCAATATCTCAAGATTCAGACAATATAGGGTCTGGTGTTTTTTTCATTCACATTGTCTCACCTTCAGACATCAGATGGGTCAACACCTATGGCTCGATTACGTCACGTTTTGACGTCATAAGATGCCATATCAAGCCTTAGGTTGAGGTTTACTGTATCTGACTGCCTTGTATTGTAATATTCTTCTCTGTCATTTAGTATTCTTCAGGAGAGGCCAGACTCTGCCTTGGCAGCCCCCCCCCCCCTCCCCCCCAGAAAGAGACCTGAATGAGCGATAGGTTTCACTTTCACTTGTGCAAGCACACTGTAAACCTGAATGTTCAGAATAAGTAAATATATTCGGTTGTGAATACACAAAGTTTCAAAAATAGTACTACTAACTCAAATTCAGTTGCTGTAACATGTTCTTCTTTTTAAGTACTTCCAACTAATATTTTTTATTAAGGGGAACTATTGTGGATATACGTGAACGTAACTTAAAAACATAGATGAGGCACAATTGAGTGGAATGAAGTCATTAAATGCCGAGAATGATATTATACTGTTATTTCTATTGTTTCAAATAAAGATACTTAACTGATGTAGTAGATGATGAAATACAATTTCAGAGCACTGCAAATAACCACCAAATTACACCAAAAAACTGCAATCATAAAACATAGTCATTTTATTCTGGGGCGGCTATGGTTCAGTTATCGGAGCGGGTCGTCCAATGACTGAAGGGTCAGCTCTGTCTGTCCACATGTCCAAGTGTCCTTGGACAAAGACACTGAACGCTGACTTAGTCTCCCAGTAGGACTGACAGAACCTTAAAATATTAAATTAATAAGTAATGTTTTAATTTAAGTATATTTTAATAAGCATCTAAATTTTAAGTTCTGGAAAATTCCATCAACTTAAAATAATTGAGGCCTTACATTTTTTAAGTTCTGCTAACTTATTCGGGTTAACAGTGCAGTAATACCGACCAACCCAATGAGACACACACATCACAGAGCGGTGGATGGTTTGAGTCTCTGATGGTTGACAGAATGGACCAGTCATTGGGTCAGCTGTGGAGGGGTTTCTCTGATGTGTGTGTTTGTGTAAAATCCAACAGGATGGGTACGTTTGTGACCCTGGCAGAAGTGTTGGAGGCCCGGGGTTCACCGCTGGAGGAGGATGAGGTCTGGTGTCTTCTTCTGGCCACCGCTGAGGCCTTACTGGACATCTCTAAGAAGGGTAACAGTCAGCTCCATGGCCTGGTTTAACCCTGGGGTTTACTTCCCACACAGGCCCTCACTCTACACTGGAAAAAGTAAAACCATGAATCAACTTCAAAATTCTTCTTCAGTAGGTTACACATAAAAACATCTACTTGAGTGAATCAAATTCAAATAAAATAACCCTAACCCTATGTAATTTCATTTGGTTCACTCAACTAGATTTTTTTTTTGTGTGACCATAAAAAGTCAAAGTATGAGATAAAAAGTCAAAATTATGAGATAACTCAAAATTATTAGATAAAAAGTCAAAATTATGAGATAAAAACTCAAAATTATGAGATAAAAAGTCAAAATGGAAGAAGATTTTTTGAAAATGAATTCACTTTTTTCAGTGTACTAAACATATACACTTGTGGAATAGTGTCCAAAAACATGTCATACTGTATATTTTTAACCCTTTTAAAACATTTTTTGTATTTCATCACCTTGATCTGTAAATAAAAATACCAAATACTCAATAATTAACATTTTTAACCCTTTAAATTCCACAAAAAAAACACAGGTCAAAGCTTGGAATCTGGCAGACCAGAGAGAGAGTTTATTACTGTCCAGGGTAATTTTTAAATGACCACCAATCAGCAGCTTCCTGAAATAAAAAAAAACTAAACAAAACAAGTACAATAGAGCTGAGGTAGAACTACACACTGGTCATAACACCACACTGTGGAGATTTCACAGTTTAAGCATCAAAAAATAAAGTGCAGGTACTGTATATGGAGTAGAAAAGAGCATATTACACTGAAAACATTAATAAATATCCACAAATGTTTTATTTATTGCATCATTTAACAGAACCTACCTCCAATATCCCAGTTTTCATCTTAATATTTTCATTTATAATACAAGCAAACACCAATAGCATGTTATTAAAATGGGGGTTTAAAGGGTTAAAGTGACACTCAGGGTTTGTGTTATGCATGTTTTAGACCTGATTGGTTTGTGTTATCTTTTGTGTTTCAGGTTCAGGTAACATGTGTAACGTGCTCAGTCCAGGCTCAGTCTTACTCTCAGCCAATGGGAGTCTTGCCTTCAAGACCTGTGCCCGGTTTGAAGACGTGTCCTCCTTCACAGCTCCTGAAGTCCAACAGTGTCACGCCGTCTCCACTAGGACCGCAGCCGAAAAGGTGTGGCCGTCAGCAGAATTCAGTTTAGACTCTGGCAAATCTAACATGGTGCTTTCCTCCGCTCAGATGGTCGTGTACTCTCTGGGGATGACGCTTTACTGGTGCATTGATTACCTCCTACCTCAAAATCAGGTATCTCACTCCATCTTGGAATCTAGCTTTTTCGAAGTTTCAAAGTCTGATCTTTCAGTACGTATGCATCATGTGTTATAATGTATGTTCCAGCCGGTTCAGTTGAGCACTGAGTTGGAGAGTTTGCTACTGAGCATGTGCGAGGAAGTGGCAGTGAGACGGACTGACCTCCTGACGGTGCTGGAGACGTGTGAGCTGCACCACAAGGCGTCAATGCTGCCTCCTCCTGAACGGCTCATCAAGCAGCTGGTGGAGGACGTGTTCAGGAACTCAGTGAGTGGAAGAAGACCATATGGTTTAATGCAGGGGGTTTCAAATGATGGGATAGTGAGACGCCCCCAAAACAACACCAAAAGCAGCTGTGTAGTATACAGGGTGTGATTTATCAAAAAAACAGAGGAGATGTTTTTTTCCTCGTTTTTTGTTTTTAATTTCCTTCGCAGCGGTGTTCTGCTACTGGGTCTGGGTCAGTGGGGAAGGGGTCAGGGGGCGAAGGTGGCTTGTGGCTCTGGCTTTACAGCGCCCTCCACCTGGACTTCGCCACTTCCCAGTGCGAGGAGTACATGGCATACGCTCTCCACCACCACAACGCAAGGGTTCTTCCACTTCCTCACGCACTCGACCGAATCCATATTCACACGAGTCGTCTTCGTCAATGAACTCATGTACAGGAAACAAGACGGAAAAGTAGGGAAGCGGAAGTGTGTGTAGAGCGGATGTAGACTGGCCTCTTTTCTGGTCCTTTCTGCATCACTGTCTTTTGTCGGCCAAATTTTTTGGAACATGCACAGGTCAGCATAAATCCAGCCTAACGGTGATGTCCAAAACCAGAGGGGGGGGTGATTCCCCCCACCTCCCCGGAAAATCACACCCAGTATATAGACATATATATATATATATATATATATATATATATATATATATATATATATATATATATATATATATATATATATATATATATATATATATATATATATATTTGTATATATGTACACAGAGGTAAACATTTATTTAAAATTTATATTAAAACAATAAAAAAAATACACAAATATTAAACAGTAACATTAGTCTCCTCCAGAAACAGCAAGAAGCCAACAATGCCTGAGCGATGTTGTACAGTCGGATACAATCAAAAACGTGATCCTGCCAATGGAATAGCCTTATATCGTGTCCCAAAAGAAACAACACGGAGAAACAAGTAGTTGTCTGTAATTAACAGGACTCTGATGACAATGTTCGGTGACAGCTGATGACAGTGTTCTAACGCACCACATGAGGCTTTGCAGTCTTAATTTTAGGTCAGGTAAATTGCCCTCCGGAAAGTAATTAAATGAGTTCTCTCCAAATATAGTTTGGCTTTGGAATAAAATGTATGAATTTTCTGTTATCAAAGAAATCCAGCACGTTTGTGTGCACTAGCTAACATTAGCATTAGCCTGATCCAGTCTAGTCAGAAGTGAAAAGAACCCTGGGACTGCTGTGAAAGCTGCAGCACACTGAGTGGACAAACTACGACTGAAATGTGGAAAATTACCTCATTAGGATTGTACCTAAAAAGTACTAAAATATGTATTTTCAAAAGTACTTCATTGTTGAAATGGAAAACCTATTTAGCATAGATGTCTTTAAAGTGTATTGCTGCTGAGGCTAAACTAGGGATACATTTGTAAAAAATAAATAAAATTAAACTAAAGCTGAACTAATATTTGACTAAATACAATTAAATCAGAACTGATATAAGAATAATTTACAACTAAATTAAGAATTTTCATGGCTGACTACATGCGGGGAGAGGGAAGGTCACTATGGCGGACACGCCAGGAGGGGTCACGTGGGTGGGACTCCACTATATGATGTGGTGGAAAGGCGTGTTTTGACACTGGTGTGTTTACAGGTTGATCACATGTCCATGGCTGAAAGTGGATCCCAGCTGACAGATCGCAGTCAGGTGGTCAGAGACAGATTACACAGTAAGAAACACTGGAACTTTCCACTCATTTCAACCAGGGATCCAACAGTTGACAGTAAAACATTTGATGTGTTTTTCTTTAGGAGGCTCATTATCCAACTCACCCTGGGGTCTAAAGCAGAAGATCTCCAGAACCTTCTCAGGAGCAGCTGAATCCACTGGGTATGGGAATCGACAACCGGTTCCATGTTGAGGACCGCTTTCGTGTTTATCAATTCCATGGAATCGTTTGGCAGTTTATCTAACGAATCCAGCCAGCACGAATTACGTCACATGACTTATGCAAGTTATGCAAGCTCAATTCCAGCAAGTTTGACAAATATGTGACGTAAGTTACACCAGTTTGCCATGTGCATAGCAATTGTAAACAACAATGGCGCCCACCAGGTTTAAAAGCTCCAAAGTGTGGCTCCATTTTACCAAAACAGATGGCAACAGGTTGACTTGCAGCCATTGCAAAGTGGAGATGACGAACATGCAGAAACATTTGCGCACATAACATGCTTAAATTTTAAACGAGTGTCATATTTTTGACTAATGAATCGATTATTAGATAATTAGAATCAATAAGAGAATTGATAAAGGATTGAATCATTAAGCAGTATTGATATTGGAATAGGAATTGTAAAAACATTATCAATTCCCATCCTTATTGGCCGATACTGATTGTTTTTTGTTGTTTTTTTTTCCCATCAGCCTTAGCTGATAACAGATGCAGACCGCTGATATTTCTAAGCTGATATTTGGAGCGGATACTAATTTTTTGGGTTTATTTTCCCCTGAATGTCCTTGTTGGTGTAGAATTTCCCCTGGATCTCGACACCGGGACAGTTACTGCAGCTGGCAGCTTCCACGGAGCCCCTACATGGACTCACGTCGTCACAGTAACCTACGATCAGTGTCCCAGTTTAATTCTACAATGAGTCTGAATGAGAAGAAACTAAAGGTGAGCGTTTCTGGAGCATCATATCAGCTGATTTATACCATCAGACAAATAACCTGTCTCATATCTCTGTTGGTCACTGTTGAACTGGAACATTCATTTCATCTGTTGGTCACTGTTGAACAGGAACATTCATTTCATCTGTTGGTCACTGTTGAACTGGAACATTCATTTCCTTCTGTTGGTCACTGTTGAACTGGAACATTCATTTCATCTGTTGGTCACTGTTGAACTGGAACATTCATTTCATCTGTTGGTCACTGTTGAACAGGAAAATTCATTTCATCTGTTGGTCACTGTTGAACAGGAAAATTCATTTCATCTGTTGGTCACTGTTGAACAGGAACATTCATTTCATCTGTTGGTCACTGTTGAACAGGAAAATTCATTTCATCTGTTGGTCACTGTTGAACTGGAACATTCATTTCATCTGTTGGTCACTGTTGAACAGGAACATTCATTTCCTTCTGTTGGTCACTGTTGAACAGGAACATTCATTTTCTCTGTTGGTCACTGTTGAACTGGAACATTCATTTCCTCTGTTGGTCACTGTTGAACTGGAACATTCATTTTCTCTGTTGGTCACTGTTGAACTGGAACATTCATTTCCTTTTGTTGGTCACTGTTGAACAGGAACATTCATTTCCTCTGTTGGTCACTGTTGAACTGGAACATTCATTTCATCTGTTGGTCACTGTTGCACAGGAACATTCATTTTCTCTGTTGGTCACTGTTGAACTGGAACATTCATTTCCTTCTGTTGGTCACTGTTGAACAGGAACATTCATTTCCTCTGTTGGTCACTGTTGAACTGGAACATTCATTTTCTCTGTTGGTCACTGTTGAACTGGAACATTCATTTCCTTTTGTTGGTCACTGTTGAACAGGAACATTCATTTTCTCTGTTGGTCACTGTTGAACAGGAACATTCATTTCCTCTGTTGGTCACTGTTGAACTGGAACAATCATGGCTGTGACACAGTTGATTCAATCACTGTAAATTCACTGAATGTGTTGGAAACATATTCTCTGTTCATCTACAGGGTCTGGATGGGATCACGAGGCCTTGAAGTAATCAGAAGTAAAATAGACATTTTCTTCGGCTTCATGACATTGTGAAAGGGTCAGATTTGACCCAAACACCATAGGAAGGTTAATGGTTCTCTACCAGAATGTGTAAAAATGAGGATGTGACATGACTGTGAAGATGGAGCAGTTCATATCAGGGTTAAATGTCTTATCATGGGTGTAAAGTGATATATATTTCTTTGTGTTTGTCTTTGCAGGAAATGGGTCCTGAGTTTGTTCGGATATCAGATGACCCACAGGTCGTGTTGGAGTTACCTGGCTCTATCGTGGTAAGTTCAAATGCTATTATAATCTTTATCACTGGTCAAATGCTTCCAGAATAAAACTTATTACATTTTACCATGTGTGTGTTAGTTATAAAGAAAACTCAAGTCTTAAATGCTGGTTGGCTCAAGTTTCCAAGATAAGTCTGGGGTTAAAATGTGAAATTCTTTGAATGAACAAGAGAATACGTTTTAGTTTAAAGGAATATTAGTCACAGATCTACTTCAAAACACTGTCTGCACATTATGATCCATTCACTTTAGGGTTAGGGGTGTCAACCTCATGTAAGTTCAGTTCCACATTCAGCCCAATATGACCTGAAAAGGGCCAGACCAATCAAATAATAACAGTAAAAAGAATAAAATTACATTATGATAATGCTTACATCTATAATGTTTCCCTCAAAATGTGAATAACATCAATAACTTGACATGTCTTAAGAAAAACAAGTGCAATTTTAACACTTTTCTTCCTCACTCTATTAGTTTGTCATTTGCACATGTGCAGACAAATACAAATACACAAAACATTTAGTAACAGGTAGAATATTTGTAAAATGACACTTCTTCACTTTCTTTGGGCCCATGATAAATAATGAATAATAAAATTGTAATGAGCACATTCGAAAAATTCACGAAATAACAGCAAAGGTGCTTCCACACTGACCACGGTAACAACACTGTGACGAAGACACACGAAAAGCGTCATGGTAGCTCCCTCCTAGCCAATGGGAAGCCAGCGGGATGTTGGGAGATAGCCAATGGGAGAGGAACTCTATCAAATAGCAAATATGATTCTACGTACAAGTGTACAGTAAGTACGGATCTCCATACAGTATGCACAGTACTGTATTTACGTTTCAGGGGTCTGTTTCGTAACTTGAATTTTCTTTCATATACTACTGTATATTAAAAACATGAGCTAACCAGCACTTTTGTCATTTGTTTTCTGATCCATCTGATTAAAGTATGTAAGATTTAGCATATTTGAGAGTCATTGCATAAGTAAACCAGGCAGAGGTCGGAAGATGGGGGTCGGCCAAATCGACTCATACTTTGTATATGTAATAGGTATGTGCAACTATAGCTGCGTTACCATTACAGTTTGTAGCAAAACAATAGCGATATTCCTAAAATTTCAGCATTTTTCTATTGACAGTTGTTCTAAGCAGGAGCGTCGTAACTCTCGTGAAATATTATCCCACGAAATTTCACTGCTGTCACCTTCGGAGCATCAGATTGGCCATCACCTTGATAGCATTAGAATGAATTAATCGGCTAATTCTCTTGTCAGTAAAAGTCCCTGGCGAACTCTTTAAAGGCACCAACATGTCAAACAAACCAGCTGGCTCACATTATAAGGGTCTGTACATGTGGTCCCTACATTGTCCGGCCGAAATATTAAGTGGAAATATACTTTAGATGTTTTTAAATGACAACCGTGAAATAGCATGTCATAGCATTAGCAAGAATGAATAGGCTAATTTTCTTGTCAGTAAAAGTCCCTGGCAAACTCTTTAAAGACACTAACATGTCAAACAAACCAGCTGGCTCACATTATAAGGGTAAATATGCTCAGCGCTTAACAACAACAACAAATTATAAATGTATGTAGTGGTTTTCATACAGTTCTTGCACTTGATACTTTACAGAACAGAGAACATATTTCTCTGTAAAAAACAAAAAACTACTTAAATATAAAAAAAAATAACAGATAATAAAATGAAACCTTCACTGTGTCTACTGTAGGAATCACCCTAATCATCACTCTAAGAAGTTCTCGCGTCCCAGCAGCCAATGGTTGTTATGGTTACAGCGACTGTGGCGACCATTTTCACTCCGAGAGAAGTGATCATGTGACTATGTACATCACATCCTGTGACATATATTTGCGGAAAAAGTGTTTCTATTGCGCTTTTGCGATATATTACAATATCGAAACGTCTGAAAAACCACCTCATGAAATCGTGAAAACTTTTTATCGATACTTGAGTGTTTTTTTTTTTTTAATTCAGGTGTTTCCATTACCAGTTTTTATAGCGATATTTACATTTTGTGAATTTCCAAGTGTAATGGAAACACCCATATGATTAAAACCCTCTGGCTATATAGTTCTGGGACCCCCCTCTAAGACCCTCGAAAATCTACCAATTTCTATCTAAAAATTACTAAAATTGCGAAGGCTACCCTGATAATTCTGTTAAAGCTATGGACATATATTTTATATTTCTATATAGCATAGATTCCATAGTTTCACAGACCAAAAGACTATAGTCCAAAATATGAAAAATCCCCATAAATACCTCCATTCACAGCTCGGGTTATGTATGGCCCAATTATACAACACTTGTTTTTGAATAAGTAGATGTTGCTCTTTCTAGCAACACTAATGCCATTTACCAAAGCCACTGCCCATAGAAGATAATGCCCCTTAAAAGTGACAAAAATTTAGAGAGATAAAAACTCTGCCCTCTTTTAATATCTAATCTTCAACTTTTGGTCTGTGAAACTATGGGATCTATGCTATATAGAAATATAACATTTATGTCCATAGCTTTAACAGAATGATCAGGGTAGCCATCGCAATTTTAGTAATTTTTAGATAGAAATTGATTTTCGAGGGTCTCAAAGAGGGGGTCCCAGAACTCCGTAATGAAAAACAGCCAGAGGGTTTTAATCACATGGCTGTTCATATTTACACATACCTATTACACGTACAAACTATGAGCCAATTTGGCCGACCCCCATCTTCCGACTTCTGCCTGGTTCTAAAAAAAAACTATAGAGCAGTGTAATCGGTCAACGTTCTCCTTGAAGCAGTCAAAGAAAGGGAAGTCTCCAACCACTCAGAGGGAGCTGAGTGTGGTGATGCCCAACGGTCAGAACATCGTCATCAAGTGTGAGGTGAAATCCAGAGGAGGAGACGTCTTTGATATGGTCGTGGCTCATGCTAACCTGGTGGAGCATTTCTACTTTGGCCTTGCTTACATTGATGGTAAAGAGGCAAACTATGATATACAATGAAAAAAAAAAATCACTGGAGTATTTATTTTTCTGGAAACTTTTTACTTTTCCTCCCTACATTTGTTCATAAATATCTGTACTTTATACTCTATATTTATATAAATATCTGTACTTTATACTCTTTATATTTATATAAATATCTGTACTTTATACTCCTTACATTTATATAAATATCTGTATTTTATATTCTTTATATTTATATAAATATCTGTACTTTATACTCCTTACATTTATATAAATATCTGTATTTTATACTCTTTATATTTATATAAATATATGTACTTTATACTCCTTACATTTATATAAATATCTGTACTTTATACTCCTTACATTTATATAAATATATGTACTTTATACTCCTTACATTTATATAAATATATGTACTTTATACTCTTTACATTTATATAAACATTTGTACCTTGTGCGAAATCCAAATCAAATGCTATTTTTCCACTAAAATGTATAAAATTGATTATATATTGATTTCACCATTAATCAGAGTTAAAATGACATACACCTAACTTCTGTTATTTGTTATTTATTGCTTTAAGTTAAAAATAAATGAAGTCCAGAACATTTTCCCACATGACATTTTACACCATTTGAATTTGTCTTCTCTCTTCCAATCAGATAATGAGTTTTTCTTTGTGGACAACGACACCAAGATTTCTAAAGTGGCCCCAGACGGCTGGAAGAAAGTGCCTTCAACCACATTTGTCCTTTACTTTCGGGTCAAATTCTTTGTGAACGACATTTCTCTACTACTGTAAGTCCTTTTCCTACTTTAGTTTTATTTAATGAAGTAGTTTTTAATGTGGTAGAATCAGAAGTCGTTGATATTTGATGTTGTTTGTGACTCAGACACAAGCAGACCCGTCACCAGTATTACCTTCAGCTCAGGAAAGACCTTCTGGACGACCGGCTCTTCTGCCACGAAGACACAGCAATGTACCTGGGAGCGTTAGCTCTGCAGGCCGAGTGTGGAGACTGCCCATCTGAGGTCACACACATGCACACACACACAGACACACATACACATACATGCACACACACAAACATGCACACACTCATTTCCATTTCTCATGGGGACCAAGTTTGTAATCAAGTAGATGTAAATCACTAAATAATGAAAACATAAATAAATAATAAAAAAAAAAATACATGACATCATTTTTTTTTTTAAAGTGAACATCTTCAAATGATTTAAAAATACATGTTTCATTTTAGACCTGTACTCCCCCATGCTTTATGGGGACTTCTGGAAAAAAACAAATTAATGTATTCATAAGGCCACATCTTTTCAATTTTACTCGTGGGGACCTTTATTTATATTTAATCCTCATGGGGACCTGAATTTTGGTCCCCATAGTGTCAGGGGTCCCTATGGTGTGACTGTGTAAACATATCAATGTCCCTATAAAGATAAAATACAAGCACACACACATACGCACACACTCGTTTCCATGTCTCATGGGGACCAAGTTTGTAATCAAGTAGCCATTGGGTAATGAATGTAAACACATCTTTTTTTAAATTAAAATAAGAAAAAAATATAAATAAGTAAAAATTAGGAAATTAAATTACAAAAAAAACCTAAATAAAATTGAAAATAAAAATAGTAAAAATAAAAAATGACCAAATAGGCTACATTTAAAAATAACAATTTAAGAAATAAAAGAAGTAATAATAATTAAATGTAAATCCCTAAATAATGAAAACATAATATATATATATATATATATATATATATATATATATATATATATATATATATATATATTTTTTTTTTTTTTTTTTTTTTTTTTAAGTAAACATCTTCAAACCACTTAAAAATACATGTTTCGTTTTACACTTCTATTCCCCCATGCTTTATGGGGACTTCTGGAAAAAACAAATTAATGTATTTATAAGGCCACATCTTTTAAATTTTTACTAGTGGGGACCTTTATATTCCATCCTCATGGGGACCTGAATTTTGGTCCCCATAGTGTCAGAGGTCCCTATGGTGTGACTTTGTAAACATATCAATGTTCCCATAAAGATAGGAATACAAACACACACACACACAACCACACAGAGGATAAACATACACATAAAGACATGTGCGCAAGCACACACACACACACGCACACGTGTAGTTGCTTTTGTGTAGTTGAGTGTGTGTTTTTCTAAGTGTATGTGTGTACTCGTGTCTATGTGTAGTTATGTGTGTTTTAGTGTGTGTTAGTTTATTTGTATGTTAGTGTATTGTTTGTGTAGCTGTGTGTGTGTGTATGTGTGTGTGTGTGGAGGGGTCAAACATACAAATATGAAATAAGTCAAATAAAACAAAATAATGACATTACTATAAGCTTAGTCAAATGTGTGTTACAGTTTCTATTAAGTGTAAATGAAGGAGTCAGTAAACTGTTTATTATGACCTATGTGTGCTTTTTTAAAAATACAAACCTGTCATTTGTTATGATGCGTTTAGGTGTATGGCAGTAACTACTACCGGCCTGACCAGTACGTCTCCAAGAGTGTGATGGAGAAACGTGCCTTGCCTTACATTCAGGCGGAGCTGCTGAGGCTTCACACCAACAACACTCAAATGCTCAGCGACGAATCAGAGCTGGAGTTCCTCAAGGTACCAAACACTCACATGGAAAAGAAAATACTACAACTGAAGCAGGAGATGTTAGATACACAGCTGGGAAGTAACTAAGTACAAGTGCTCCACTACTGTACTTAAGTCAACTTTTTTTTAGGTATCTGTACTTTATACTCCTTACATTTATATAAATATATGTACTTTATACTCCTTACATTTATATAAATATATGTACTTTATACTCCTTACATTTATACAAATATCTGTACTTCATACTCCTTACATTTATATAAATATATGTACTTTATACTCCTTACATTTATATAAATATATGTACTTTATACTCCTTACATTTATATAAATATATGTACTTTATACTCCTTACATTTATATAAATATATGTACTTTATACTCCTTACATTCTCAGAATAGACATGTTACTTTTTCAAACTAAACAGATGTGACAGTAGAAAAATAATTCACTTTGGAGAGAAAATGAGAAGAAACTAACTTTATATCTCATAATTATGAATTTTGATCTCATGATTGTGACTCTGTCTCTTAATTTCAACTCTTTATCTCATAATTATGCATTTATTATCTCTTATTTATCACTTTTATTTCTATGTCAATTGTGCCATTTTGAATATTTTTCTCATAATTGTGCATTTCTTATTTCATATTTATGGGGTTTTCCTCATAATTTTAACTTTTTAAATCATAATTATGACTTTTTTTTGTGACTTTTTTCCCCACATTTTCTGTTTGTACCCACAAAACTGAGTATGACACACACAGTAACACATTTTCTACACAGTAACTCACCTTTAAAGGCCTTGTTTTTGGATATTTATTAAAGTTTTCCTGGTTAAATGTGACTGCTCAGCACAAAATCAGGCATAAGTCGTGCTGAGCCGTTCAGAGCTACAGCCAAATTTAGGCTGGAGGCGATTTCTTATTTGTGTTTACATCTTATCAAAAAACGGTACCTTAACACCTCTATTTTCAGTTCCCGTGGAATTTCCCATTGAAATTCAATCAATAAAGGTGTTTTTTGAGTCAATTATTTAAGCGGCGACAAAAGTTCAGGGATTGCTGAGCAAAGACAAAGCCGACTTCCACCTCTTTTCGCCGAACAAAACGATCTCCGTTCCGTGGGTAAACATCCAAGTGTTTGGTACGAGGTAAAAGCTTATATTGAATGTTCTGTCCAATGGTGTAAGCCAAATGATTGTAATACGTTGCACTTCTTTCCTATTATTATAATATATAAAACTTCTGTGACATGTCCATCAGAGTGTCCTTTAACATCTGTGAATAATTTGTGTCAATCGGATACAAATTATTATGCGTTGCTAAGGACTTCCTACCCCAAAACAGACCAAAACTTTGAGGGACAATATCTAAAAATATGCAAATTGCAAAATATGTCCAAATGTGGATATTAAAATTACCATAACTTTGGTTCTACTTGTGATAGAAACACTCTACCAATCTACACAGATAACTCAGTTTTGATTTCCAGACACTTATCCCTGGTTTCGTGGTGGTGGGTCACATTATTATTATTATTAATCATCAATCATAAAAAAATGCAGTTTTACTTTATTACAATTTAGAAGTTGTGCTTTTGTACTTTTACTTCAGTAAAGGAGTTGAATCAGTACTTCTACTTTTTTTCCACACCGGTAGCAGTACTTGTACTTGAGTACAGAATGGCAGTACTTTTACCACCTCTGGCCCTGGGGTGTCAGAATGGGTGGGCTCTAATTAGTGCCTGCTTTCTTCTTCACTCTTTCAGGTGTGTCAGCAGTTGCCTGAATACGGCGTGTTGTTCCACCGTGTGACACGTGAGAAAAAGCCTTTCGACGGAGCCATCATCCTCGGGGTTTGTGCCAAAGGAGTCATCGTCTACGAGGTCAAAGATGGCTGCCGATCCACCTGCCAGAGTTTTTACTGGAGGGAGACGGCGACCATCTCCTCTAATGTGAGCAAACAGTTCTTCATTACACTAGTTTCTTTTCCATTGGATATGTTTGGAAACGTTTACTGATATGTACTCGGTGTCGAAAAAACACAAGTGAGTAATGTCTGTTTTCCAATTAAAGTGGAATACTAAGGGACAATTACAATTCCTCCCTTAACATTCAATCTCAAACTGCGCCCTCCCATGAAGTGTAAGTGCTGTCCCAATTCTAAGAACGTTTAAGTTGAGCGGCAAATTTGAGGGCTGTATCTCCCTCAATACTGAGATTCTCTGAAAACACCCTTGGGAGCAAGGGTTACCCAGAATGCATTATTTTCTTTGTTAATGGAGATATAAAAATATTATATATTAATATTAAATAATTATTAATATAATTAATATTAAAATATTAATTATATTATCTTAGTTTCCGTCCATTTTATGGATTATGTACCTCATTGTTGCATAACATGTATTTTTTATTTTACAATATTTTGTCAGTAGCAGCTGGTGCGGACAAGCTAGCTATCATTTAAGTTAGCTAATGTTACAAAAACGGTCATTTTTTGCGGTGGTAATGTAGTTGTTTTATATAACATGCTTCTGCTGATAATGGTATAAAATGACCGGGCTAATGTCATCTCCCGTAGCCACAGATTATCTAATGATAGTTATAGCTGGTCTTTACCTTTCGTTGACCCTTGGTATGCGGTGACAGCTGAATATGGTTGTGTTATTTATACATATTATTTGTTTGATTCTAACTGAAGGAATAATTTACAGATAGTCAACAACAATTTAAAAAACGTGGACCTGATGGACCAGTGGATGATAGCTGTGTTTGTTGCTTATAATTATACAGGCAGGTTAACAGTGAAAATATACAACGCGGGCCCTGATTAATTTCAGGGCCAACATTTCAGGGGTGTCCCATTTCACAAATAGTCGCAAATAGCCCTTGACACTTAGTTTTGAGGGATATTGATTGTGGGTTGAGCTTGAGGGTTATGGGAGGAATTGGAATTGGCCCTAACAGTGCCAAAATTAAATGAATAAATTCATCATTAAATAATGAATTAAATATGTCATTAATTAAAGTTGGGGTGGCACGGTGGTGCAGTGGTTATCACTCGTGCCTCACAGCAAGAACGTCCCTGGTTCTATTCCCACACCAGACCTTTCTGTGTGGAGTTTGCATGTTCTCCTCGTGTCTGCGTGGGTTTTCTCCAGTTTCCTCCCACCATCCAAACACATGCACTGATAGGTTAACTGGTTAATCTAAATGTGAGAGTGATTGTTTGTCTATATATGTTCAGCCCTGAGATGAACTGGAGACTCATACAGGGTGTACCCCGCCTTCACCCACTGCAGCTGGATTAGACCCCCTGTGACCCTAGTGAGGATAAAGTGGGTTCAGATGACGAGACGAAATTAATTAAAGTTGGAATTAAATACATAAATATGTCATTAATTGATTAAAATACCAATTTATTGTAGGTAAAAAAAATGATGATTTTAATTAATTAATTCATTATTTCATATGCTGTCTTCCAATATCCATACTGTCATCAGTACACTTACACACAGTACACTTTCTGTACTTACTTACATATTTCAGCAGGTAAGTACTGTTCCAATTCCAATACTGTATGGTGCACTTACCAGAAATGATGATCATGACAATGGCCCGCCAAAGGACGTTCAAGAATGAAAAAAAAGCTCAAAAGCTAAACTTCTTGGGTCTGCTGATTTGTCCCTGGATAAAAAATGTAATGCAACTATATGTATAAGAAATGACAAAACTTACATTTGTAAAGTTCAGTGGGTGCAGAGGCTGCTGACATTTCTGTCACTATCGTTAATATTTGCGAGCCGAGTTGATTCCCGCCAAGCTCCACCTCTTCCACCACATAGCTAAAATGGCGGCCATTGAGTGTGAAAAGTATATATGTTTCCACACTCAAATATTGGACCATTATGAGTATACAGCTGGGTACTTTTACCCTTGTGCGGTCCACAGTACAAGGTGCACAGGCTGTGTCCTATGATTGGGTCTTAAAGACCCAGATTCCAAAGTTCAGTTCCAAAGACTCATCACCCCCCCCCCAAGGATATTTTGCTGTTTTCAGTAGTAAACAATGGTACCATACAGTATGTATGAAAAGGCTCACTTGTGGGCCACTGGGTCACTTTGACCCGAAGGACCACACAAGGGTTAAGTACACTTCTTTGTCGCTAAAATCGTAATGTGAATACCCTACGTACCCAAACTAAGTATGATAAGTACATTCCAGTATGGACACTGGGACATAGGACTGGTCCTTGTGTGATCATGAATTTATTTTATATGTCAACCTCGTCCATTAAAGTCAGTGGGCGGATCTTCACAGCCAGTGATATACGTATAAACAGCCCGCAACCGACCGTTTTTTTTTAACTAGCCTGCCCACAACTCAGATCGCAAGAAATATATTTGAAAAGGATGGAACCCACCCACTTTTCAACCTGCATTTGAAAAAAATAAAAACATCAATAACCTTACTCACATACCTGCATTTATTCCTGTGTCAAAATTCTATGTCATTGCTTGTAAATTTATATGTTGAGAAAATATTTTTGTCCTACTGCAGCAAAAGTTATCAACGCGCAGCATCTAAACCAGGGGTCGACAACCTGTAACACTCAAAGAGACATTTGAACCCCTGTTTTCATGTAAAAGCAAACACTGGGAGCTGCTCATCATCTTTATAAATCTCAGTGAATGTGTCCTAAACCTTACTTTTTTTGTTTGTATGTTTACGTAGCTTCCAGTCTCCCACCTTTAGTGTCTCTCTTGCTCCCTCCATAACGTAGCATTGTATGTATGTCACCTTCACGGAACTTCAGTTAATATAGCGTTTGCATTAATAATAGAAAATTGTACCTAATATTACATTACAATGATTTATCAGGTTATTTTAATGTTTATCTCAAATGACCCGACCCACTGCAACCTGAACATCATTAAAAATATTTTTCAATGATCCGCAACTGTGGATGACCACAGATGACCACAGGCATCCGCTCACTTCAGGTCAGCCTGCGCATCACTGTTCACAGCTGATTGGTTCCCCTGTACATTAAGTCCAGTCAAATAGATTCCAGATTAAGGATTGATGCAGAGCTTGTGAACACATTCCCATAGACTGGGTGGTGCTGTTTGTCATGTCATTATGGTTTTTAATCTCATTGATTGATCTCCTTATGTTCCTACAGAGACGTAAATTTGTAGTGGAGAGCCGAGGCAGCAAAAAGAAGTACACTTTCCTTACAGAGAGGTCCAGAATTGCCAAATACCTGTGTAACCTGTGTTCAGCTCAGCACAAGTTCAACAATGAGATGAACTCTCGTAAACTCAGCCACAGTCTGGTCTCAGGTCAGTCAAAACTCCTGCAGCTCCGTCACATTCACAGGCTGTTTGACTGAAACCTCATGTGTTTGTGTGTGTGTGTGTGTGTGTGTGTGTGCCTGTGCCTCCAGAGGAGAACCTTTTGCAGTATGCGGGGGCGTGTCGAGCCCAGAGCAGCCGGACAAAGTCCTACTCTTGTTCTGAGACGCCGCAGGACGACAGCGGGCTGACCACGCCACAGGACGAGTCTTTGACCAAACTGTGCCATGATGTCACAGCCCGGATCGAGGATCGAATCAAACAGCAGCAGCGCCAGAGTTTCAATGAGCAAAGGTACAGACGCTTAAGTGTGGAGCAACTCAGCTCTGCTTCATTTGACTTAGTTTTTTATTATTATTCTACGTCCCTCTAGAGCAGACATGTCCAAACCATTCCCAAAGGGCCGGTGTGGCTGCAGGTCTTTGTTCCAACCAAGCAGCACCATACCAGACTGGACTCAATTAATCAACTGATCTCAGTCTTCGGAGAGTTGATTGGTCAAACTGTTTACTCATGGTTGGTTGGAACAAAAACCTGCAGCCACACCGGCCCTTTGTGGAATAGTTTGGACATGCCTGCTCTAGAGCATTGCGACAGCTCCCATTCACTTTGAATTGACGTTACCAGCCTTCAGCGGGCAGATTTTTTTCGATAACCGCCCATGGCAACAGGTTTTTTCACTTTAGATTCACATTACCATATCACTCTGCAGGTAGTTCGGACACGTTGAAAGTAAATTTTCACTACGTTGTAATGACTGTTTTATCCAATCTGTTAGAGTCGTAGCACTAATAAGGTGTAATAACCCGTAGAATAAACGGGATAATGCATTCCCTACGAGTTACTATCGAAAAATATTCCCCTTTGGGGCGGTACAGCTACCTTTGGCGTCGGGATGCTGTTTGACCCGTCGGGGAATATTTTTCTGATAGTAACTCGTGGGGAATGCATTATCCCTTGCTTAATGAATGAATGAATGAATTAAAAATTATTGATATATATATATATATATATATACATACCTACCTGTGGTTGACAATATATATGTTGATGTGACATGTTGATGTGTGTATATATCATACTTTTGGGTCTTTACAAGTTAAGTGGGAAAGTCGGATAAATGCGAGTTGACCATTCAAACTGAAGTCATATTGTAAGTACATTTGCAAGTATGGATTTCATTCCATGTGTACATATGTAATGACAAATAAGTTGAACTTTGTAAATATCAAATATGTATGAGACCACATATGAAAGTGACCTGAATCAGATTTTTAAAAAAGGGGGGAATTAATGCAGTTCAGACTGTTTTTAACAGGTCAGATACAGGTCAAAGGTCAGATACAGGTGGAACAGCAGCAGCATGAACATAGTTTCAGATGTTTTTCCAGTGTGTGTCTGATTGAATGTTTGTTGTTTAGTACCTGCTCCAGTAGTCAGCGCAGCAGCACCGGCATGCGGTCCCCAGTCTGTTCTCCGAGGAGTGGGTCCGAGCCCCCATCTGGATCCCCAGCAGCCAGAGGTACCCCCCCCCCACACACACACACCCACCACTATCACCACTACCCAAATCAACCATCTGCATCTGCACAACTATGAAACATCTTCAGATGGTTTTTAAGTGGACATGCTTCACCACAGCTACTGTTACTCATTTAATTAATATCATTATGATTAATGATCCACTCATATGGATTTTTATGGAGTCACTTTTCTTTTCCATCAGTCTTAGCCCATGACTGATACAGGCCACCCAGGCCACCCATACTTATGAACCCGTATTTATGAACCCATACTTATGAACCCGTATTTATGAACTCATATTTATAAGCCCATATTTGGAGCTGAGTTTTTTTCCCTCTGTCAAATGAAAACAAATGTCAGAAAGTGATGGTTAAACGAATAAATATGAACAAATGAACACCTTATTTTTTCCCTTTTTTCACCTTTTCTCCTTTTTTCTTCTTTTTTCTTCTTTTTTTTCTTTTTCTCCTTTTCCCCATTTTTTGTTACTTCCCCCTTTTTCTCTTTCTGCTTTTCTTTTTGTTTTCTTTTCCTTCATTTTTGTCTCCTTTTTTCTTTTCCCTTTTGACCTTTTTTTCCTTTTCGTTTTTGCCCTTTTTTCTTTTTCGCTCCTTTCTTTTTTCATGTTCTTTTATTTTTTTCCCTTTTTTGTTACTTGCTCACATTTTCTATTTTTCTTTTTGTATTCTTTCCATTTCTTTTCCTTCTTTCTCTTCTTTTTTCTCCTTATTTACCCCCTCCCTTTTATCTCCTTTTTCTTTTTTTCTTTTGTCCTTTTTTCTCTTTTTCCCCTTAGTCCCCCCCCCTTTCTTTTTTATTCTCTTTCTCCTTCAGCTGTCAGTAAATCATAGCAGGAAAAAAAGAGCATATCGTCCAATGCAACAGGCCAATACGAATACAAGAAAAAACTGAAATATCGTCCCGACTGGTTGATATATTCATCTATCATTAATTCTGACACCGATATTACTTCATATGGGTCATATTTGCACATTTTGAAATCTCATTTCCCCCGCGACCCTAGTGAGGATAAAGCGGGTTCAGATAATGAATGAATGAAATCTCATTTCTATAACTTATTGAAGATGTAGATGTATGTATTTTCTATTTTGTGACTGAGGGAAGAAAAGAACCTAACATTTTGGCTTTGGCTTATTTGTGTCTGCATCCCCCAGAAACTCCCACCAAAATGGGACCGTCATCTGAGAGAGAAGTCATATGTGTTTCCTTAAAGAAAGACCCAAAGCTTGGCCTGGGTAAACCACTCACACTGCACCAACTGCATGTTTTTCAAGCACATTATTTTTCAATCCATCAATCAAACTTTAATTAGTTAAATAGAAATAAATAAATAAATAATAGCAATAAAATAAAAGTGAATACATAAAATAGCAGAATTAAATGCTTTTGAACCCTTGTTATGTCCCAGCTGAGGGGTTAACCCTTTGCTGGTCACACTACAATAATCACAATAAAACCATTTTTTTTGTTTTGCTTTTTCCACCTCACAGGGTCTATTATAACATAAAACATAGATTTGTTAGTGTTTTTTACTGACCCTAAATTTAACTGAAGTATTAAAACCCAAACATTATTCCCTCACTAGTCTTACAAACATAATTTGTGACCTGGTTCAAATTAGATGTATTTACTCTTTGTGTTTGTATCATTGGTGATTAGCATTAGTGATTAGCATTAGCATTTCATGACCCTTTACTATCATCTCTACCATTCGGTTGAGCATGTTTTCAAAAAATTATTACATGAATACCAAAGAATTTCTAAAACATAATGAGGATTATTTATGTAAAATAGACTTTGCAAAAGTTAATAACATGAAAAAAATTGGAACTTGCCTGCAACTTTGTGTAAAAAAAAAAATCATAGCAGAGGTGTTGTCATGGTTGTGATCTTCTTCCTTGGTGGTATATATACTAACATGAGCTGAATATATCATTGACAGTGCCACCCAGTGTTTTTTTGTGCATTACGTGCTTCTTACAAAAGGGAGGAGGCTGCCCAAGAAGCTTGGTATCAAAAGACTTAAATTTAGATTAGATACCAGGGTTCAAAGTTACCTCTACCAAACGGTTGAGCTGACCAAGAAAAGGTTAAACCAGGTCGTACATAAAAGTTGCTCAGTCTGATCACCCAGCTTCCAATTACAAAATGCTTGTCCCAAAAATGACAATTCAAATTATAAAAGCACTGACAGAGTGCAGCAGATCAGCCGCCCCCACCACACTGGTCAACACCTAACATTTATTACTTGTTCCTTGTGCCACTATCAACATTTCTTTAAAATATCAACCAAATCTGTCCATAATATTTTACCTCAATTAAGATTGGCCTGGACACGCACCCTTCTGGAAGTGATGAGAGACGCACCATGACAACATCTACATTATATGTTACGTGGTTAATTTTTTTCAAATTATATCCAATTTTTTACATTACAAAGGTTTGGTATGTAATTGGGATTTAATAAAATGAATCCATAGGAACCCTGTGGTTAATCTGATTTAAACATTTTAATAATTTTAACAGCTCTAATGGAAATACAATGACTATGAATTCTCTTACCTAACTGTAAATATTTATCATTAATATAGGTGTGTAAGAGCTGTGTGTGTGCATGTTTTACGTGAGTTATTCCTTAGCTGTTGAAATTCAGAAAAATTTATTCTTTTTTTAATATTAAGGTTGTGATAAATGTGTAGAAATATTTGAGGCGCACGATTGAATGTCTATATTTTTCTTCCTACTCTTTTTCAATCATGCAAAATTCAGACTTGCATGTACAGTCCTTGACGGTGGATAATGTTCATTTAAATGTTATCCTGTTCTTATCTTATTTTGTTTTTATTTGTTTCTTTGCATTTTTAATAATAATAATAATGGATTAGATTTATATAGCACTTTTCAAGGCACCCAAAGCGCTTCACATTAGTGATTTTTGAAATACATAGATGAAATAATGAATAATACATAAATACATTCAGGATCAAATAGTAGGCTTTAGAGGTATCCAACTTTGACTTTCAGCTCAGTTTTTAGAAAGTGTTTTACTAACACCCCTGTGCTCTGTGTCTATGCAGGTATAGTGATCGTGGGCGAGGACACAGTGGGTCGATATGACCTGGGCATCTTCGTGGCTTCTGTTGTTCCCGGTGGACCTGCTGATAAGGACGGACGCATCCGCCAAGGTACAGATCTAATGGACAGTGGAGCTACTCGATCTGCACGACTACACTAGTTGCACCATCAGTCTTAAAAGGCATTGAATTCATTGTTCTAAAAATAAGGCCTTAATTGGCATTAAAATATCTTTAATCGAATTTTCAAAAGTCTTAAAAATTTGGACAGATTTATGTTACTTTGAAATAAAAAAAGTATTAATATAATAAAATAATAATTTAGGGTGAGTAGAAAATGAGGGTGTAGTATTCCTTTAAGTATACGTAGTTTTTTACAAGTGTGTGTTTATATGGTGTGTGTTATATATTCATTATCATACGCTGCATCGCCCCTATTCACTTCCATGAGAAGCGAATTCCGCTCCCGCAAAGCATTCTGGGTACACGGTGTAGCAACACTAGCCATTATGCAAATGAATCCGTTGACCACGAGCACATTGCAAGGCGAGTATCCAATAGTACGCAGGGTCCACGACATGCATTTGTATTTTCCCCACACGACAATCGTGTTGGACGAGGAATTATTAACTATGGTGTCCAGCAGCTTTCCTTGTCGCTATGACTTATCTTTAGAAACCTACAGGGACAATGTAATGCGCCATGAAGCATGGAAGAAAGTAACAGATTGTTGGGGGTGATGGTCAGGAGACTAGTTAGTTAGTTAATTAGACAACCTTATAAAAAAAAAAAAAAACACCTGCTGTGTACTGGAAAAGTGCAGTTACAGTGATGCAGTTGTTTTGTGTCCAAAATATTGCATTTACGGCACTGATATCATAGTTGTTACCGCCTGGACCAAGCGTCTAGGGAACGCCCACCAAACCCACCTAGCGTCTGCTGGGAGGGTTGTGTTGTGAATGAGTGCTGCATCGCTGGCTAGTGGACCACGGGCAGAAGGTGTTTTGAGTTGTGTATGTGCATCCGCTCACAGGCTCATGTGCACCTGGAGATGTGAAAGCAGTTGTAGCCTAATAATTCCACTGCCTTGGTACATTTGCTAAAAAATATTACAACACATGAGGCTACATGCTAACAGATGCTAGTATTCACCAGTTAGCAAAACATAGAAGCTCTGAGTCTGTTTTGAGGAAGCGCTGTTGAAGTGTGGATGTGTTAGGTTCAGGTATGGCAGTGGTAGGCTAATGCTAATGCTAATTTGCCATCCGCACCAGGTGGGCACACTATTGTCTGCCTTGCGCAGTGTAAAACGGTCCCAAACTTCCGACATGTTTTGTTTTTTATGCATGCTGCTACTTTCTGCTCAAATTTTTTTACTGACAGTTGAGCACATAGACATGGTTGAGTAAACTGTGGTGCCAAACATCACTTC
Source organism: Siphamia tubifer (assembly GCA_020466265.1). Taxonomy (NCBI): domain Eukaryota; kingdom Metazoa; phylum Chordata; class Actinopteri; order Kurtiformes; family Apogonidae; genus Siphamia; species Siphamia tubifer. The sequence goes on along the minus strand of CM035801.1, from coordinate 12,497,486 downwards.
AAACAGTCTGTGTGAAACTATGATAGTGGAGGTGTAAGAGTGATATGTACTGGTGTATTTTCAGGGGTCATGTGAGGGTTTGTGTGTGCACTGTAACTGGACACTGGGACCTTGTCCTGCAGGTGGACGCCTCATCTCTCTGAACCACGTCAGCCTGGAGGGCGTGACCTTCAGCCAGGCAGCAGAGGTCATGCAGAGCATCCCCGAGGAGGTGCAGCTCATTATCTCCCAGCCAAAAGGTGCTTTGTTTGCCTGTGTTTGTGTGTCATGATACTGTGAGCCCCCCCTTTACCCCCTCCCCCACAATCCTCCTTTGAAATCAGAGTCATATAGTCACTCTTTCTTCTCCGAAAACACCTGTTCTGAGGTCAAAACAAGGACAATTTTACAAACCCTGATGGGAAAATTAAATTCAGAATGGTTTCCTATTTGTAAATTCTTTCCACACTGTAACAAAAATTATAATAAGAAAATCTTGTTTTGATTGGGAAACAAAACAACTGGCAGCTGTGGTTGCCAGAATAATCCTGTAAAAAATACATCAAACTGTAAACATATTTACAGTGTAACATGTGGAACGTTAACGTTTTAAAGATGTAGATTTAATATTTGTGTATATATATATATATATATATGTGTGTGTGTGTGTGTGTGTATTAGAGCTAAACCTATCGATATCTATTTATTATATTTTTCCTGTGGAGTCAGAGCAACAGACTGAAAGACACCTTTTATTCATGTGCTGTCCGGCTCCTAAATGCATAATTTAGTTGTTAAATAACAATTACTTCACAGCGCCCTCTGTGTTTTATCCAAATTATTTATTTTATAACAAGTATTCCTTAGTTTAGTATCCACACAACGTTTTAGTATACATTTTTATAAACATATATATATATATATATATATATATATATATATATATATATATATATATATATATATATATATATATATATATATATATATATATTTATGTGTGTGTATATATATATAAAAAAGGCAGCGAGACAAACCCAGCCCGACCCGACTCGAACGTAATGATTGATATTTTAGGCCCGACCCGGCCAGAAATTCGAGTCAGGTCGACAGAACGGCCACTTAATGTCTGGGTGTCTACTGGAAGAAAACGATCACGTCCACTTCCTGTTTTGTATTTGTTTCAACTAGCAACATGTTAGACTAGATAGTATGTGATTTTTTTTCATTTATTTTTGAGATAATTACGAAGCAGCAGCTTGACTGACTCAACCATAGGCATCAACAAACTAATGACGGCAGCAAAATATGTGCGTTATCGTGACAACACCAGGAGCATCTGCAGAATGACAGGAATAATGTTAAAGTGGAATTAACAGTTGAACCAATTCAATTCAGTTGTATTTGTAGAGCCCCAAATCACAACACAGGGTTTTTACAGAGTTGATTAGAGAAAACAAACACAGAAATTTACATGGCAGAGGGATTGTCAAATTCAGAATTAAGATCGGAATAAACCAGTGACTTTATTTAGAATTAAGTTTAATTCAGGATTATCATTTTCAACTGTAATTAGGTGTTTGCATGGTTATTTTAAAGCAGAATTAACCTTTATCTGGAATTAAAGAGGATTAAAAACTCCCATGTAAACAGGGGCTAATGACAATAAAGTAGGGCTGGGCAATTTTCTCTTTTTAAAAAATCTCCGATTTTTTCCCAAGAAACTCGATTCACGATTCACGATACGATTTTTTCCCACGTGGGCTAAATAAAAATGAAAGCACTAGAAACGTGGTTTCTTTCGTCTTCTTTTTTTTAATTAAATAACATGTAAAACAAAAATACTTCTACAAATAACTGTAAATAATAAATCAGTTGTGCAAAAGGTGCAACTGCAACCTGAGACTTTGCCTACATGTCCAGACATATCCACCACTGTTACAGGAAAAACAGTGCAAAAAAAATAGTGCAAAATATACATTTTGTTGGAAAAAAGAAAGCTTAAAATAATTTAACAACTAAAACAATATACATTAATACTCATATGAAAAACATTGCAAAAAACGTAGTAGTGCAAAAGTAAGATACAAAGGAAACTAGTAACATTTTTACTTTGTAAGGACAAAATAAAACAAAACCTTATTATCAATCAAACTACTTCAATAAACCTGAACATGTTACCAATATTTTGGATATACGATGTTATTGTGTCTGTCACGGGTTCGGGTACCCGTGGGTGAACCGCAAATTTTCACGAAACGGGTGAAAAATGTTGTGCTGTGTCGGATACGGGTTCGGTTCGGTTCATTTATAGCGGGTCATTCGGGTGCGGATTTTTTTTTCGTCGGAGTTTAAACATGACGGGTACGGGCGGTTGCGGTATGTCAAAATCAGAACCGTGCAGGACTCTGGCTCCATGTTTATCATAAGTTGTGCCGCGAAAAAAGCTTTCAGTCAGTGTTTGTTGAACATTTTGAAGAAGTGCTGGCAGCGCGAGTCTCTGCCTTTTCTAAGAGTTCTGCCCCCTCCCCCATTGGATGCTTTCGCTTCAGATGTGCAACTACGGAAAGCAGCCTGGTTCATGGTTTTCTTTTTGCGAGGAAAAAAAGTGCGTGTGGAGGGGAATCGAATTGCACGATTTTCCTAAAATATGAATCGATTTTGTCATAAAACTCGATTTTAAATCTAAATCGATTTTTTGCCCAGCTCTACAATAAAGGCTATTCTATTCTATTCTATTCTATTCTATTCTATTCTATTCTATTCTTTTTTTGCTGCTGAGTTTGTGTCACTGCTGCTCATGTGTGTGTGTGTGTGTGTGTGTGTGTGTGTGTTCATTAGAGTTGAAGTAAAGCCTGTCAGTTCTGCTTTAATAATCAGACTATCACCCCCCACACACCTGAAGTCACAGACTGACACCCCCACATTCCTACAACGATGGAGCAGGGCCCCTACTCTGAACCCCCCAAAATCATGAACCTTTCAAAGCTGAAGTTCGACACTTTTCCAACTTTTCCTACTGAGGAATCTACAGTACTTCCTGGTTTTCTTTTCCAGTCTCCCACAGCCCCAACAGTGTGCGTTCTCCAGCCTTAAAGAATCATGAATCATCCCAGTCGATGCTGATAGGTGACAGTCGATCTGCAGATGAAAGTTTGGACGAGATCGTTTCAGTGATGATGACGCCGAAGGCCAGCAACCGCCTGAATGTTCCCCGTGAAGTACGCATCCTCAACGCACAGGTACGGTCGCAGGCAGGAAGAGTCTATAGCAGGGGTTTTCAAATAGTGGGGTTGGACCTCTCCTGGGGGGCGGGGCCTTCCCTGTGGGGTACCAAAGGACTGCAGGGGAGGTGCCACATGAGAAAAAATAAACCTGAATAGAAAAGAAAAATGTGTAAACATGTTTAACTAGCTACAGAACGAACCAAAATTGCACCTCAAGTGAAAGTGAGAGAGGAGACAGAGTGTGGGGCGAGCAAGAAAATGGAGTAAGTCTGATTATTTAAAGTTTGTCTTTTCACAGATTGGTCCGGACGAAGCTCTGCCCCCACAGTGTGTTATTGATTTATAAGGGGGTTTTTTTATAGGAAATTTTATGAATTGTGGATGTTTTAAAACACACAAAGATGTAAAAATATGAGGGAAAAAATGTTAAGAGCATACGCAGATGTGAAAATGTGTTTAAAAAAACGGTCAAAAATACATAAAAATGTGAAGATGTCACGATTCTGGTTCAAAGGCTCAGGCGCAGACAAATGAGCAACTGAACAAAAAAGATATAATATAGAAATTGTTTTTATTTTGAACAAGAAACAAAAATCACCCTAGACTAGGGGAACCACAACAATACAAGAAGATCATAATACAACTAAGGAGAACTGAAGGAGCAGCACAAAAACAAGAATGCTGAAATAAACCAGGATATATTTATATATATATAAAACTCAACTAAGGACGCAGCAACAAACAAACTACAGAGCGCTGGAATACTATTAGACTAAAAAAACTAACTTAAAAGAGATGTTAAAAAACATACACAGATGTTAAAGCGACAATTAATTATTTTTCACAGTGTCTTTACTCTGGTGCACCCACAGTGACTGCCCCCCAACAGTGTCCTGTAAGTCGAGTTCTGGTCCGGTTTTGGTCAAAGCGAAAGGTTTCCTGGGGTCAACAAAATATAATGTGTTTCTTCTCAAAAAAATATGTTTGAATGAGTGATTTATTTACATAACAAAACCGCCATGGAACAGAAATTCACACCTCGTAGTTGCTTGGCGCTACTTTCTCTCAATAGCGATCAATGCGTGCTGTCACTGCTAACAGCTGTGCGCCTGCACTGCCAAACAACTGATGAAAGTAGTTTGCTAAGGCGCAAATGCTTCTTCCATGAAGGTTTAGTTATGCAAATTAATTAATTAAATAATTAAATAAATAAAATATTTTCTTTGTAAAATTTTTGAAGTACAATTTTTCCATATCTGTTGTCTAAAAATCTTTTCTTATATCTGACTGAAAAGTTATTCTTTTGGTGATTCTGTCTGATTTTAAGTGTGATGAGATATTCTGTCTAGAAATGAGACAAATACACTTTTTTTTAGTGTGTACAAATGTTCACACTCATAAACCTCATAAAAAAAAGTTTGACTTTTTTCTCATTTTAAAATTAAAATAGGTTTTCCTGAAATTATTACCAAACCAAAAATATCCGGTTGGTGTACGTTATTGTAATGAAATAGTTTTCACCAGATATTATGTGTTAAAGTGTGTGTGTTTTAATTTCAGGACGACGCCTCTGTATCTTCACCTCCAAACAATACAAGGTCAGAGGAGATCGCTGTGGAGCTCAGGAAGATCTCGGGAAGTCTGGGCATCAGCATCTCTGTGAGTTTTACAGAGAAAATGTTGACTTTCTGCCTTAAAATCTAAACATGCTTTCATGTCTAAATCTACTTTATCTGGTCAGTTTTATACTTTGTCAGTTTGAGTCAAACCAAATATGCAGCTTTTGAACCTTGTTGAACTGCATTTTGTAATAAACGTCTAAAATATAATGAGGTTATATCATTTTGTAATAAAGCTGCATTTGTAACTACAAACCGGATTCGGTTGAAGTTGGGAAATTGTCCATAGGTGTGAATGTGAGAGTGATTGTTTGTCTATATATGTTCAGCCCTGAGATGAACTGGAGACTCATACAGGGTGTACCCCGCCTTCACCCACTGGAGCTGGATTAGGCCCCCAGTGACCCTAGTGAGATAAAGCGGGTTCAGATGGTAGAGAGATATTTAGGCCTAATAGCGGTTGGTAAAGATATACCTCTTTGAGTCTTCTCATTGCTCTCGCTCATCATCTGAACCCGCTTTATCCTCACTAGGGTCACTGGGGGTCACTGGGGGCCTAATCCAGCTATTTGGCCTAAATATCTCTCTACCATCTGAACTCTCACATTCACACCTATGGACAATTTAATTAATCAATTAACCTATCAGTGCATGTCTTTGGATGGTGGGAGGAAACCGGAGTGCCTGGAGAAAACCCACACAGACACGAGGAGAACATGCAAACTCCACACAGAAAGGTCTGGTGTGGGATTCGAACCAGGGTCCTTCTCGCTGTGAGGCATGAGTGCTAACCACTGCACCACCGTGCCGCCAACTAGTCTTCTCATTGTCTTTTCATTATTTTAATATCACAATTATAGTTTACAATCAGTTACAGTTTTACAAAATATTTCAGCAAGATTAAAGTTACATAGTCAGGAGTCCTAAAAGTCCAGTCTAAGTCTGGTCGTTGAGTGTCCATAGCCTGAATGGTCACATGACACTCAGGGGGGGAAGCTCAGACACACAGTTTATAACACCTTCCCATCAACCCCTCCTTCTTCAAGATGTCCACTGTCCTGAAGGGCTGTGGGGCGTCGGTTCTTTCTGGAGGCTTCCATTGTTTGTTTTTATTCTTATTTACCTCAACCCCCACTGGGCCTAGGGTCGTCTCAAACTGTGTTGACCTGTTGATCTTGATGACCTTGATTTTAGTGTTTTCCTCTGATTTTTATTGTAGTTTTTTATTGCAGAGTTTTAATGTATTTTATGGATATTATTTATTTATTTTATAGGTATGTAATTTTTACTTTGTGTTTACTTTTTTACTGTGTGTTGCCATTTTCTTCTCATTTACTTGTTTTTAACTTGTGTATTGGTTGTTTTTTAGAGCTTTTATCTAGTTAAAATTTCATTTTTTGGCTTGTTCACTTTTTTAAGGATGACACCTAGTGGAGGTTTTATTTATTACACTGCTTCCTAGACTACACTTTTTTACCAAATTAACACTGTTATGTGTAGGCTGGTGATTGGTTGGCTCTGTTTTAAATGCCTCTTCCTGTTTCTGTGACAAGTCTTACTCCCTGATGAAGGCCATTCGTGCCGAAACGCGTTGGGGTTTTTTATATGTTTTTATATGATTTTATAGGTTTTGTTAACCAAGCCAGTTTAATAAAGGCTTTTTATCTTTCACTTTTAAGAGAGTGCCTTGGAATTGTTCTTTGTTTTATGTGTTGACCTGTATTTGGAGCACAGGCTTAAACTCCCAAGAATGTTACATTTTATATGAAACATTACTTTAATATTTATATCTGATATTATTGTAAATTCTCCAACACATGTTTATGTAAACACGATGGAAATAGCTTTAAATTAGAATTATTTTAATCCAAATAAATAATTTGGATTTAAAAGACATCATGTAAACGTATGTAATGTGTTGGAAAAAATCCCACATTCACAAATATAAATTCACACAGACGGAAAAACGTCCTTTATTTCTTTTCACAGTCAGGTCAAACCATTCATCCACTCAGTTCAGTTTTCTAACCTCATACGTATGAAAGCTCTTTGACACCACACTGAGGAAGGATTAATGGTATCGTAACTCCTTACCTCCTCATTACAAAGTGTACTCAACTCAATCTGATTAACGTCTGTGGTCTGACAAGATTAGAGACAGAAAGGTTAGTTAGTGAGTGTACCACTGCACAACAGTAAGAGCTGCTAATCTGCATTCAGCACGCCAAGTTTCACTGAAGCTTCTAATGTGTTGAATATACAGCTCTGGAAAAACTGAAGAATTATCACTTCCTCTGATTTTATCACTTATAGGCAAGTGTTGGATTAAAATGAATATTTTTAGTTTTATGCTCTCAACTACCAACAATATTTATCCTAAATTTAAAGTAAAAATATAAACACTGTTAAAGAAAATAATCAGTAAAATGAACAAAAATGACAAAACGATTTATTAAAATGAAAAAAATGACCAAAATAATCAATAAAATGAACAAAATAATCAATAAATTTAACACACATGTGGGAACATTTCATTACTTTGATTCTAGAAACATTTGACTTGTAGACCACTGTTAAAGATGACCAATAATCACCAAAAATAATCAATAAAATTAACAAAATAACCAGTAAAAGGAATAAACATTGCCAAAATATTCAGTAAAATTAACAATAATGACCAACTATTTAGTAAAATGAACAAAAATGAACAAAATAATCAATAAAATGATCAAAATAATCAATAAAAGGAACAAATATGAACAAAATAATTAATAAAATGACCAAAATAATCAGTAAAATGAAAAGTAAAATACCACATTTTGAGGTCAGACTTATCATGGAAACTTGAGCCAACCAGCATTTATGACTTAAGTTTTCTTTATCACTAACACACATGTGGGAACTTTTCATTAGTTTGATTTTAGAAACATTTGACTTGTTGACCACTGTTAAAGATGACCAAAAATCAACAAAATAATGAACAAAATGAACAAAATAACCAGTAAAATGAACAAAAATGACTAAACTATTTAGTAAAATGAACAAAAATGACTCAACTATTTAGTAAAATGAACAAAAATGAACAAAATAATCAATAAAATGAACAAAAATGACTAAACTATTTAGTAAAATGAACAAAAATGACCAAAATAGTCAATAAAATGAACAAAAATGACCAAAAATAATCAATAAAATGAACAAAATATTCAGTCAAATGAACAAAAATGACTCAACTATTTAATAAAATGAACAAAAATGACCAAAATAATCAATAAAATGAACAAAAATTACCAAAAGAATCAATAAAATGAACAAAAATTACCAAAATAATCAATAAAATGAACAAAAATGACCATTGATTCAGTCAAATGAAAAGTAAAATACCACATTTTGAGTCCAGACTTATCTTGGAAACTTGAGCCAACCAGCATTTAAGACTTGAGTTTTCTTTATCACTAACACACATGTGGGAACATTTATTATTTTTTCCAGAGATGTAGTTTGAAGAAAATATATTTTCTTTGTGTGTTCAGAGCGACGTCAACTCCGATTTCCCCAACGGAGCGATTTACATCAAAAGCCTTGTTCCAGGAGGAGCTGCAGAGAGAGATGGGCGTCTACATACAGGTATGACCACCAAGAATTAAATCCAAAGAGGTCATGACCAGTGCTGGGTAAGTTACTTTGAAAAGTAATTAATTATAATTACTAGTTATTTCCCCAAAAAAGTAATCGCGTAGTTACCTGTAAAAGTATTTTTGCGTGACTTTTTTTTTTTTTGCTTAAAAATATCAAAGAAACGAAGAAAAAAAAAACCAGTTAAACAGATGCCGACCTGCTAAACATTTATTTATTCAAAATGAACAGATTTCAACCTGCAATAGATTATAAACAGGAAATACATTTTAAATACTAAAAATATAATATTTGTTGAAAGTTACTTGAATTTGTTCAAAATGTTAATATTCTTGAACTTTTAAGTATATAAGTGAACAGGTAGTGATGACATAATGATGTCTGTAAATTATTATTCTGTTATTTTTAATAAACAATACAATGTCTGTATATTCTTCTGCTATTATACATTTATTTACTGAATTCTCATGAACAACAACTTATGTTACAGTCATTCAAAGTGTTTACACCCTTTATATTAAGGCACAGAAACTTACTTAAAAAACGTATTAGCAAAGAGAAAAGCAAATATTAATAGTGAAATTGTTATTTTTAACAAACGGAGCTGAAAAATAACCTTGAAACTTGGTGCTGCCATCATCTGTGTGTGTGTGTGTGTGTGTGTGTGTGTGTGTGTGTGTGTGTGTGTGAACAGGGCAGTTGAGACATATTATACCCTAAGTAACTGTAACGACGATACAGTTATTGATAAAGTAATTATTCTGTTACACAAAATGTGTCTGCGTTAGTAACGTTGTGGTCATGACCCTCTATTAATCAGACATGGTCAAAGTACTTACATTCTGTACTTAAGTAGAAATACAGCTACTGGTGTGAAAAAAATATTCTAGTAAAAGTAGAAGTACTGATTCAACTCATTTACTGAAGTAAAAGTAAAAAAAAGTACAAGTACTCAATTATAATAAAGTACAAAAGTACAAATTAAAACTGCATTTTTTTTGCCATGAACGAAATAATACTTATTTAACCACAGGAAATATGTGAAATGTTTCAAAAGTATCTCAAATAAAGTATTTAAAAGTGAGTTACTGTGTAGATGATGTGTTTGATAGGGTACTCAGTTTTGTGGGTATGGGAAGGGAATTCAGGAAAAACGGGGGAAAAAAGTTGAGATAAAAAGTCTTCATGAGATTTTAAAAAAAAATTAGAAATGACATTTAAAAAATGCATGAATTTAAGAGAAAAAGTCGAAATTTTGAGAAAAAATGTTAAAATTGTGAAATAAAAAGTCCAAATTATGAGATAATAGTCATATAACTACAATATATAAAGTCAGTTTCTCGTCCAGTGTCTTTTCCTCTGGTGACTTATTTTTCATACTGTCACATCTGTTTAGTTTGAAAAAGTAATGAGTCTATTCTGAGAATGTAATGAGTATAAAGTACAGATATTTATATAAATGTAATTTGAATACCAAAAAACCCCAGCCCTGAGAGAATATAGATTTAAAATATTTTTTTAAAGATTCATCACTTTTTTGTGTTAGTTTATTCAAAAAAATTTTTTTGGTGCGCATGAATTTTAGTAGATTTTACCAGATTTTTTTTCTCAATTTTTTATGTATTTCTTGGTGCATTTTTGTGTATTTTGTGGGAAATTTGAGTATAAAAAACCCAAACCTGAAACAGAACAGTCGACCAACATGTATTTTTTATTTTTTTTTTATCATGATTGATCAAAATGAATCCAAAATAGCCTTGTGATTAATATGATTAAAGATGTGACTCATTTGACAGCACTAGTAAAAACCATTGTAAATGTGAGATAGTGTAGGTTTGAAGTGTGTGTGTCCTACTGTTGTGTGTCTCACAGGTGATCGGCTGTTGGAGGTGGATGGCATTAACTTCCAGAGCTTCACCTACCAACAAGCTGTGGAGTGTCTGAGTAAAACTGGACAGGTAATTCACTCCTCTGTGCCGCTGACATGAGCTACATTTACATGTAATCTGACAAATTTGAATTATTGCCTTACTCCGATTAAAGTCTGAGTTTTCAAATTCGTGGAAAAACCTTAATCAGAGTGGAATCGTTGGAGTAGCCAAGTCAGATAATGTGAACAATTGCATTATCCATAATTTAATTTTCATCTAAACACCACCCCGACCTTACCTGGCCTGGACACGCCCCCTTCAGGAAGTGATCATAGTTGAAACAGTTTGTAGCAAATACACTGAGCTGCTGTAATGGTTGTAGTCCATATGTTCATGGTTGTGGTCCAGATCTTCATGGTTGTGGTCCAGATCTTCATGGTTGTGGTCCATGTCTTCATGGTTGTGGTCCAGATCTTCATGGTTGTGGTCCATATCTCCATGGTTGTGGTCCATATCTTCATGGTTGTGGTCCATAACTCCATGGTTGTGGTCCAGATCTTCATGGTTGTGGTCCATGTCTTCATGGTTGTGGTCCATGTCTTCATGGTTGTGGTCCATATCTTCATAGTTGTGGTCCAGATCTTCATGGTTGTGGTCCATATCTCCATGGTTGTAGTCCATATGTTCATGGTTGTGGTCCAGATCTTCATGGTTGTGGTCCATAACTCCATGGTTGTGGTCCATGTCTTCATGGTTGTGGTCCATATCTTCATGGTTGTGGTCCAGATCTTCATGGTTGTGGTCCAGATCTTCATGGTTGTGGTCCATATCTTCATGGTTGTGGTCCAGATCTTCATGGTTGTGGTCCATATCTTCATGGTTGTGTTCCACATCTTCATGGTTGTGGTCCATATCTTCATGGTTGTGGTCCATATCTTCATGGTTGTGGTCCAGATCTTCATGGTTGTGGTCCAGATCTTCATGGTTGTGGTCCAGATCTTCTATGGCACCAACAATCATTCTTATATACTCAGTTTAGTACAGTGGTACCTTTACTTACGAATGTAATTTGTTCAGGAAGTGGTTTCGTACCGTGAATTTTTTTGTAAATAGACTCACATTTTACATATAAAAGACCTGACTCGTTGTTCAATACTACCCCTCAAACCCTTAAAAAATTATAAAAGTATACAAATTTTGTGTGAAATAAATTGTAGATTTATATTTTAGATGTAATGTATTGGTGTCAGTGGGTAAATGTGTCTTCACTGACTCAACATTAAACATGAAACCATTAAAATGAACAAGACATGTGGGTCATTTTCATACCATTGTGTTTGTGTTAATTGTCACTTTCACCTTCAGCGGTGTTTGTTGACAGATGTTTGGTGGGGTGTATATACGGGGACGGCTTTTCGTGGTCTTCCTGGAATGTGTTTCCGTCACCGTCAGCCAGTCGATTCATTCATGTCTTTGTTTTCTCCTCAGGTTGTGGCCTTAGTGCTGGAGAGGGAGTGGATGAACCTGCCCAGAGTTTCTCTAAGTGTGGAGCCCACCAGCACCACCAGCAACAGCAGCAACAGCAACAGCAACAGCATGTCCACTGACGTCAGTCCACCCTCCACTCAGCCCAGGGTCAATAACATGAAGGCCGCAAACACCAAACCCAAAGAATACAGCTTCGTCACTCACGGTATGTACGACCGCTTTGAGCTAGCATTTTAACGACGCAGCTATCCATTGTTTTTATAATCGGTTCATCTTATTTTCTTTGATTCGATCAAAGGTTCATTTTAATAGGTGGGAAAATTTTTTTTTAAATATCTAACAATATAACCCAATGGAAAAATTTACATTTCGCCAAAGCCTTTGTTTTTTGATTAAAAGTTGTTGTTTATTAATGAATAAATATCAAAATGCAATTAACATGTTTATTCATGTTTATTAACCAGATTAATCATGATGATGGATTAATCTGCATTAATGGATGAATTTGATCAGAACTAATAAAAATGTTTACAGATACAGTGCAGTCTGTAACACATTTAAATCCAACTGAAAACAAATGAACATGGAACAAATGTGTCCAAAATAACTGCTTAACCCGTATATAGTGCACTATATAGGGACCACACCATTTTGTAGGGGTGTCAGAGTCTTTAGTGAACTATTTATAATCACTATATAGTGCACTCAATGTATCCCACAATCCACCGTGAAATGTAGTGGACATTGATGGTCATTAACCAAAGCACTGTATTGAAAAATGGCTAAAGGACAGACAGATTAATGATTAAAAGAAACACGGACAGATTGAGATTGAACGGCATATCAACACAGCCCACTTCCATGGTGTCTTTTTGTGTTGGGGCATTTGTATTTGTTGTGGAGTTGGTATTTGCTGTGAGCTACCGTATAGTGGCGACCTTAAACACAAAGCGTTGGTAACAGAACCTGAGCCGTTGTGTGCTTTTAGAACCTCCAGGCTCAGTCAGGCTGGTCCCACACAGTACAGGTGAACTTTCACACACTTCCACCTGGTCCTGATCTGCCTGACCCACCCTGACCTTGCTCTTCTTATCCCTCTGGCCTCCCTCTCTTTATCTGTTACACTGACCTTCTGCGTCTGTCATTTTTACTCTGACCATCACAGGATCGATCACCATTCTGGACTGATTTAGCAAAAAAAAAAAAACACCTGAAAAATGCCTCTGCGAATTAAAACTGCATCTGTTCTTCAAGCGTTTGAAGAATTTTTTGTAAAGGGAAGTTTGGACTAGAACACTCACTTTGATGGTTTATTTAACAGAGACTGAAAAACTCAAATTTAGATTGTTTTCCCCCTCTTTTTTTAGTGTTTAAACCAGGGTGTATTTGGTAGGTATGGACTGAAACACACTATTTAACAACACACCAATGTCTGTGACCTTTACAGTTCAAAGTTTACGACTTTATTTGGAAAAATGTCAGTTTTAAAGCATTTTTTCTATGGTTGTGATTATGTGTTTTACAGAAGGAAAATTTGGGGAATTATCAATTTTTCCAAAGTGGTTACATTTGGAATTTTTTGGGGAAAATTAAGTGTTGAATGTGTCAAATACACATTTTTTTTTAAAAGCAAAAACTGATGAAAATAAATGATTTGTAGGAAATTGAACAAATCCCCACCATAGGTGTGAGTTTGTCGTTTAAATCTTCCTGAAGTTTCTGTCTTTGTGAATCCGACGTGTGTTTTGGCCCAGATTATGTTGTATATTTAGTTTTAATAATTCTGTATTTTGTTATAGTAATTCTGTATTTTTTTTTTCTTAGTTTATTTTTGTGGGAAATTTAAGTACAAAAAGAGAGAGAGACTGACATAAAGTGTTTTAATCATGATTAGTCAAAATTAATCCAAAGCAACTCTGCGATTAATTAATTAATTAATTAAACTCTGATTACAGGGGACATTGACTTTTTAATGTTTTTACAAAACAAATATATGTTGACTGTGTGTGAGGACTTATTTATTCAAGAATTTATTTTGGAATTATTTCTATCTATCTCCTGTTGTATTTAATTTGTTTCTTATTTTTAAAAGATTGAATGCAGTGAAACAGTTTATTTTTTTACTACAACATTATAATATATTTTTATATATTTAACAGGAGAGGGTTTGTAATATGTTGAATAAATGCTGTTCCAAATTGGGTAAATAATCTTGATTTCAATATTGACCAAAATAGTAAAAAAAAAAATGTCCATAATCGATCAGCCGTCATATGTGGGTTCGAGGATCAATAGTTGTGAATCATCTTGGCTCAGTTTGGGTCTTTATGGGTTACATTTTCAAACTGTTCCCATCTTCTGTTTTTCTTAGATTGTGTCGAATCTTTGCAGCCGGAGAATAAAACACTTTCTGAACCTTCTTTTTCTTCTACTGTTTTCCATTCCTTCCACACCTTTACTCCACCTCTGTGTGTGGACCACATCAGCAAACACACAAGAAGTCATTCTAACCAAGAGCGCCGGCGGCCTGGGCTTCAGTTTCCTCATGTGTGAGCTGGATCCACCCACTCCAGACTTTGACAGCCTGGTCCGAATAAAGCAGCTTTTCCCTGGTCAGCCGGCCGAGCAGAGCGGAAAAATCCAAGAAGGGGACGTCCTCCTGGCCATCAATGGACAGTCACTGAAGGAGCTGTCCTATCCGGTTTGTGCACATGGAGAAATGGGCTCCCTTCAATATTATTATTATAGGATTATTATAGAATAGGATTGTATAGAATAGAAAAGAATAAAATCAAATAGAATAGAATCTGTATTTTCTCAGTAGGTTCACATACATCACACCCAAATGTGTCCTCAGCCTTTAACCCATCACTAGATCATGCATCACATATAGCAGACTAGGGAAGTTGGTGCCGAGGGAACAGGTGGAGGGGTTGCCTTGCTCAGGGGCACATCAGTCAACAACTCACTGCCAGTCCAGGGAACTGAACCAGCGACCCATCGATCACAAGCTGGCTCTCTAGCTGAGTAGGCCATAGCCGCCCCCCATTACCCATTACCAATTACCCACATACACACACACACACATATATATATATATATATATATGCTTTATTAAAAACTAAAAATAAAAACTGAATGAATAAATAATAATAGTAATAATAAAATGAATAAATAATAAAAAAAAAATACATAAAAAAATAAATGCATCTTCAAACCTTTGAAAAATACATGTTTCACTTTACACCCAGTCTACTGGACCTTGGCAGGGGTCTGTGCTCTCAGAGAGCTTTTCTAGTTGAATATTTTGTTCATTTATTGAATATTTTGTTAATTTTTATTGAATATTTTGTTAATTTTTATTCATTTTACTGAATATTTTGTTAATTTTTATTCATTTTATTTAATATTTTGTATATTTTTGTTCATTTTATTGAATATTTTGTTAATTTTTATTCATTTTACTGAATATTTTGGTAATTTTTATTCATTTTATTTAATATTTTGTATATTTTTGTTCATTTTATTGAATATTTTGGTCATTTCTGTTCATTTTATTGAATATTTTGGTAATTTCTGTTTATTTTATTGAATATTTTGTACAATCATAAAATTACATTTATGAAAAGAAAAGTTAGGAGTACACTGTCTTCAGTACGAATACAAATTTCTCAGATGGAAGTGTCGAAGTTATGTAATTTTACTGAATATTTTGTTCATTTTGCTTAATATTTGGTTCATTTTATTGAATATTTGGGTCATTACCTCCACCAAGGAGGTAATGTTTTTGCTGGCGTTCGTTGGTTTCTTGGTTGGTTTGTTTGTGTATAAAACAAACCAAAAACTTATGGACGGAGTTTGATGAAATTTTCAGGGTAGGATTGTAATGGGGAGGTCTGGAAATGATTAGATTTTGGTGGTGTTCCGGTGTGTGTGTGTGTGTGTGTGTGTGTGTGTGTGTGGGGGGGTCTACTTTAGCGGAGGTCTGTCCTTTTCCAGTATTTCTTATTTTATTCTTTGTGGATCTGCCAAAGTCTCAGTAGTTAAAGGGTTAAAGAAGATGAATGAACCAATCAGCTGTCTGCATCTATAGCCACAGTTTTCTTTTCCCAACAGAAGGTGCTAAAGCTGTTTAAGACGTCGCCAGCGGAGGTGCGGCTGACCCTCTGTCGACCCTCCCCAGGTACATGCACCTGCACACGCCTCTGCACCCTACATACATGTGCTCATCTGCCGTGTACTGAGCGTGTGTCGGGTTCTCCGCAGGGATCCTTCCTTCCATAGATCAGCTGACGGGCACATGAGGAACGTCAAAGCACCGTCAGTGAACTTTCAGAGGCAACATGGGAATGAAACGGGAAAGCAGGAAGTGTTTTCTATGGACACCACCCTCTAAATATGGAACGTCTACCCACAGGTGAGAAGTAAATAAGTATAAGTAATAACTAGTATTACTTACGAAATTTATTAATTCCAGAAGTGGTTTCGTGCCGTGAATTTTTCGTAAATAGAGTTGCATTTTACAGGCCAGTCCTGGAAATACAAAGAGCACACATACGCACCATTGGACTGACAGTGCACCCTGCTGTACCATCATTCATCTGTCCAGGTTTTAGGGTTCTGTCATATGGACCACAGCAGAATATACTAACATGCAATAAAAATAGAGTAAAATATACTAAAAATAATGTAAAATACACTAGAAATATACATAAATAGACTTAAAATAGAGTAAAATGTACTTTATACTCTTTACATTTATGCAAATATATGTACTTTATACTCCTTACATTTATATAAATATATGTACTTTATACTCTTTACATTTATATAAATATATGTACTTTATACTCTTTACATTTATATAAATATATGTACTTTATACTCCTTACATTTATATAAATATATGTACTTTATACTCTTTACATTTATATAAATATATGTACTTTATACTCTTTACATTTATATAAATATATGTACTTTATACTCTTTACATTTATATAAATATATGTACTTTATACTCTTTACATTTATATAAATATATGTACTTTATACTCTTTACATTTATATAAATATATGTACTTTATACTCCTTACATTTATATAAATATATGTACTTTATACTCTTTACATTTATATAAATATATGTACTTTATACTCTTTACATTTATATAAATATATGTACTTTATACTCTTTACATTTATATAAATATATGTACTTTATACTCTTTACATTTATATAAATATATGTACTTTATACTCTTTACATTTATATAAATATATGTACTTTATACTCTTTACATTTATATAAATATATGTACTTTATACTCCTTACATTTATATAAATATATGTACTTTATACTCTTTACATTTATATAAATATATGTACTTTATACTCTTTACATTTATATAAATATATGTACTTTATACTCTTTACATTTATATAAATATATGTACTTTATACTCCTTACATTTATAGAAATATATGTACTTTATACTCCTTACATTTATATAAATATATGTACTTTATACTCTTTACATTTATACAAATATATGTACTTTATACTCTTTACATTTATATAAATATATGTACTTTATACTCCTTACATTTATAGAAATATATGTACTTTATACTCCTTACATTTATATAAATATATGTACTTTATACTCTTTACATTTATATAAATATATGTACTTTATACTCCTTACATTTATATAAATATATGTACTTTATACTCTTTACATTTATATAAATATATGTACTTTATACTCCTTACATTTATATAAATATATGTACTTTATACTCTTTACATTTATATAAATATATGTACTTTATACTCTTTACATTTATATAAATATATGTACTTTATACTCTTTACATTTATATAAATATATGTACTTTATACTCTTTACATTTATATAAATATATGTACTTTATACTCTTTACATTTATATAAATATATGTACTTTATACTCTTTACATTTATATAAATATATGTACTTTATACTCCTTACATTTATATAAATATATGTACTTTATACTCCTTACATTTATATAAATATATGTACTTTATACTCCTTACATTTATAGAAATATATGTACTTTATACTCCTTACATTTATATAAATATATGTACTTTATACTCTTTACATTTATATAAATATATGTACTTTATACTCCTTACATTTATATAAATATATGTACTTTATACTCTTTACATTTATATAAATATATGTACTTTATACTCCTTACATTTATATAAATATATGTACTTTATACTCTTTACATTTATATAAATATATGTACTTTATACTCTTTACATTTATATAAATATATGTACTTTATACTCTTTACATTTATATAAATATATGTACTTTATACTCTTTACATTTATATAAATATATGTACTTTATACTCTTTACATTTATATAAATATATGTACTTTATACTCTTTACATTTATATAAATATATGTACTTTATACTCCTTACATTTATATAAATATATGTACTTTATACTCTTTACATTTATATAAATATATGTACTTTATACTCTTTACATTTATATAAATATATGTACTTTATACTCTTTACATTTATATAAATATATGTACTTTATACTCCTTACATTTATAGAAATATATGTACTTTATACTCCTTACATTTATATAAATATATGTACTTTATACTCTTTACATTTATACAAATATATGTACTTTATACTCTTTACATTTATATAAATATATGTACTTTATACTCCTTACATTTATAGAAATATATGTACTTTATACTCCTTACATTTATATAAATATATGTACTTTATACTCTTTACATTTATATAAATATATGTACTTTATACTCCTTACATTTATATAAATATATGTACTTTATACTCTTTACATTTATATAAATATATGTACTTTATACTCCTTACATTTATATAAATATATGTACTTTATACTCTTTACATTTATATAAATATATGTACTTTATACTCTTTACATTTATATAAATATATGTACTTTATACTCTTTACATTTATATAAATATATGTACTTTATACTCTTTACATTTATATAAATATATGTACTTTATACTCTTTACATTTATATAAATATATGTACTTTATACTCTTTACATTTATATAAATATATGTACTTTATACTCCTTACATTTATATAAATATATGTACTTTATACTCCTTACATTTATATAAATATATGTACTTTATACTCCTTACATTTATAGAAATATATGTACTTTATACTCCTTACATTTATATAAATATATGTACTTTATACTCTTTACATTTATATAAATATATGTACTTTATACTCCTTACATTTATATAAATATATGTACTTTATACTCTTTACATTTATATAAATATATGTACTTTATACTCCTTACATTTATATAAATATATGTACTTTATACTCTTTACATTTATATAAATATATGTACTTTATACTCTTTACATTTATATAAATATATGTACTTTATACTCTTTACATTTATATAAATATATGTACTTTATACTCTTTACATTTATATAAATATATGTACTTTATACTCTTTACATTTATATAAATATATGTACTTTATACTCTTTACATTTATATAAATATATGTACTTTATACTCCTTACATTTATATAAATATATGTACTTTATACTCTTTACATTTATATAAATATATGTACTTTATACTCTTTACATTTATATAAATATATGTACTTTATACTCTTTACATTTATATAAATATATGTACTTTATACTCCTTACATTTATAGAAATATATGTACTT
This sequence comes from Siphamia tubifer, assembly GCA_020466265.1. Lineage (NCBI taxonomy): Eukaryota > Metazoa > Chordata > Actinopteri > Kurtiformes > Apogonidae > Siphamia > Siphamia tubifer. Next base: position 12,477,862 of record CM035801.1, on the reverse strand, counting down.
TATACTCCTTACATTTATATAAATATATGTACTTTATACTCTTTACATTTATACAAATATATGTACTTTATACTCTTTACATTTATATAAATATATGTACTTTATACTCCTTACATTTATAGAAATATATGTACTTTATACTCCTTACATTTATATAAATATATGTACTTTATACTCTTTACATTTATATAAATATATGTACTTTATACTCCTTACATTTATAGAAATATATGTACTTTATACTCCTTACATTTATATAAATATATGTACTTTATACTCCTTACATTTATATAAATATATGTACTTTATACTCTTTACATTTATATAAATATATGTACTTTATACTCTTTACATTTATATAAATATATGTACTTTATACTCTTTACATTTATATAAATATATGTACTTTATACTCCTTACATTTATAGAAATATATGTACTTTATACTCCTTACATTTATATAAATATATGTACTTTATACTCTTTACATTTATATAAATATATGTACTTTATACTCCTTACATTTATAGAAATATATGTACTTTATACTCCTTACATTTATATAAATATATGTACTTTATACTCCTTACATTTATATAAATATATGTACTTTATACTCCTTACATTTATATAAATATATGTACTTTATACTCTTTACATTTATATAAATATATGTACTTTATACTCTTTACATTTATATAAATATATGTACTTTATACTCTTTACATTTATATAAATATATGTACTTTATACTCTTTACATTTATATAAATATATGTACTTTATACTCTTTACATTTATATAAATATATGTACTTTATACTCCTTACATTTATAGAAATATATGTACTTTATACTCCTTACATTTATATAAATATATGTACTTTATACTCTTTACATTTATACAAATATATGTACTTTATACTCTTTACATTTATATAAATATATGTACTTTATACTCCTTACATTTATAGAAATATATGTACTTTATACTCCTTACATTTATATAAATATATGTACTTTATACTCTTTACATTTATATAAATATATGTACTTTATACTCCTTACATTTATAGAAATATATGTACTTTATACTCCTTACATTTATATAAATATATGTACTTTATACTCCTTACATTTATATAAATATATGTACTTTATACTCTTTACATTTATATAAATATATGTACTTTATACTCTTTACATTTATATAAATATATGTACTTTATACTCTTTACATTTATATAAATATATGTACTTTATACTCCTTACATTTATAGAAATATATGTACTTTATACTCCTTACATTTATATAAATATATGTACTTTATACTCTTTACATTTATATAAATATATGTACTTTATACTCCTTACATTTATAGAAATATATGTACTTTATACTCCTTACATTTATATAAATATATGTACTTTATACTCCTTACATTTATATAAATATATGTACTTTATACTCCTTACATTTATATAAATATATGTACTTTATACTCTTTACATTTATATAAATATATGTACTTTATACTCTTTACATTTATATAAATATATGTACTTTATACTCTTTACATTCTCAGAATAGACTAAATAAACTAAATCACTTCAGAGGAAACTTCAGTGGAGGAGAGAAACTTTATATATTATAGTTATATGACTATTATCTCAGAATTTTGACTTTTAATTTAAACATTTTAACAATTTAGCTTAAAATGATGCATTTTTTATGTCATATTTATAACTTTTTAAAAAAAATCTCATGATGACTTTTTATCTCATTTGTGACTTTGTTTTTCATTTTTCCTAAATTTCCTGTCCATACCCACAAAACTGAGTAACAGCGACCTGATCAAACACAATTCTAACACAGTAACTCACTTTTAAAGGGTTGAATTTTGAAACTTTTCAGAGTTTTCCTGGTTAAATATTATTGCATTCATGTCAAAGAAAAAAAAAAAAGTTTTACTTTTGTACTTCATTACAATTGATAAATTGTACTTTTACTTAAGTAGAGGAGTTGAATCAGTACTTCTACTTTTACCAAAGTATTTTTTCCCATAAGTAGCTGTACGTCTACTTAAGTACAGAATGTGAGTACTTTTACTTTTACCACCTCTGGTATTTGTATTTTTGCCAGTACACATTCCTAGTTGCAGGGACCAAACGTTGCTCAGGTAAAATGAAAACGTTGTTAAACTGAGTGTCTAAAACTGTGTTTGCTTTTCTTGCGTTTAGTGAAAGTAATTCTATTGAGGTCACGTGTAATCATAAGACTTTGATTTGTTTTCTACGAACACAGGGACAGAGGTGAAGAGCAGATAACCCTGGATATGAAAGCGTCTGTGGCGCTGAGGGACTGTGCAGAGGACGAGCGAATCTGAAGGTGAGTGAGTGAACACTGGAGAATACAAACTACTGATGTGTGGATCCATACTAAAATATAGATACCTCCAACACTAGATCTAAAATCTCTTCTCCTTTCAATCAAATATTCAGACAATGCCTAATCTTGCCCCTATTTTGTGCCAGTCTTAAGTTTCTATGACAACCTGTTCTTCAATAATGTGATTTTGACCTTTCTGCTAGCTTGACCTTTGACCTTTTGAAAAAATTGATAATTTTGTTATATGTGACCCACCACCACGAAACCAGGCATAAGTGTCTGGAAATCCAAACTGAGTTATCTGTGTAGCTTGGTAGAGTGGAAACTAAGGTTTAAGATGGTGAAAAAATTATGTTTCTATCACAAGTAGAACCAAAGTTATGGTCATTTTAATATCCACATTTGGACCTATTTTGCAATTTGCATATTTTTAGATATTGTCCGTCAAAGTTTTGGACTGTTTTGGGGTAGGAAGTCCTTAGCAATGCATAATAATTCGTATCCGATTGACACAAATTATTCACAGATGTTAAAGGACACTCTGATGGACATGTCACAGAAGTTTTATATATTATAATAATAGGACAGAAGTGTGACGTATTATAATCATTTGGCTTACGCCATTGGACAGAACATTCAATATAAGCTTTTACCTCGTACCAAACACTTGGGTGTTTACCCACGGAACGGAGATCGTTTTGTTCGGCGAAAAGAGGTGGAAGTCGTCTTTGTCTTTGCTCAGCAATCCTTAAACTTTTGTCGCCGCTTAAATAATTGACTCAATAAACACCTTTATTGATTGGATTTCAATGTAATGACCACAGGAACTGAACATAGAGGTGTTAAGGTACCGTTTTTTGATAAGATGTAAACACAAATAAGAAATCACCTTCTAGCCTAAATTTGGCTGTAGCTCTGAACGGCTCAGCGCGACTTATGCCTGGTTTGGTGGTGGCGGGTCACATATGTGTACATGCATCAGTGCGTGTAATATTATTGATTTGATTTGAATGCTTTATTTCGAACATGTGCAGAATGCAACAATAATTAATACAACAACAACAACAATAATAATAATAATAATACACAATATTTAATCCTACCCCTTCTTCACTTCCCCATTAACCTGAATCTATCTTATAGCAATAGAGTGCATAGTACAAAAATGATAATAATAATAATACAAATAATAACAATAACAATATTAATAATAATAATAATAATAAATAATTGAAGTACTAAACATATACATATATACAAAAACAACAACAAAAATGAGCAGATAGGAAAGTAGGTAACAAATAGATTTTTTTTTTTTTTTTTATGATAATATATCCAGTTTTGATTAAGTTATAGCGTGATATGTTGATGCTTGACACACACAAACAGTGTTACAGAAGTTCATTTTGCAACATGTCACCTTTGACCTCCAAAGATCTAAAAAATGATTGGTCGTAGGTGATAACGTCAATTACAAGAATTGTAGAAATGTTCTGTGACCCTGCGTTCTTGAGTTCTAACCAATAATGTGATTTTGTGACCTTGACCTTTAACCTTTTCTCAAATGGATCAGTGCATCAGATGTGCATCAGCTATATGTAATTTATGTAATTAAGTGTAATTTCCATGTAATTTCATAGTAATATCTCAAGAAAAAAAAAAGAAAATAAGCAAAAATATTAACAAAAATGGCCAGTCATGAATAAAATGAACAAAAATAAATAATAAACCAATAAAATAATTAGTAACATGAACAAAGTAAGATGCAAATGGAACAAAATTAAAGAAAAATAATATTTTTTTTTAAAGTAGAAAAATTAACAAAAATATTTGCAACAAAATGAACAAAAACTAAATATTTTGAAAACTATAAATAACATAGAAGAATTTGCAAAAAATATATTAAATAAGAAAAAAGAACTAAATGTTTTAATTTACTTTTTAAATACAAAAGTCAAATTACTTTCCTTTTTATACCTTTTCCATGAACAAAACTAATTAATGGTAGAAAATGGTAGAATTTTTCTGAATATTTAAACTAAACCATCCATTATATTTGTCTTTTTTTCTTTTTTTTAGTGAATTTCTTTTCAAATTCTTCCATGTTACTTATAATTTTGTAAAATATTTATTACTTTTTGTTCATTTTGGGGGGTTTTTCTCCCCCACATTTAGTTTTTTTTATTTTATTATTTTTCCTTTCATTTTGTTCCATTTGTGTCTTGCTTTGTTCATGTTCATTATTTTATTGGTTTATTTATGATTTGTTACCTATTTGTTAATGTCTTCATACTTGTGTAAATGTAAAATTAGATTATTTTTAACCAACAGGTGCAGTGTTTACAACTGTTTCTTTGTTTACCTGTAAATCAGATATACAAACACTGCACCTGTTGGTTAAAAATAATACAATTTTACATTTATCTTTGGAAGACACTAGTATGAACCTTTACAAGACAATAACAAATAGGTCAAAAGAAAATGGTTAATACATAATGAACAACCATTTATAAATGGGTAATAAACAGTTAATACATAGTGAATTGTATGTAGGTATTATAAAGTGTTACCCAATTTTGTTTAAATAAATAATACTAGAGGCTTACCGATATGATGAAGGGTTGTGTTAAAGTTAAGAAAAATACTGAGAAGTATCTTAAGAACTAAGGTTTGAAGAATATCAAATGTTCTTAACATTGTTTTTAAGATAAAAGATACAAAGAAAGTTAAGAAAAAACTTATAGAATTTTATTGGGGAACATGGAATCTTTTTACGTTAAGAGAAAAGTACCAGTTAAGAACTTTTTTTTTTTTTCTTTTGAAAGCTTTGTGAATCCGGTCTCTGAACTGTACCAAACCATTCCAGTCTACTCAGTGGACAGTTGATGTGTGATCCACCAGGGGGCAGCACAGTGTAACCAATGACCTGCTCTTCTTCAGCCTAAACCTGTGACTATTATTATTAGACACTTAAGCCTGAAAAAGCCACAGGCATTTACTGCCCTTAATGATCTGTGTGTAATGACAGGGTTCAGGCTGGACATTAAAAAGCATCCTGTGAAAAGTAAGGCCTTAAAAGAACCAGTGGGACTTTAGGGAAAGTTCCCAATTTTAATTTTTTTTTTTGTCCATATTTAAAATGTCTTCAGTGGTTTATCATCATATTATCTTCTATATGTTTTCTTTTGTATTTTGACATTTAATTTAATTGAACATAAACTCAGTGTGTTTATTCACTACCATTGATTCGACTCCATGGGTTTTACTGCTGAATAAATGTTGTAGAAGATAATGATGTTTCCACGGTAACTACTTCTGAACGTCCAAATGGGTCGTATCTGATGACCATGAAAAGACGAACACCTGTATTTTACACTAATTATTTACTTGTGTTGATGGAATTACGAGATCAGTCTTATTAAACAGTTTAGGTCAGTAAATTATTATGGACACCAGTGGACGTTTGGACTTTAAGGGTTAAAGGTGGACGTTTGGGTCTTTAAGGGTTAAAGGTGGACATTTGGTCTTTAAGGTTTATAGGTGGACGTTTGGGTCTTTAAGGTTTAAAGGTGGACGTTTGGTCTTTAAGGGTTAAAGGTGGACGTTTGGTCTTTAAGGTTTAAAGGTGGACGTTTGGTCTTTAAGGGTTAAAGGTGGACGTTTGGTCTTTAAGGTTTAAAGGTGGACGTTTGGGTCTTTAAGGTTTAAAGGTGGACGTTTGGTCTTTAAGGGTTAAAGGTGGACGTTTGGGTCTTTAAGGTTTAAAGGTGGACGTTTGGTCTTTAAGGGTTAAAGGTGGACGTTTGGTCTTTAAGGTTTAAAGGTGGACGTTTGGTCTTTAAGGGTTAAAGGTGGACGTTTGTGGACGTTTGTGTCTTTAAGGGTTAAAGGTGGACGTTTGGGTCTTTAAGGTTTAAAGGTGGACATTTGGGTCTTTAAGTTAAAGGTGGATATTTGGTCTTTAAGGGTTAAAGGTGGACGTTTGGTCTTTAAGGTTTAAAGGTGGACGTTTGGGTCTTTAAGGTTTAAAGGTGGACGTTTGGTCTTTAAGGGTTAAAGGTGGACGTTTGGGTCTTTAAGGTTTAAAGGTGGACGTTTGTCTTTAAGGGTTAAAGGTGGACGTTTGGTCTTTAAGGTTTAAAGGTGGACGTTTGGTCTTTAAGGGTTAAAGGTGGACGTTTGTGGACGTTTGTGTCTTTAAGGGTTAAAGGTGGACGTTTGGGTCTTTAAGGTTTAAAGGTGGACATTTGGGTCTTTAAGTTAAAGGTGGATATTTGGTCTTTAAGGGTTAAAGGTGGACGTTTGCGTCTTTAAGGGTTAAAGGTGGACGTTTGGGTCTTTAAGGTTTAAAGGTGGACGTTTGCGTCTTTAAGGGTTAAAGGTGGACGTTTGGGTCTTTAAGGTTTAAAGGTGGACGTTTGGTCTTTAAGGTTTAAAGGTGGATATTTGGTCTTTAAGGTTTAAAGGTGACGTTTGGGTCTTTAAGGGTTAAAGGTGGACGTTTGGTCTTTAAGGTTTAAAGGTGGACGTTTGGGTCTTTAAGGTTTAAAGGTGGACGTTTGGGTCTTTAAGGTTTAAAGGTGGACGTTTGGGTCTTCAAGGTTTAAAGGTGGACGTTTGGTCTTTAAGGGTTAAATTAACTTCAATGTCAAGGTTTGAAAACATGAAATTCACATGATGGAAAAGAGGATTGTGATTCATAATTTATTTAAATTCTATAACCCAGGTTCTTAACCCAGGTTCTGGGGCCACTGTCCTGCATGGGTCAGGGTTAGGGTTCCACCTGATCAGCTGATAATGACCCAGTGCTTTGAAGACCCCTGATGTTACCATTGAATCATTTCCATCGTTAGAATACTGTGATGATTGACAGGTGGAACCTTTTAACTGTTATTTATTGTTTATAGCTGATACTTCAAGTCCCAACAGTAGATGTTTGGAATGTTATGGGCTGTGAGTGTGTTCATGCTGCAGTGAAAGAGGAGAGGGAATATTAGCAAATGTGGGAAAGTTTGACCAGAAGTATTTGAAGGAGGAACTAGTGAGGACCTGGTTAAAGCCTGTGGACGGTCAGTGTGTGTGTGTGTGTGTGTGTGTGTGTGTGTGTGTGTGTGTGTGTGTGTGTGTGTGTGTGTGCTAGGGCATAACTGAAACAGTGACTAATTTGGAGTAGACAAGTTGTATACACACACACACACACACACATGTATGTATATATATATATATATATATATATATATATATATATATATATATATATATATATATATATATATATATGGAAAATAAGTGTATCTGCAGTTGGACATTGACGTTAAATGTGTTTAAAAATGTCATTAAAATAAATCTCTTCAAAGCATCTTTTCTCTGTGGTTGAAACCATGTGAGACGTTTGACTTTTATTTTTATTCACTTGTTTTATTTGGCTTTGGTTTATTGTTTTTTTTTTGTTGTTTTTATTTGTACAGGTTTTGTTTATAATATATTCTTGTATTTTATTATTTTATTACCTTGCCCCCCCCCCCCCCACACCCAAAAAAAAAAAAAAAAATAAATAAATAAATAAATATATATATATATATATATATATATATATATATATATATATATATATATATATACAGAGGACAACAACTGTCGAAGAACTGTCCACTATAGTGACCAGTATGTGTCAAAGGGTTATTAGTACCCAGAGGTAGATCTGGTACGTACTTGACTAAACCACTAATTCTGTCAATAAAACACATGGTGAGGCCTCATTCAGATTTTATTTCCCCCAACTATGGAACAGTCGACCTGAGGATCTGAGGTCCACTGCGAGTGTTCTTATTTTTATGACTAAACTGAAAACCTACCTTTTTAACCGAGCTTTTAGTTACATTTTACTCTTAACATTATTTAACTCTGCTTTTATTTTATTACTATTATTATTTATTCATTTATTTATTTGTTCTATTCTTTTTTAATTCGGTAAATCTTTTAACTTGTTCCTACAATTGTGGGATAATGGGGGGGGGGGGGTATGTATGCTACATACACCACGTAGGAAAAGTGCTATATAAATAAAGTTTGATTTGATTTGATAAATATAAATAATTCCGGTAAATTCCAGCAAGCTGCAGATGTGAACTAAGGTGATGTCTTTTGTTTAGTTTTTTTTTTCTGCATTTCTCCACAGGTGACAATAAAAGAAGACCACGAAGAAGCGTCGCTGTTCACTCATTAAAAAAACCACAGTTGTGCAGCCGTCACCGCTACCGCTGTAAAAGGAACTTTGAAAACATGACTGTGTCTGCGCAGGGGAAAGTACGTTGTGATTCACATTTGTGATCATTAAAATGAAAACGTGAACATAACATGTGCTTTCAAATCACTATACGATGAATACACCCCCCCCCCATAAAAGCCATTAAACTGAGCCTGACCTGAATATGGATGATCCACCCCCAAGCTTTCATTTAGTATCAGGACCAAGTGGGACGTACACACACACACACACACACACACACACACACAGTGGTGCACCTCCCTGGGTGAGGAGCCAGTAATGGCCCCTCGTAAATAAGGGTTCCTGTATTTTGGTGAAACCCAGTAGTGCATCTGGATCCCATCAGAGCGTGTGTTCTCTGTGCAAATGATCCCAAATGTTTCTAATTATGCCAGTGGAGTCGGCACGAGGCTGTGTGAGCGCATGTGTGTGTTTCTGTCAGTGACGGACACGCACACCCGCACGCCGGCCTGTGTTTATTCACAAGCGCGCTAACACACACGGACAGCGCGGCGGTGACCTTTGACCTCCCACAGCCTGCGCTCAGGTCGGTCAGTGCGTACGCTGACGACTGACGAGTGAGCGACGCGGGCGCAGATGGATTTCCTCTGCCGGGTTCTGCTGTCGGCGTTGACGTTTCCCTGCAGTTGCGCTGGTTTCCAACCTCGGTGGCGGGAGACGACACTTTAACGGCAGCAGAGCGTGTGGGAGGAGCCTCAGTGAGCGCACGAATGATGAATGACACAAGGGTTACGACTGAGATGATACGTTCTTTATAGGGCTGTCAAATTATTTCAACTTTTAATTTGATTAATCACATGGTTGTTTTAGATTCATTTTGATTAATTATGATTAAAACACTTTGTCAGTTGATTGTTTTGTATCGTTGTTGTTGTTTTTTTTGGGGGGGGGGGGGGGGGTTGGACTTAAATTTGTCATAAAAATACATTGAGAAACAAACAAATGCAGAGAAAAACATTATACACAACATGCTAGAATCCACAAAAAATAAACAAAAACAGCCAGGAAATATCCAAAACAGATTCTCTTCTAAAACACAGGAAAAAAAAACACAAAAAAATTTGATAAAATATTCAAAATATTTGCAAAATATGAATATTTATCTATTATAGTATTGTAATAACATGTTTATTGCATGCCTTCAACTGATGATTTTTAATCATATTAATCACGATAATGGATTAATCTACAGTAATGTGTTCATTTTGACAGAACTAATCTTAATGTAATAACTCACATCTATTGTCTGTCTGTCCACAGGAGTAGATCTGTCCTTCACTGTGGATCTCCTCAGGTTTATCCTTTAACACTGGGTGTGAGGGCAGGGGGAGGGTCTGTGGGCAGGGGGAGGAGCTAAGGACAGGGGGAGGGGCTAAAGACTGGAGGAGGGTGTAAGGACAGGGGAGGGGCTAAGGACTGGAGGAGGGTCTGTGGGCAGGGGGAGGAGCTAAGAATCGGGGGAGGGTCTAAGGACAGGGGGAGGGACTAAAGCCTGGAGGAGGCTCTGAGGATAGGGGGAGGGGCTAAGAACAGGGACGGCCTGGGACATTATCTACTGTTTATTTCATTGATATTTTTATCAAACCAGTTCAGTAAAGTCTTATGAAACAACCTTGTTGTGGTTTAAGGCTCTAAAAAATAAAAGTGAATTGAATTTTGTTATTTCATTTTGTAATAAACCTTATGTAATGTTATTACATTTTGAGAAAATAAAAAAGTTGCAGAGGAGGCGGATAGAGGGGAGAGTTTACATGTTCTCCTTGTGTCTTTGTGGGTTTTCTCCACTTTCCTCCCACCATCCAAACACATGCACTGATAGGTTAATTAGTTAATCTAAATTACCCATAGGTGTGAATATGACAGTGATTGTTTGTCTATATTATGTTCAGCCCTGAGATGAACTGGAGACTCATACAGGGTGTACCCCACCTTCACCCACTGTAGCTGGATTAGACCCCCTGTGACCCTAGTGAGGATGAAGGGGGTTCAGATGACGCGACAAGATGATATGAGACAAAAAAGTTGCAAGTGTATTTTATAATAAAATAAAAAATTTAAGAACTTATTACATAATGTGGAAAAATGTATAAAAAAACATGTTGGGACAGTTTATTATAAAATGAAATAACAAAGATATTACATTTTGGACATTTATTTAAAAATGACATCATTGATGTCAGAACCTTGAAGACTAGGTTAATGCTTAATTCAAGATTATACTTTCTTTGCTTACTTAATTCCAGAATTTTTTTTGTATTAAATCAAGATTTTTTTGTATTTTTTTTTTTTTTGCTTAATTGAAGAACAGCAAAAACATAACAATGGACCGTTCTTAATAATAATAACAATGCTACATAAATAATAAAACATGAAAACAAAAATATTCTGGGTTGCGCTGGGTTTAGTCCTTCGTCCACATGGGAATTTGTAGTGTTTTGAGAGAAAATATAATTTATGTGGTCAGTAATATTTCAATTCTGCATCTTATGTGTATAGATTTGGACCTATTGTTGACCCAAGAGGTCAGAGGTCACCGGGTTAATACCTAAAAAAACTCAACGGCAGATGTTTGGGTTTTTAAGGGTTAAAGTTGATCTTGTCGTTGTCTTACAAGGCATCGTGAACACTTTATTTTTTCCACTGTATCCTTGACCTACTGAGGTCTGACCAGAAGCAGCAGCAGAGGATTGTGGGTAATCGCATGTGTCTTTGATGTCACCTCTCACTCAACTATTTCCCCAATTAAACTGATTGTGTTAATGTGTAAAGTGAACGGCCTCCGTTGAAGGTGTCATGTGTTGTTTTTGTGAAGGGCCTCAAATCTGTCACCGTGGCAACGTCAAGCATCAAACAAACACAAACTCGGGCTTGGAAGAAAAAAAAAAAAACACAGCTTTGCGAGAAACGTGAAGGGAAATCATGAAATCTGACTCATTACTGGCGAGTAGAAAAGGATTTCCTAATTATAATTATATCCTGAATAAAATGGGCCCATATTTAAACATGATAATTACACATTTTAACCAAATAGAGAGAATTGAAAGAGAAATTGGGGAAACGTCAATGAAAAGTCAGTAAAAGTTGAATAGATGAGTGAAGTCACACATGATTTAACGTCTTCCCAGCCTGATGACATTATTTTAATAACATTTAATACAGCTCCCACATTAATGCACCTGCACAATATGTGGATTTGAAGTATTTAACAGTTTAATGCAATTTAATGAGCACCAGCTTAGTTATTCTGTCATTGAACAAGAAGCTTTGGCCTTGGTGTGGACCCTCCATCATTTTTTATGTTTGTGTGGATGGTCGTGTCCCACTGACCGTTATACTGATCATAACTTACACTGTTTTATTGTCCATTAAAATGGACATAAAATGGAGATGTGTCTTTGGTAGTGGCATAAAAAGACAAAACAGACAACAATAGTCACAGACACTAGTGTGTGTGTGTGTGTGTGTGTGTGTGCGTGGGGGGGTTGATCAGGCCCACATAGATCAGGAGCCCACATAGATTGCCCACCTTAAAGCATAACTGATTTTTTTTTTTAATTAAATTATATTTATAAATGCTTATTTTCTGATTGCATGGGAAAAATAAAATCACTGTAAATGTGCCCTGGTTTGTTAAGTTCATAAAGTTCATCTCGCATGCTTCACTCCTGCTACAAAGTGACCGTCACCCCCTTGTACCTCGGATCCCTAAAATTCCCACTGTTCGTGAACGTACCATGCCTCACGCACCCCGTCGTAACTGACACACAGCATCTTTGTAGACAAACAGAATGATGCTAGGATGTACACGCAGCCAGGACCAGGGCCGGACTGGATCAGGATTTCAGGCCGGGAATATCCTGCAGCATCCAGGCTGATTCCAACACCACGGAGGCGAAAAAGAAAAGCACCTTTTGAGGCGGGGGCTTTTGTAATTGCCTTATATGAATCGGCTTGATTGATTGACTAATCAATTTACTATTTTTGTTTGATCTGTAATCTATTTCTGTTTATCTTTTTATATATCTGTATGAGTATATGTGTGTATATTTATGCGTATGTATAAGTGAGAATGGAAAAAAAAAGTAATGAAAAGGGAAACTTAGGGTAAAGGAAATAAAAGTAAAAAGAAGGGGAGAGAGGGCGAGAGTGAGAGGGAAAGAGAAAAAGGAAAGGAGAAAGTAGAGAAGGCGAAAGAAATAAATGACTTCAATGTTATGTTCTATTTGGACAGTAGTTTTTGGGTTTAACATAGCGGTGAGGTACTGGTAATGGTGGCTAAATAAGCTTTGGCTTCAGCCCTAACCCTTTTTCAGTCAAACTGTGTATTCATCATGTGTGAAAATGTGTCTTACCTGCCTTGCTTTGTATTTGGCCGAAATAAAATAAAATGAACAAAAAAAAAGTAATACTATTACACTGGCTGTTACACAACACCACACTATTAAACCAATGCATGACAACAGCTCAGAAAAGTACAGTACGTTTCTCTAATCCTCTCCCTGCCCTATATTTCCTTTTGTTTCCGGTTACCTACATGATATATGTTATTAAAAACAGTTTTACAAACTTTTAAGATGCCATCTTAGTATTAGCTAATAAACACTAATAATGAATGTTAAACTAAAAAGGTGGTTCCGCCTGTGATCTGAATACTGCTAAGAAAGTATAATAACAAAATGATGGAATCAGGAGGCTGGGGGGGATCTTTTTTTCGGGCAATGTGAAGGAATGATTGATTACAGGGTGATTGACCCTGTTAGCGTTAGCATTAGCATGGATGAATTGGCTAATTCTCTCGTCAGTAAAAATCCCTGGTGAACTCTTTAAAGGCACTGACAATAAAACAAGCCCAAACATATGTCCTTAATCACAGTTACACGTATGACATAACACACGTGGAAATGTGGTTTCAGTTTTAGCAGAGTATCGTTAATAAAATATGTGGACGGTGTGTTTGTCCTGTCAAATAGATTGAACTGAATGGAACGTATCACCCTCTATGGCAACTTCACGGCTCGTCCTGAGCACCGCCCCTGTCCGTCCGGCCATTGTCATCTAGCATCTACTGTCCCGAATCCATCAGTGGTCTGTCAATGCTACAGAGGCGGGCCCGCGGAGAATGAAGCCACTAACCAATGTGTCAAAAAAAAAGGCTACCAATCCCTACCGCTCCGACTCCACCGAGCTCCGAGAATGTTAGCATGGTGTACAAGCACGCTAATGGGGGGAGGGGCGGGGACTGTCAGACTATGATAAATCTGTGTCTTTTCCAAATCTAGAATGTTCCATAAATTAATTAGTACTTAAAAGTGAGCATCACCTACCAGATCCTTACTTGATAAAAGAGTGGACGGACGATGTCGGTAAATTTCCCATACATACATATACGTACTTAATTAACAAGCCTTCTGTGTACAGTCATGAAAAACTTTAGACACATATGACTGTTATATGTGTGCATGTGTAAAACATGTTTTAAACTGACATAGACGTAAACTTCTGTGACTAAAGTTAAACATTTGACCAAGTCAACGTCAGGTCCAGATGGTTCCTATGTACGAAGCCTGGGTGCTTTACAATAAACTATTTAGACAGAAAAAGAAAGAAAAATCTACAAAAATGGTCAAGAAGGACCTAAGGCTTCAGTGATTTATTATCAGTTATTATAATATTCTAAGAATTTGTTGTGTTTTCATAATTTTTCCCACCAATTTTTCTATATTTAATCCACTAATCATGTTGATGAGTAAAGGTTATTTGATTAAAAATGAACATGAAGAAAATGTGACTTTTTTAAACAAAATATAGGTTTGGATTTAAGGGTTAATATATCTGTAGTAAATGTGTTTTCAAGTTTCAAGTTTTTATTTGTCACATGCTTGATTGGCAGACGTTCAAGAAATACAGATATAAACAGGGGCAGATCTATGGGTGGGTTAGGGTTAGGTGATTGACAGCTGTGCCCACCCAATCACAAGCTCAGAAACAGAATTCTTGACCGATTTTCATTGCCTCGTCAAACTGATATGTTGATCAATATCCTAAATAACAGTTATTTATTTGTAAATGTCAATGGAAAAAAGTATGTATATTTAAATATTTGTGTTTATTAAAAAAAATAATCAGTTTCAGTCCCGGAAATGCTATTACGTTGTTGTTATACAACATATATATGAATGCAGGTTTACTGAAAGTTCCTAGTGTTTCTAAAAGTACAGTAGGAGCTAGAGCCTTTAGTTATCAGGCCCCTGTCTTATGGAATCAGCTTCCCTTTAATATTAAAAACGCCGAAACAGTCTCTACATTTAAAATTAGGCTTAAAACATTCCTGTTTGAGAAAGCCTATGATCAGGTTAGTTAAAAATTATGTGACTCATATATCATGTATACATGATGTATGAGTCACAGTTCAGTCTAGGCTGCCCTAGGAGTTAGAATGCTGGGGGAAGTACAGACACTGAGTTCTTTCTTCTCTTTCTCTCCCTCACATCTGTTTCTGTCATTTTTATAACATATCTTTCATACCAAGTCTGTTCATGACTAGTCACCTGGTGTCCCCTCTCCCCCCTCCCCCCCTGGGGGGAGTGGTGGCTCTCCTGACAGTGCCTGCACGGGAGCCATGGACGACAGGATCTGGAGTATCTCGCCTCTGCCGACCTGTGACCCCGGACCGCCGCCCCTGCCTGTCTGGACCAGCCCCCCTTCCTGCATTTATACATGGACGTTCATCTATAGCCTGTCCGTCCATGGGAGTGGATCTCTCCTTCAATGCGGTTCTCCTCAAGATTTCTTCTTTTTCCCACTGGGTTTGGAAGTTTTTTCTTGCCGAGAAGGAGGGTCTAAGGACAGGGGATGCCTGGGACTTTTCATGTATTTCTGTAGTTGATTGTGTTTTTGTAAAGCCCTCTGAGACGACTTTGTTGTGATTTAGGGCTTTATAAATAAAATTGAATTGAATTGAATTATACGACTTCACTTAGGCCCATCTAAAAATAGCCGTCTAGATCCGCCACTGGATTTAAATATTATATAATAAAGTTTTCTAACTAAAAGGAAATAGTAAGATAGAGGTAAATAAACTTTCTGAAACTGTACAAGTAAGTAACGTAAAAATAAAAAAGCATAATTTTAAAATAAAAAGCATAATAATGTGAAACACGTGATTACTCTGATTCAATATTTTAATCATTTCACAGCCCTAATATTAATATTTTTTAGTCTCCATCTTTTAAATCAACCATCTTTTAGTCCAAACCTTTACAAAGAACCAATTCTTTTATCTGTACTTTAGTGGATTTTTGATCATTTTAGAATTTTGGTATATTTTTGTAGTGCATCTTTCTCTATTTTTAGTGCATTTCACTTAATGTTTTGTGGATTTTTGGCAATTGTAATACATTTTTCTCTAGTTTTAGGGCATTTTATTAAGGTGGGTAGGGGAGAGGGATGTCTATATGTATAGTGTTTTTCAGTCTTTTTCTTTTGACCCGTTAAATAAACCTTCAAAGTGAGTGTTTTAGTCCAAACTCCAGGGTGTTCCCTTTACAAAGAGTCCATTCTTTTATCTGTACTCCAAACACTAGAAGAACAGCTGACGCTTCACTTTACAGATGGATTTTTCAGGCGTTTTAAGTTAAAATCGTCCCAGAATGTTAATGTTAGGAACAGACAGAATCAAAGGAACACCAGTCAAACAGCCTGTTCATTATGTGTCAACATGGGGGCGGTATAGGCGGGACATATAGGCGGTCGTCCCCCGGAGACGCATCCTTCCAACACCAGGGAAAAATTCAACTGCTCTGTCAACGGAAGTACTGAAGAGTTTGGTGAATGAAAAAAACTACAGGAGGAGGAGGAAGAAGAAAAGATGGAGGAAGAGCAGGAGGAAGAGCAGGAGGACGTAGAGGATCAAAAAATTTAGTGACATGGTCAATAGAAATACTTGTTTCATAAAAACATTGTTTAATAAAGTTACAAACACTGGATTTAAAGGGTTAAAATGTTACAATTATTGAAGACTAACTTTTTTTTCCTATTTCATCAGCTTTAGCTGTAAATAAAATTAGTGGTACCTCTACTTACGAAATGGATTCATTCCAGCAGTGTTTTCGTTACGTGAATTTTTCGTAAATAGGCCTGATTCGTTCCAAGGTCCTCAATACTACCCCCAAATCCTTTAAAAATTATAAAAAAATATCTGATTTTGTATGAAATATGTGTTAGAAGAAAATGTAGATTTAGATTTTACCCGTCCAGGCTAATGTCGGTATCCGGGACAGAAGAGTTGAGCCACGTCTGGGTGAGAATGAGGATGCATCAGTTTGGTGGATCATGTTTGGTGTTTAAATCCAGCTTCAGGTAGTCCAGTTTGTTTTCCAGTGAGTGTACGTTGAGGAGCAGGACTGATGGAAGCGACGGTCAGAATGGGTTAGCTCTTAGCTTAGCTGTAAGTCCACCGCCGCCGCTGTAGGACACTGGATCTGACCAGCACTGCAGACCAAGGTTCTGTAGAACATCTCCAGACTTGCAGAGTCCAGGTTTTTAACTGTTTTTCTGAAGCTGTCTGTAGTCTGCCGGTCATATACTCTTCTTGCACCGTTCGGCTGAAATTTTTATACTAAAAGCGCTGGTTTAGGTGGAGAAATGATTGTTAAAGTGTCTGTGCTATCGGAAGACACGACAGTCGCAGACAAACAGGACGCCACCATCGCACTGTTTACTGTAATTTTCTAATACGTACTGTAATGTTTAAATGAACACACTGGGAAAAACAACAGTAACTCTGAATGAGGGTCAAAAGGTAACGAAAAGCATCATGGGTAGCTCTCTCTCATAGCCAATGGGATGCTACATACAGTACGTACGTGACGTATTTGTGTACATTTCTTAGTTACATATAGTAATGTACATACAATACTGTATTTATGCGTCGGAGGTTTCAGTTTCCTTTCATGAATAGATTTATTTTTGTATTAAGAGTCAAAAAATTTAGGCAAAGGTTTGTTGTTACTTGGATCATTCGTTAGCTGGATCTTCCGCAAGTAGAGGTACTACTGTACTTAAGTAGAGTTTTTAGGTATCTGTACTTTACTGGAGTCAGACCTGGATTATGGGGGTCCGAGGCCAGGAAATGCAAAGGCACCCCCCCCCCCCCCCCATACACACCCACCGCGCCAACCTAACTTACCTACGGAATCTACAAAAGTTTCTTTCTGCTCTTTCTTCTTGCAAAGTCGTCCACAGACTCATCAAAGTTGAGCTGTCGTACAAACTCGGATAGTATTGTAAGAAGGGAGAGTGAATTCAACTGATTTTGGCAAATTTTCCCGCTGAGCTCATTTTTAAGTTGAGCCAGTCTGTAGAATGATCGTTCCCCTTCACAGTTTGTTATTGGCAGGGTCAAACCCTCTGACTGTCATACCCCAGAGCCCAGGGGCCCTGTGATGGCTTTACTTTGGACTTTTCCTCCATACATTTGTTCAGACAGATCTGTACTTTATACTCCTTATATTTATATAAATATATGTACTTTATACTCTTTACATTTATATAAATATATGTACTTTATACTCTTTACATTTATATAAATATATGTACTTTATACTCCTTATATTTATATAAATCTTTAGATATTATGACTTATCTAATACTTATCTAAAAATAACTCTTTTGTCATATATTTGACTCTTCATCTAATAATTATATATTACATATTTGACTTTTTATTTCAAAATTATGCTCTTTAAAAAATCTCCTATTTCTGCCCATATCCACTAAACTAAGTAACTGTGATCTGATTGAACACATTATCTACACACTAACTCACTTTTAAAGGCTTAATTTTTTTACCCTTTTTTATTTTATGTATCAATTAAAAACATTAACTTGTTTTTAAAATTATTTTTTAAAAATAGTGCAAAAGGTTTTAGTGAGATACATCCTGTCTGTTGTTTTATTATTATGTAAAAACATTAATATTTTTTTATTACAAAATAAGCACAAAAAAAGCTTAAGTGTGATGTGTCTCATTCGTTGTTTACTTATTTACTCACATTTGTTGTTTTTTTAATATTTGAACTTATACTAATTTACACTTTGGGAATAAAAAAACTTCATATATTACATATTTTTGTTAGTGTCAGATTATTTACAAAGTGATTATATAAAATAATAGTGATTATTGATCATCCTGGTCTTTTAGGGGAATCTATTGGACCACATTTTGAGAACTAAACCCATAGTTTTTCAGTTTTCATCTCAAATATCCTGGAAATGTTGATGTTTTGCTGCATGCACAGGTGGGGTGGGGGCCCCAGGGATTTCTTGCTTGGAGCTCCAAGAGATCTTAGCAACGGCCCTGCTAGGTCTTTCAGGGTTAATAAGGCTCAGAAACAGCTGAAGGGTTTGTCATTATTATTAAATGTGTTGATGCTTTAATGTTAACAGTGAGTGTGTTGGTGGAATGTCGTTCCCAGATGTGAAAGGGTGGAACAGGCTGTGAAAAAAGGGAGTTTCTGAAAAACATCATCTATATGTGACACGTACGATGCTCCACTTTCCCCAGAGCGCTGGATTTTTGGATAGCTTTTTAACTTAAAGGAAATGTTTTATTCCAAAGAGAAACATTTAACTGTCATCTAATGGAAGGAACGTCCAGAAAAACAACAGGAGGAATGAAACACACAGAACAATAAGCGTTTAACTGTGGGGTTTCTGTCCCCACAAAGGCCGTTACCAAGCGCTAAGTGTGTGAACAAAAACACACAGGTGGAATCATGTCAAAAATATTCATACAGTTGAGTAGAGTGGGCCCTCTACTTACGAAAGACCCAGCTAACGAATGATCCAAGTAACAAAAAACCTTTGCCTAAATTTTTCGTCTCTGAATACGAAAAGAATTCTATTCATGAAAGGAAACTGAAACCTCCAAGACAAATACAGTACAGTACATTACTATACGTCACATACGTACTGTACGTAGCATCCCATTGGCTATGAGGGAGCTACCCATGATGCTTTTTGTTACCCTTTGACCCTCATTCATCACAGAGTTACTGTTGTTTCCTGAGTTTTCCCCAGTGTACTCATTTAAACTTTATTAGACTATGTATTCAAAAATTAAAGTAAACATGGCGATGGTGGCGCTCTGTTTGGCTGCGGCTGCTGTTACGCCACCTAGACCAGCGCTGAGTCTCCCCCCCCACAGAGGCCGCCTCCAGAGACAGCGGAAGCTGCGTGAAAGGAAGCAGAAGCGTGGCTGTCACAGTGGACTTACAGCTAAGAGAAGAGCTAACCCGTTCCGACCGCCCCTTCCATCAGTCCTGCTCGCCAACGTACGCTCACTGGAAAACAAACGGGACTACCTGAAGCTGGATTTAAACACCAAACATGATCCACCAAACTGTGCCTGCACGTAGCAGGTGTAGACACTGCTGAACAACTGATGAAAGTAGTTTGCTAAGGTGCACAGCTGTTAGCAGTGACAACACGCATTGATCGCTATTGAGAGAAAGTAGCTCCAAGCAATTACGTTTTATTTTCGTGACCCCAGGAAACCTGCCGGAACTACTTTCAGTTTGACCAAAACCAGATCAGAACTTGACTCACAGGACACTGTCAGGGGTAAGTCACTGTGGGTGCAACAGAGTAAAGACGCTGATCCTATACAAATTCATGTGAAAAATAGTCAACTATCCCTTTAACTCTGGTCCTCGAGGTCCACTATCCTGCATGTTTTAGATATATCCCTCCTCCAAAACACCTAATTCAAATGATCAGCCTATCATCCAGCTGTGTGACTGATAATGACTGTTAGGTGTGCAGGTAGAGGGAAACATCGAATTAAATTTAATTAAATTCAATTTTATTTATAAACCCCAAATCACAACAAAGTTGTCTCACAGGGCTTTACACAAACACAACACCTGTCCTTAGACCCTCCTTCTTGGCAAGACAAACCCAGTGGGAAAAAGAAGAATCTTGAGGAGAACACGACTGAATGGCACAAGCGAGTCACTGCAGATCCTGTCGTCCATGGTTCCCCACAGAGACACTGCTGAGAGAGCTGCCACTCCCCCCAGGGAGGGGGGAGGGGGAACGACGACACACCAGGTGACTAGCCATGAACAGACTTGGTATGTAAGATAGGTTATAAAAATGACAAATACAGATGTGAGAGACAGAGAAAGAACTCAGGGCCTGTACTTCCCCCAGCATGCTAGCTCCTCGGGCAGCTTAGACTGAACTATGACATCAGTCTGTTTTCTAAAACATGCAGGACAGTGGGCTTTGAGGACCAGGGTTAAGAACCACTGCTCTAAGCAACAATTGTGCTCAGTTTCATGCTTATATCACAAAGTGCATGATGGGTTTGCCTAACGTCCTCCACTATATGCTGGTTCTTCTTCTACAGTCGTTGTGGTTGTGTGTTTTGCTCATTTTCCCGTTGGCCTCACTGGCTGTTGGCAGGACAGCATGAATGGTCAGTGTTCTGGACTTCTTTCGATTCTGTAAAGCGGCTTTTTCAGGCGTCACTCAGCACATTCTGCTGAAGAAAACCATCTGTGCAAAGGATCAAAGGGCTAAAGAGAAAGTCTAGTTGAAGTTCAGGTTCAGGTTTGGATCCTTCAAAGGCAATCTATTCTACTTCTGTGATGGACGAGTGTAGGAAGACGAAAATGGTAGAAAATAAACACTTAACACTATCTAATAAAACACAATAATATAATAAGTTCACCAATAATGGAATAAAATATATTTAATAATTTTTTTTACAAAACATGTCATACGTTATTGGGGATTTAATATATTTTTAGGCAGGTCTTTTTTCAAAACTGATCATATAAAACTATAGGGTGGACCATAACTATAATTGTACTATAACTGGATTAATAATTGGACTATAACATAAAAACCAGTAGAGATATAGACTTAGTCACTATTATTGACAAATAGGAAACCTGACATGAGCTTCAAAATGGCATCATGACCGTTGATCTTGAGTGACCTTGAAAGGTCAAAATCAAGGTGACATGATTTTAAATAGTGGTAACTCCAAAAAGAGTGGTTATATGCACTCTGCTAGTATTGATAAGTACCTAGTTACTATGGATATGTACTGAATTGCTATTTTGACTGATAGGAAACAACATGAAGGCTCCAAAAAGGCATCATGACCTTCAGTGACCTTAAAAGGGAGATGTCCATTCAGAGCTAAAACATTTGCACTGGGCAGTGTTTGGTGTGTCTGGCCCCACTTGTTTTTATCTTTTTTTCACAGATTAATCATGAATATCTAATCATGAATAATCAAAATTAATCCAAAGCAACCCTGTGATTAATCTGATTTAAAACTGTAACCATTTGACAGGCCTTGTCCAAATCTTTCATTTCAGTTTTTTATTTACATGTTTCCCACCCCTTTTGTGACTTTTGGGTTAAACTACTGTCTATATGTAACCCATGTGTGAAATCATCTACGTTTAGCCGCAGCTTAAAGAGAACGCAGACTTCAAAGAACCACAAATGGAAAGCGTCCCAGCAGCTTAAAGCTTTAAAAAGTCATAAATCTTAGAAAAATACTCAAATTTATGATGCGGTCACTACTCTACCATCTTTGTTGTTTATATTTGACATTTGCAAACTCAAAAACAGGAGTTATTTTGACTCTGACTCGTGAGACAGTTTCTAGAACAGCTTGAGAAAATTATCCTCATGTTAAAGCTCAACCTGTGAGTTGTAACGGGGCCTGTGGGAGTGGTCTAGGTGGGGGGTGGGGGGCAGGGGAAGCTGAGCAAGGCCAGGACAGAGGGCTTGTAAAAGTTGTCCGGGGCTGATGCAGTCTCGCTGCGTTTCACGGAGGCTGACGTTAACGGCTGCAGCGAGGTGGAGGGTCCAGGCGCGCTCTGTTTATCCTGGATAGAAGGAGCAGTGGGTGCACTCCGGAGCCCCCTCCTCCACTGCAGGTGGGGGGGCTTTACAGTGCTAGTGAGAGTTAGACTTTCTGCTGAAACCACCCAGTCAACAGAGTGATTTTTACTTCCACAGTGTGTTTAATCAAATCCAACTGCTTTTGCGTTTTCTGAAAACTAACCTGATGTGGAATTTTGCCAAATGTTCAACGAAATGCAGCTGTTAAAGAACGGCCCGTCCAAGACTCACACAAAACTGTGCACTCAGTTACTATGTTTACGAGAGAAATTCCAATTATTTCCTTATTATTGCCTAACATTGACGTTTTCACAGTTATGTAAACACCTTAATCGGACTATTACCAGTACTGGGTAAGTTACTTTGGAAAAGTAATTAATTACAAGTACTAGTTACTTCCCCCAAAAATTAAGTGTGTTACTAACTGCATTGTTACTCCAGTAGCAAAGTAATTAGTTACCAGGAAAAGTATTTTTGCATGGTTCTATGTGGCCTCACGCCAGTATAGAATGTTTGCTCAAAACGTAAACAAAACACAAAGCTAGAACTTCCGTAGCATCTATACTGGGACAGTAAATTTCCATCATGAAACCAAAAGTGTGGTGGATGAGTGTTACCCATCTGACAGAGCGACTGAAAATGACATGGGTGGACTACGACAAAAGGAGTTCATGCAGAATTGCATGATGGTGATAATCGCTAAGTTTTTTTTACGTAGCAGAATTTAATAGAATATCAAACATTTTCTCCATGTGTGATGGTTTAAAATGAGCTTTTAACATAACATTGCTCGACCTCGCTTTGCGCCGCGATGCGTATGGTTGTGTGTGTGAGCCGACAAAACAACTGATTTCTTTTCTCGGTGACCAACTTCAACCAGTTACTGAGGCTCAGTGATTTTTTTCATGCATTTCGTCACCCTAGTCCACATCTAGTCTTGTGATTTCCTCTTCTGCTGGCGCTTTGTTTTGACGCTTTTTGTTGGTGAGGTTACTGAATAGTGTTTTGGACCAAAAGTGACATCTCTAGTTCCGACAGACAGACACTTTATTCAGGTTTGTCCAGCAGATCGGACTAATACTTTATATAAATTCACATATCCCTCCTGTGTGCCAATAGATTTATCCAGTTAAGCTGGACTATATAAAAGGTGTCTGAACATCATTAACAGAGGTGGAAAGTAACTAAGTAAAAGTACTTTGTGACTGTACTTAAGTAGATTTTTTTTAGGTATCTGTACTTTACTTGAGTATTTATTTTTCTGGCAACTTTTTACTTTTACTCCCTACATTTTTGCATAAATATCTGTGCTTTATACTTTTTACATTCTCAGAATAGACTCGTAACTTTTTCAAACTAAACAGATGTGACAGTCTGAAAAATAAGTCAGAGGAAAAATCAGTGGAGGAAACTGTGACTATATTTATATATTATAATTATATGATGATTATCTCACAATTTTAACTTTTCGTCTCACAATTTTGACCTTTTCTCTTAAATTTATGCATTTTTTAATCTCATATTTATAATTCTTTTTTAAATCTCATGTTGACTTTTTATCTCAATTGGGACCTTTCCCCCGTTTTTCCTAAATTCCCTGTCCATACCCATAAAACTGAGTATGGTGACCCTGTCTGCCTCGGGGGAGGTTTTCGCTCTCAGAGTGCTTTGCTAGTTTACAACAGTGACTATTGATGGACCTGGTTTTCACAGACATCTGTTGGACCTCACTTTAAGAACTTAATTTTTTTTCAGTTTTCATCTCAAATGTCCTGGAAATTATGCAAAAAAATAAAATAAATTGTGCCATGCACAGGTGAGGTGGGGGCCCCTGGGATTTGTTGCTTGGAGCCCCAAGAGACCTTAGCAACAGCCCTGCACAGCAGGTCAGCTCTGAAATACATTTGACATTAAAGTTTGATTAACATAATCTCACAGGCCACATATAATTACACCAGGGGTCTCCAACTCCGGTCGAGAGCTACTGTCCTGTGTGTTTTAAAAGTTTCCCTCTTCCAGCAAACCTGATTCAAATGATCAGCCTCTCATCACACTCTGCAGAAGACTGAGAATGACTGTCAGGTGTGCTGGAAGAGGAAAACATCTAAAATATGCAGGACAGTAGCTCTCGAGGACCGGAGTTGGAGACCCCTGAATTACACTGTGGCCAGATTTAGCCCATGGGCCTGAGTTTGACATTTTTGCTCTAGGGCAGTGGTTCTCAAATCCAGTCCTTGAGGACCAGTATCCTGAATGTTTTAGATGTTTCCTTCTTCCAGCACACCTGCTTCAATGATCAGCTCATCGTCCAGCTCGACAGAAGCCCGAAAATGATGGAAAGGCTTCCAGGTATGATGAAAGAGGGAAATCTGTAAAACACAGATACTAGTCCTCAAGGACCGGATTTAAGAACCACTGTTCTCGGGGAACCAGTTCTTAAATTATTTCACCCAAACTACTATCTGTTCACTGTGAAAGAATATTGTTGTAAATGTTTGAATATTCTCCCATCTTTTTTCAGCTGCATGAGTCTTCTGACTGAAGTCACTTTCTATCCAGCAGCTAAGACAAAAAAATATGAGAAATGTTGAAACTTGGCACAGATGTAGGGGACCACCATAGGATTATTTTTTCCATTAGGACCCAACTCTGAAATGCACCCTGGTCACCGCTATCTTGGATTTCAATATGGCTGATCTTGAAAGTTCAAAATAATGCTTTAACTGGATTTCCTGACCCTGAAAAAGGAGGTTAGTCTTCGCCTGTTGTTTCAAAACTAGGGTCAATAGAAAGACAATTCCAATTAGGTTAAATATGGTAGATACCTTGGATTTCAATATGGCCAACACCAGGTGTTCCAAATAATGATTTTACTGCATTCCTTGACCCTGGAAATAGGAGTTAGCCATTAGAATTGTTTTTCTATCTATTTTAGCTTCGAAGTTTTCGTCAAAGGTGTGCCCAATATGATGGTCATTTTGAAATTCAAGATGGTGGCCACCAGGGTGCATTTTAGAGTTGAATCCTAATTGGAAGAAAAAAAAAGATCCTACAGGAGTCCCTCCCGATGTGAAAAAGTTTCATAATTTCTCCAAAAAGTAAAATATTCTGTGTGGACTAGTGCTGAAAATGCCTGTCTGGTTTTTTGATTCTGTGGTTTCAACTATTAATTATTGAGCAGATGAAGTTTAATGAAGCTGCTGAGATCCTTTTGTACAGCTCTGTACACCATGAACCTTTGCACCCAAGGGCGAAAACTGCTCCTTCTGCTTTTCCTTTCACAATAGATGGACGTTGACATTCCCAGTGATCGGAGTGTGATTACATTCTGTCCTGATGTGGAACAGAACATGTGTCCAAACACTCAACTGGACAAACTGGAACAGGAATAGTGGGATCAGTTTCAGTTCTATGATCCAGGTTCAAGAGCACATTAACCCTCAGGGATCTGGATGTGCTTTTTATGCACGCTTTTGCAATTTGTGTTAGGAAGGATAAAATAAGCAACAAAATGAACAAAAACAGCCAAAATAATAAATAAATAAATACAATTAATATAAGGAACTAAGCAACAAGAGCAACACAAGCTACAAACTGAATAAAAATGTATACAAATTTACAAAACAATTACCAAAAATGGTCAGAAATTTAGTAAAATATAGTTTTTGATTGCGAGAAAAAAAAAATCAATAAAAAATAGGAAAAAAGAAAAATAAACAACATTAAGACAATAAGTCACAAATGGAAGGAAAATAAGTGTAGTTTGATAAGTGACAGTAGATGGATATACTTGTTTATATACATACAGTGGTACCTCTACTTATGAAAAACCCAGCTAACAAATGATCCAAGTAAAGAAAAACCTCTGCCTTTATTTTTCGTCTGAATACAAAAGAAAATTCTATTCACAAAAGTAAACTGAAACCTCCTAGACATAAATAAGCCAATAATTGGTAACCTAACAAGACAAAGATAATATAGAATACATTTTAAAAAATACGAAGGCAACATATTCAAAAGGGAGTGGAAAGAAGTAAAAAAAAACGTATTACCTATTGTACCAAACAATAATACAAATGACAAAAAAATATATATAAATCTATTCCAGTTGGTTTATGAAACTGATACAAAAATATCATATCCAAAATATCCTATAATATATATTAGTGTCTTTACACCTATGCACTAATATACACCTGTATACATATCATATGGACACACATACTATCGTTTTATAAATTATACGCTCTATATCTTTACATCCTATACCTTCATATAGCCCAGACACAGACCGTTCTACAGAACCTTGGACTGCTTCACCAGACAGATCCAGCTTCCTACAGCGAAGTACCCCCCCCCCCCCGAGAGGACGCCTCCTTGAGACATCGGAAGCAGTGGGAGAGGAAGTAGAAATGCGGCTGTCACGGTGGACTTACTGCTAAGCTAAGAGCTAACCTGTGCCGACCGCCGCTTC
This sequence comes from Siphamia tubifer, assembly GCA_020466265.1. Classification (NCBI taxonomy): domain Eukaryota; kingdom Metazoa; phylum Chordata; class Actinopteri; order Kurtiformes; family Apogonidae; genus Siphamia; species Siphamia tubifer. The sequence continues at coordinate 12,450,783 of CM035801.1, read as the reverse complement.
CATCAGTCCTGCTCACCAACGTACGCTCACTGGAAAACAAACTGGACTACCTGAAGCTGGATTTAAACGCCAAACATGATCCGCCAGACTGCTGCATCCTCATTCTCACCGATGTGTGAGGTTGGAGCTTCAGTGTAAATCACTGTATCTGAACCATCACATCTTATAAAAGTCTGATTTGTCTCAGTAAAATCTCAAGCATCTTTCACACTAGAAGAGGTTAACTGTAGTTAATTAAACCACATGTACTGTGGTTAGTTAACATGTAGTATAGTTAATCTACCACATATACCATAGTTGGTTAACCACATGTACTGTAGTTAACTAACCACGTTTACATGTTTTTTTCCTTTTTATTCAGGTTTCTTTTTTCCTCATGCTGTGCCTCCCCTGTAGTCTTCTAGTTCATCCCAGGGGAGGCTCACCTCAGTCTTTGAAAACCACTGATACAGAGAATATACATTTTATTCATACATTCATGTCAAGTTGTCAAATAGAAATAATTATATATATTATGCGGCAGATCCTAAAGTGCAGAAGTCCTGAATATATTTCCAAAACATGGTGGTATTTCCTCTTTAGATTGCATCAGTAGTCATGGTTCCAAAATATGTCAATCAAATTCTGTACATTTTGGCATGGTTTGTAGTAAACACAGTCTGTGTAGTGTTTTCAGAATGTGTTGAAATGACTTATGTTACATTTATGTCATAAATGTAGAGCTTTTGATCTGGATTCACTGTGTTTGTTCATGAATGATTGAGTGATGATTGAATGAGGTTCAGGCAGATGGAGTGGAACATGTCAGCAGAAGGTGCTTTTGATAAAAGTCAGGAGTGATCCATAAAAGGTCACAGAAATTAAGTGAACTCTCCTGAAAGTCTCCTTCATTAGACATTCGCCACAGACCACGTCCGGCGAGAGGCCTATTGAGTCTGCCGTGATCGCAATGACGACAAGCCTTTGAGCTCTAATTTAACCCCCTGAACATGCATGAAAACTCACCAAATTTTGCACACAATCTGAAACATTGCGAGTATATATAAGTCTTGTAAAAGTCAGTACAGAAATGTGTCTACAGCACCCCCTTGACAAGTTAAAATATGTTGTATTATGCCAGATAACGCTCAAGTGAAGTTAGAGCTATGAAAATCAGTACGCATGTTCACCATGAGGAGACGGTCAACAAACCTCATCACGGCCACGCCCATAAACCAACAGGAAGTCCACCATTTTGGATTGAAATTTTAAAAATTCTGAGTCATGGTTTTCACTGTCTTCCTAATTTAATGAACCTCCTCCTTGGCCATTGGGTCCAATGAGATCAAAATCAGTGAACATTATCTAGTCAAGTGGCACATCAAAAGTCGTTGTGGTCTCCTGCTTCATCCAGGTCCGGGTTGCGGGGGCAGCAGCCTCAGCAAAGAAAACAAGACATCAGAAGTTGTTTGCATCATTTTTGTGCTCCGATGTCGCAAAGTTTTTAGGAAAAATTACCACATAAATTGCTTCAGTTCATACATTTGGCTGAACTCTCCCAGGTCTACATCCATTTAGCTAAAGATATTCCAATTCCTAGATATGTACTTTTATTAAAATGGCTGTAGTTTGGCCATACAAACACCGATTTGGTTGAAATTTTACTCAGTTGTCCACACCCAATCAACCCACAACATTTCAAGTAAGTCACTCTATAGTGTGCAGCATTTGTGACAGAATATCGCATCCCGCCCACAGTATAACGTCAGGTCACCGTCGGCTGTCATCGGTCACGTGGGGAGTGCAGTCACGAGGGACACCGAAGGCTTTTGAGACTGCTTGCAGTTTTAATTGGGTTTATTGAGTTTATTAGGTCGATTTATTGGGTTTATTTAATTAATTTGTTTGGTTTATTTAACCCAAATCCTATTAAGTCTGCAGTGATCGCAGGGGAACAAATATGCCAGGGACGCAGTTGCTAGGAACGACTCTCACTACCCACCCACACCGCATATTTACTCCTGCTTAAATGGCAGTCAATGGACCACGCCCACTCTGGGTCACTCACATAAGTGTAAGTACTCCACAGTGATGTGGGGGAGGTCGAAAACGTTCACGTAGCGAAGTGTGGGGGTTCAGAAAAACGTGATATTGTTCCTGCTTAGATTCAGAATTTTAAAATTTTGTCAGTCTACACACATTCCACAGACATTTCAAATAAGTCACTATAGCACCACCTACATATTTATACAAAAATGCGTTTCTGCCAAAATATCCTGCACACTGTACGATGTCAGTGGTCGCATGAGTCGACAAAGGACTTTGAGACCACTTGCAGTTTTAATTATTAATATTTATAATACAAATGATAGTGCAATAAAATAAAATTACAGAAATATTTACAAACTATCCTTTCACAAAAAACAAAAAGAATAACCATGAAAATTTCTTGAGAAAAAGTTCAGAATTTCAAACTTAAAAAATGTCATGTGTTATTATATTATATTACTACTATTTTTAGTAGTAGTAGTATCACCAGTAAAATAATGACATAATCAGCTACAAATGACAAGTCCAAGTTTTTGTTCTTTATTTTAGAATAAAAAAGTTATGGCTAAGGCTAATATAAAAAAGAAAAAAGCATCAGCCCCAAAAATCCATATGGGTTGATCACTGCTGCTGATCAGTTTTATAGTGCAGATATTTACAACAGAAAGGGTTTGACTGTAACTGATGAGCATTTACATAAACATTTACAAACTGAATTAGACTGAGTTTTCTAAAGTACATTTAAGAAAACTGACCTGAATGCAGTTTGTTTTTTAACTCAATGCTTCCAGACTATTTATTTCACCTCCTGACACCCCCCCCCTTTATAGTGTGTGGATTATGTGTGTGTGTGTGTGTGCGTGTCATTGGCTGCTCCATGTACCATTACCTCACTCTAATAATAACACCATTATTTCTGCTGTAACTAAGATTCCATCTTCACTTTGATGACAGTTGTAGCTCGTCCAGTTCTAGTGTGTGTGTGTGCGTGTGTGTGTGTGTGTGTGTGTGTGTGTATGTGTGTATGTGTATGTGCGAGTGCTCACATGTGTGTTACTTGCCTGCCAAACACAAATGCCCCAGGTCATACAGCTGAGTGGAAGCTAACATTTCACACAGATAATTCTCTCCTCCTCCTCCAGGTGCTTTTCTTCTTCTCTCCTCCAGGTGCTTTTCTTCTTCTTCTCCTCTCCTCCAGGTGCTTTTCTTCTTCTTCTCTCTTCCAGGTGCTTTTCTTCTTCCCTCCTCATCCAGGTGCTCTTCTTTTCTCCAGGTGCTTTTCTTCTTCTTCTCTCCTCCAGGTGCTTTTCTTCTTCTCTCCTCTTCCAGGCAGTGTTAATTTTGTAGGAATTTTAAATTTAGTTTGTCTCTTGACGAAAATGAAATTTTAGTTTTAGTCACAATTTAGTCATCTAAATCAGTTTAATTTTAGTCAATGAAAAGTCATAAAATTTTAGTCGATGAAATCTAAAATAATTTTAGTCGACCATTGTTTTTGTTGTGTTAATTGTGTTTATTGTAATGTTTTAATATGTAATGCACATAATTCATTCCACTTGAATTAACAGCTAAGGCATTGTTGTTAAGAGAATATTCTGTTCAAATAGTGGGGCATAATCAAAGCAGCACAAAAACCAGAGATACATCAAGACAAATATCTTTATATTATTATACCAACTGTTAAGATTCTAAATCACAAAATAAAAAAAATCACCACAGAAATTTCAGGCAGGCCCACAGTGAAGATTTACAATTTAAGCGTTTTCCATTTCATGCCCGTTTCAGGCTTTAAACTTTCCAGCCATTCCATCTACCGATAGCCTCCTCCTTCACCTGTTGTTCTTTTTTGCTCTTGTATCTGCAGCAGCCCACAAACGACGCAGAAATGCTCTCCTGTGTTTGTGTCTTTGCTGTGTGGTTGTCAACATTGCCTCTGGAGGTCTTCTGGAACTGCACTGGAAATAAAAGAAGGGGAATTACAACAGGGAAACACCAATAAAATCCTAACATCATTGCTTTCAAAAGCAATGATGAGGTTGTACTACTCAATTCAAAACATTTCACAGTAGAACCACATCTTTTTGATAAAAAAAAAAGTTTGCCCAGGCCAACAACGTTGGTCTGCCACATTAAGATGAAAGCGCTAAAACTCACCTTTTGTTTTATATCCTTCAACAAGCTTGAATACAAAAATGTCTGACTTTGCAGGTGGTATGTTATGGTTCGAATCGAGATGGGGAGAAGTTTGCAGACACAGCATTTGCCAGAAATCCTGCTCCCAGAGGCATAAATGTTTTTGTAGTGTTGCATACAGCTAGCTACACAGCTAACATGTTGAGCTAATCAGATGATACACCTTTATACCTTGAAACAGTCTTTCAAAATCTGTATCATTTTCACTTGATAAACCAAAATGTGGTAAGAGCAGCAACTTTGAGTAACGCAACACTAAATAATAATTACATTCTAACACACATTTGGAGCTAACGTCACTCTCTTACCTTTGCATAGGTTTCACCATGGATGGTCTGCATGTGTTGTTTCAGATTTGTAGTGTTTTTGCTGGTGATGCTCCACACAGGTTACACACAGTTTTGTTCGTGGAACTGAAGAACGTGACATGAGTCTATTTGTCCGGGCTCTTGTCGTTTTTGCCAGGACATTACAAAAAACTGCCATGAATTGACTGTGGTGGAGATATTATTCCAGGCAGCGTTCCCGTGGACTGTGGAGGAAGGTAAATGCCAGAGAGAAAACAAACTCTGGTTGATGATTGCGCTGGTTTTAAATGTGTGGTTTGATCTGATTAGTTGTCTTTCTTTGTCAATAACAGTAAGTAAGTAGTTGTGATTGGGTTTCGTCTCACGAGTATTTTGATTACATTTGTATTTGTCAACAAAAATGTAAATAACTTTTGTCATAGATTTGTCTAAAAGCATGATACAGGGTCTAGTTTTTGTCAGGGAAAAATAAGTCGGCAACGAAATTATGTTATCTCACAATAATGCTTTTCTTTATCTAAAAAAATTACTTATCTCCTAATTTTGACTTATGTCATAATTGTACTTATTTCACACTTGACCTTTTATCTAAATTTTGCCTTTTTATCTCACAATGACATTTTATCTTATCTTTGACCTTTTTTATCTCGTAATTTTGACCTTTTTTATAAGTATTATGCATGTTTTTTTATCTCCTATTTATGACTTTAATTTTTCCTAAATGTCGTATCCATACCCACTAAACTGAGTAACTGTGACCTGGTCAAGCACATTATCTTCACACTAACTCACTTTTAAAGGATTTATTTTTGGAAACTTTACCAATTTTTCCAGGTTAATTATTTCATTCATGGCAAAAAAAAGAGCAGTTTTACTTTATTACAATTGAGAAGTTGTATTTTTTATTTTTTTTTTTAACTTTTACTTATGTAAAGGAGTTGAATCAGTGCTACTATTTTTTATCAGAATGTTTTTTTCACACCAGTAGCTGTACTTCTACTTATGTACAGAATGGGAGTACTTTTACCACTTCTGCCTGCTCTAAAAATAATAATAATAATACAATTCTAACTGGATTGAAGAAAAAGAAAGTCAAAACAGACTAAAAGGATGCTAGAATGAAAAATCCAAAACTATTATAACCCTTTTCCTGACTGATTGTATTCCCACCATAATTTCATTAATCACAGACATTCTTTTTCCAGTCCACAACACAAAAGATGAGACACATGATCTCCGTTTCACTTGTTTGATTTACATCTTTCCTCTCCCAAACCGCTAAACGCTATAGAAAATACGATCTGTTTGGAGCAGCGTTCCAAAGGCTCCGTTCGGAAAGGCTTGTCTGTGTTGCCTTTAGATATGGCTTAGATCATATGGGCCGTGCAAGTGGTTTCCTGACGGGGTAAAAATACAGGATGGAGAGGAAGAGGAATGTTCAAGAGATACAACTAGAGCAATTCACTTGATATTATATGAAGGATATCAGTGTCACAGACTTTTATTACTTCTGTCAGAAAAGGGTGAATTAATGTAGAATCCTCTGGCCTTCTTTCAAAGTTGAACAAACTGTATTTTTACCTTAAGCTAGTATTTTTTTTTTTTTATGAAAGAGAAGGGCATGAGCTTCAGGACAGTAAAAACAATAAAACAAAAACAAAACACAGACACCGAGAACACCAGCAGATTCCCAGGTCTGTCAAAGTTAAACACATTAACACAGATTAATTCATTATCATGATTAATCTGACTAAAAATGTTAGCACAATTAAATGGAAAAGTTGTTTACACCTGAATGCATCACTGAATCACGCAGGATATTTCTTCGCGTCATCATTAGACTTAATTCCACCTTATCATATATATATATATATATATATATATAAAAAGGCATCCTCAAAATTATTCATACTTTTTTTTAATCATAAAAATAATGAGTTTAATCTAGTTTCTTTCTGACCTGTATGTGAAACACAAGTGAAAATTATTCATACCCTAGATTTACTCTGTCCAATTTCTTTACTTAATAGTCAATAGAGTAGTTTTTGTTCTGGATAATGGTTCCTCTAAGTGTTCACAGTGTCTCTGCTGTCTCCTGTGGGGTTCTGGTCCACTCTTCCTGAACTTGGACTGGGTCATGTCCTTGAACCACTACTGCACTACCTTGGTGGTCTACTTGGGGTTAGTGTCCTTCTGGGATGTCCAATCAGGAAAAAACTTAAGTTTCTCTGCACTTCCACATTGTCATGCAGGATGTTGATATTCTTTTAAATGTCTAATGCCTTGTACCTTCATAAGATTTGTGGATCCACTAGCAGAGACATTTCCTCGGATTGTAGGTTCTAACAATCACATTATTTTGCCCCTAAAGACATGAAGGTATCAAACACAACCATCCAGACATTACAGCACTAAATAGGTCTCCATGGTTACACACTCACAAAGGTCACATGACTCAGGTGGAAACATCAGGAGGCTCATTTGGCACCATCCTCATTATCAATATCCTGGATGACAACATGAAAGTATCTGAAGAGAAATTCAAGATTTGTCCCAATTGGATGTCCCAGAAGGACACAAACCCCAAGTAGAACCACCAAGGTAGTGCAGTAGTGGCTCAAGGACATGACCCAGTCCAAGTCCTGAACTAAACCAGAGTGATGGTAGGAGATCATCAAAAAAGACCCAGCTTGAGGCTTTGGTCCAGGAAGAGTGGACCATAACCTCACAGGAGACAGAAGACAGACTTAGAGGAACCATTATCCAGAACAAAAACTACTTTGACTATTAAGAAAAGACCTTGGACTGAGTAAACCTAGGGTATGAATAATTTTGAAGATGGTGTTTTTTGGAAATCTACTAATAAAATGCTTAAGAAAGAAACAAAGAGTCACAAAAAATGTCAGGGGTATGAATAATTTTGAGGATGCCTGTATGTATCTATCTATCTATCTATCTATCTATCTATCTATATATATATATATATATATATATTAGTGATGCGCGGTTAGGGGGTTTTACAGAAACCCGCCCCGTCCAAACCCAAGACGTGGCTAGGCCCGCCCCGCCCAACCCGCATGATGTCACGTATCGATAAACCCAACCCGCCCGCTATCAACCTTAAATTTGGCTCTAAACTCACATAGTACTTTCGCAGCATCTTTACTTTGCGCTTCTAATGTTAAAAGTCATGAAGCATAATTTTTGCCTCCTTTCTAACGTCTCAATATGCAATCCAGCACATAAAATAGACTCCACCCACATCATCACTCTATAAAGCCAACACATACAACGTTTCCGTACAACCTTCGCATCTTCTGTTTTAATCTTCTCCCTGATCAAGTCCGACATTTTCACTCTTATCTCTGAGTGTTCAGGGAGATTTGGCGCTAATAACAAATAACAAAAAGTTGGGATAAAAAAGCATTCAAAACAGGAACTGACGGGCTTGCACATGCGCGAACCGAGCACACACACACACACACACACACACACACACACACACACTTCAGCGGGTATTGATCGTCCCTGACCCGCCCCACTTGCATCCGCAATATATATTAAATACTGCGACCCAACCCGCGGGTCACCCGCGGGCCAGCGGGTAGCCCGCGCATCACTAGTATATATATATATATATATATATATATATATATATATATATATATATATATATATGCGGCCACAGGCATTACACAAATTTAAATTCACAAGTTTGCGTTTGGTGTGGCCATAGCATAAGGAGTATAAAGTAAAAGTACAGATATTTATGAACATATTTAGTGAGGAAAAGTCAAACGTTTACAAAAAATAATAAATCCAGTAAAGTACAGATACATAATTTTTTTTTTTAACTTAATTACAGTAATTAAGTATTTCTACTTAGTTACTTGCACCTCTGCTGGTACAGTAACACATGGAACAGTGGTTCTTTGTTAAGCAGAATGAAACACTCTCCCTGTGCGATCACCACAGGATGCAGGCCTCTTTGAAAACACATACACACACACGTACATCAGAGTTGCCGCTCTCCTATGAATGTTTAATAAGCGCACAGAGGGGCCAGTACAAATTCACATAAACACACAAACTTAATGAGGGGTGTCTCACACATAGAAGTTCAGACGACACCGGGGATGATGGGAGAGTGTGGAGGTGGGTGAACCTAAAGTTGTCAATCACAAAGACGTTACCGATTCTACTCAGGGACCATGTACTATTCCTTTAAAGTGTTTCCATACAGATACTATCATAGGGTTAGGGTTAGGGTTAGGGTTAGGTGCCATCAAGCTCAATTTTTTTCCCCGTCATCTACCAAAGACAGAAATGTCTCAACTTCTACAACCGACCATGGTGTAGTTTTACAGACTAACATCACTGTGTTGCAGATGCAATAAATCACGTCATAATATCACTGGAACCTCAACAGAGTAGGTACCAAAAATATAGGACCAAGTATCAGGGGACCAGGTCCTTTGATTTAGTCAAAACACACCAAAGTGAGTAGAATCTCGTAGAATTGGGTCGAGCCAATACTAAGACTGGGTATTGGACAAAAATGTTCAGTTCCGGTACCGTCGTTTCGGTTCCAGTTCCTGAAGGTACCCTTTTAGTTCCTATTTTGTAATTGCAATAGGATTTGTATAGCCCATTATTATACTTAACTGTCATTCAGTTCAATATATTTAGGGCCTAGGCCAGTCATGTCCAAACTATTCCACAAAGGGCCAGTGTGGCTGCAGGTTTTTGTTCCAAACAAGCAGCAGTGCACCAGAATTGACTCAATTAATCAACTGATCTCAATCTTTAGAGTCAATTGGTCAAACTGAACTCTTGGTTGGTTGGAACAAAACACCTGCATCTACAACAGCCCTTTGTGGAATAGTTTGGACATGCCTGGCCTAGGCCATTGAATGACTTAAAGGCAAGCAGGAGAGTTTAGTATCAATTTAAACCTCCCTGGAAGCCAATGCAATTACCCAAGTACTGGAGTGGCATCATTTCATTTTCTTTGGTTGGTTAGAAAACTATGAAAGTTGGGAATAGCAATTTTCAACTCTACAGGAAATAAAAGCATAGATTAATTTGTCCATATCCTGTTTTCATACAAAATCTTTAATCTCAGCAATGTTCCCTAATGTGCCAAAAAGCTGATTTAGTTTCCGATGTGAGCATTAAAATCCATTTTAAGTCAGTTGGATTTTAAGTAAGCAGTTTCTCTATTCCATCCAACCAAAAGCAATTATTTTAGTCATTATTCAACTCCAAGTTGTTTTTCTGCATCCGGCTATTCATTTTACCCTGAATGAAAATTTCATTACACATTTGGTTGCACATGTTGGAGCACATTTATTCTTAAAAAATAAACAGAACCAACAAAATCATCTCCACACTATATCCGCACTCACATCACCGTAATCAGCAGTTTTTCTTCAAGAAATGTAACATATCTGCCCTGCCAGGAGACTGCTGGTGTCCCCAGTCGAAAATGTGTGGTCAGCAGGAGTGGACAATGCCTGCACACAGAGGTACCTGCCTGCCAAGTTGGACAACAATGGCAAAGTGTCTCTCACAGTCCACCACCAGGTTGCTGGGTTAACAGAGGTCAGTGTAAATGGCAGTTCTCTGTATCACTGGAGCTCCTCCTGGATCTCCTCTGTGATGGTCTTTGGCATCTCCTCCACTATCATGTCATCCTCAGCAAACAGCTCCCCAAGGGCAGAGAGCCCTAGATTTTTCTTAAAACAAGAAGACGAAGGCAACAGGGTAGACACCAAATTAAATTTTTTCTCATAATGAAATAAGAGGGAAAACTATACATAGCAATGCTTTTTAAAACATTATTTTACCTTTATTTCAATTGTAACTGTAAAGTCAGATGAGTCTTCGGCATGGTCATCACCTGTTTCATCAAGCTCCTGTTCCATCTACGAGGGGGATGTACGAGGAGATGGGGGGGTGTGAAGAGAGTGAGCCTTTGTAAAACAAAAAATTGACTTGTAACAGAAGAGGAATAAAACATTACTATTAATCACCTGCTGTGAGGTCCTATTTATCAGTTCCTTTTCCACTCGGGACCACGCATCGTCTGACACTTTAGACTTGACTCTTGGGTCCAAGGCTGTGCCCTCCTCCAAGAACTCTCTGGTGCTCATCCTGAAAGACAAGAAACAGAATGGTATGTCATGTTAATCATTGCATGTAAGTAAGTCATATAATTTTTGGGTATTCAGGTTTCTAAGTAAACCACATTCCTGTATGATTGTACTACATACTTGGTATCGCTGAGGTCACCCCAGATCTGCTCCTTGATGGTCATTGTCAATGCGGAGACTACATCGGAAATGGTGAAGTGTTGCTGCAGTTTTTTGGTTTTTTTTTTTTACTTTTAAAAATTGTTCAAGTATTCTTCAACCATCTGCCATCTCTGCTCAAAAAGGGCCATTTTTATTTGTAATGCTGTCATTCTTTGGCTCTACTGTTATAGTTGGTGATTTGACCCTTTTCTAATGAACAGTTATATTTTTTTTATAATCAGTAATAAGGTATTTAATATATATATATATATATATATATATATATATATATATACACACACACACACACACACACACACACACACACACAAGTGCCTTTCACCACAAATTTTGTGGTGAAAGGTACTTGCATTTGTTTGTGACTGTTAGGGTGAATATTGGCATGGGGACCATTGTTGCCTAATTAGCAGCATAGTGTGTATGCTTTTCCCCTTTCATGTGACCGACAAGGCCTTTAAAACTCCCATTGTTCCTCACATGATGTTTTTCTGACATACTTTACATAGTGCTTCATATTTCGGCTCCTCAAGCACACTCATTACAGAACTTGCACTTCCCCATCTGGGTTCATGTTCCCGTATGTTCCAACCACTACTACTTTGTTCTACTCAATGTCAAATTGGACAATTTTTAATGTGTTTATTTTTCAATAAGCAACCAAAATTTGTATTATATTTTCACTTGTGTTTGTGTATTTATGTTATGTGTGGGTTTTTAGCAACATAAATCCAAGAGTTATGGACAGATTTGCTGGAAAATTTCAGAAAAAGTTGATACTGGTACAAGGAATAACTACTTAACTTTTGGTGATCAGTGGAGGTATGTGTGTGTGTGTGGGTGGGGGGGGTGTTTGTAGTAAAATAAATCTGTCATGGACAGATTTGGCAGAAAATTTCAAGAAATGTTAATACTGACACAAAGAATGAGTAATAAAAGTTTGGTGGTGATCAGTTGGGGGGGCTGATGTGTCTTGGTGTCTGCGCTCTCCAAGTGCTTTTCCAGTTAGAAATGTTTTTTAAAGAATTAAACAAACTAATGCTTACATAGGACTATCAATTTCTTAATTCATTTATTTTGAAATACAATACGTGTGTCATGAACACAAGTCAAATGGCAGCTTTGGTTCAGTTGGTAGAGCAGATCGCCCAAAGATCAAAGTTTCGGCGGTGTGAATCCTGGCTTTGACTGTCCACATGTTGAAGTGTCCTTGGGCAAAGACACTAAGGTGCTCCCAGTAGATACAGGCCGCACTTTGGGCAGCATGGATGAATAAAATGCACTATTTAAGCTCAGTCTATTTACACATTGATTTTGGACGTACAAAAATGACGTGGAAAAGTCAGCATTTCAACATAACTTTGCAGTGTAGGTAACACTACTATGCAAGTCTAAATTGACAACATAACATTTATATGTAAAATTAAATACAAGGCAGGAGGATACAAATGGAAAAAAAGGTGGAAGGAACACAATGGTTCTGCATGTGGATGTGGAGTTTGTCATTTTCGACGTTTTGTTTGGAACCTTTTAACACCCGCCCAGTTGTTCCTGGTGAACATTTTGCCTGTTTATACTGTTACTGCGCTGATGTGTAAGGTTATTTTTTCAAAGACTGTGAATAAATACACAATTAGAGCATTTATTGGAATCCAAAAACAACATCACAGTTTGATTGAAACCTCTTGAGAACTTTACTCAGAAGTTTCCATTGTGGTTGGATCTGAAAGGAAATGTATGACAGATGCTTAGTGTCTGTATTTAAACTGAATATAAAAAGATTTAAAAAAAAAAAAAAAAGGTTGAATTAGGAACAAACATGCTTATCAAAGTGTATTTTGAAAGATAAAATGTCAAAATCTGCAGTTTATGAAATGGCCACTTTATCTGTGTTGATACTATGGATTTTTTGGGGCCGACAATACAAGTTTTTTTTATTCAAGTCCTTGAGTAAAAATAAGTGGTGCCAGGAACAACAATTCTGGCCCCTCACAAATACTTCAGCTCTTAATGTACATTGCCCTCTCCAATCGTGATACTATGGGTTTGACCTTTCAAGGTTGCACAAGGTCAAAGTTCATGATGCTATTTCAGAGCTTACATGTAGTTTCCTATCTGTCAACAATACTAACCGAGTATGTATCACCATTCTTTTTGGAATTACAACTGTGCCAGGTTTCCTCTTTGTGAATAATAGTAACCTTGGCGATTTCTCAATATGCATTCTTGTTCATACTTGTGTTCTCATGCCCTTCTAAAACGTCATCAGCAGTGCCGGGAACAACAGCGTTTGAGTATAACAGCCACATTTCAAGTAACGGAGTAATTACTTAATCCATAACTGTATCACCGCTACCATTACTCGGGAAATAATATGACATGTTACAGGCGTGTTTCCACTATTGGAACTTCCGGGACTTTTTTTTTTTTGGAGGGGGGGCTACTTTTAACCATAAGCCATAAGTTAGCCCGTCCTTTCAGGCGTGTGTCCATACAGAAATGGAACCTTTCCATGACGTCATATCGCATCAGTTGCTATGGTAACGTCACTAATGAAAAGCACCAAAACAAAGCCTCAGAAGAGGAGGAAATCACAAGACTACACATGGACTAGGGATGACGAGCTGCATTAAAAAATCTTGACCAATCACTGAGCCTCATTAACTGGTTGAAGTTGGTCACCGAGAAAAGAAAACCGTTGCTTTGTCAGCTCACACACACACACACACACACACACACACACACCCATATGCACCGTGGCGCTTAAGTCACTTTTTAAACATGAGTCACACTGCTAAGTTGAGTGATATTATGTTAAAAGCTCATTTTAAACCATCACACAGAGAAAGCAGATGTTCCAGTAAATTCTGCTGCTAAATATGGTGTAAAAAAAATAAACAAAACAAAACTTTAGCGATGTCCACCAGCCTGAGTCAGTTCTGCACAAACTGCTTTTGTTGTTGCTCACCTGTCATGTCATTTTCAGTAGGTCTGTCAGGTGGATAACAACTCATCCACCATGCTATTGGATTTCATGGTCACAACTTACTGTCCGAGTCTAGCTGCTGTAGAAGTTCGAGCTTTGTGTTTTGTTTATGTTTTGAGCAAATATTCTAAACTGGTGCGAGGCGTACCACAGATTAATTAAGGAAGTATCTTAAATCACATCCAAAGTAACATCACTGAACAAAGATGGATACACTGTTTAACAGTTTTTTCGTTTCACATTTTTAAGCCAAAAAAAGGAAGGCAAAAATACTTTTCTTGGTAACTAATTACTTTGCTACTGGAGTAACACAGTAACACAATTACTTTTTGGGGGAAGTAACTAGTACTTGTAATTAATTACTTTTTCAAAGTAACTTACCCAGTACTGGTAATAGTTCGTGAAAACTGTGTGAAAACTTCAATTTTAGGCAATAATAAGGCAATAATTGGAATTTCTCTCGGTGTATGTAAACATAGTAACTGAATCTACAGTTTTTAACTTACCCAGCACTGGTCATCAGTTGTAACCCAAGTACTGTTCGCATATCACCGATAACGCTTGAAATTCCCGGATGTGTACTTGGGGGAGCCTCCTATCCCAGAATGCATTTCGCACCAACAATGGCGGCGGACCCACAACTGTAAGTTAAAAGATTGAAATACTACTGTTTTCGTATCACAGAATGTTATTTTAAGATTTAATGTGACAAATTGGACATTAAATACGTATGTGGTCAATTCATTCCAGCCAACAGGATGACTGGTCAGTTAGCATACATGTTACCCCCCAAAAAACAACCTTATCCTGGCAAGACCTTTAGGAATCTGCCGCTGACTCTGATGTCTCTGTAGTAGTAAAGGTTAAAACATGATATAAACTAATTTTCCACACATGTAACAGTCATTGGTGTCAGAAACTAATGCATTTGTTACCAGGCAAATCGCACTGGCTTATGGCCAAATTAAGGGTAATAATTTATTTTTTATTTATTTAAATTGAACGTTTAAACAGAGTATTATCTTTGTGCTTTTAGCTAAAAAAAAATTTCTTGTCCATTTACCATGCTGCAGAAGCATACTACAGTTGCTGTCATCATGCATTCTAACATAAGCACTGGCAAGACAGAAAGAGGGGGCAGCAACAGCATCATTTGTCTCTGAGAAGCCATTTGATCAATTTTAATTGTAAATATTGTGAAATTGTTAAATTCTTTTTTTTTCTTGTAATATTCAATTCAGGGAATGGAAGTGATATACAATAATTAACAGTGTAGTGCAGTTGAATTTTAATTAGCCAGAGCCAGAAAAAGAACATTGCAAAAAAAAAAATAAATTATATATATATATATATATATATATATATATATATATATATACACACACAAACAATACATTTACAGTTATTTACAGTCATGCAGCTGAATTTACATTAACCAGAATGTTCAACATACACACATATATATACAGAATATATAAGAACTCCATTCTGCTTATAATATTTGCAGTAAACTTCCTACATTCCTTCATCTACTGTCTAGATCCGGGTGCCCAATCCTGGTCCTCGAGAGCTACTATCCTGCATGTTTTAGATGTTTCTCTCTTCCAACACACCCGATGGTCATTATTGGGCTTCTGCAGAGCTTCATGAGAGGTTTATCATTTGAATTAGGTGTGTTGGAAGGAGGATACATCTAAATCATGCAGGATAGTAGCTCTCGAGGACCAGGATTGGGCACCCCTGGTCTAGATGTTAGAATGTTCAGACAAACACACAGGTAGTTCGTCTGGAGCAGAGACCTGGGCAGCCATCCTTCTTCAGACACCATTCCCCAACAGGTCCCTCTCATCAATATCAGTATTGCCTGGGTTATCCTGATCATGCCTGGGTTATCCTCCTACTCCTCCTCCAGGACATTGCCTGCTGCCACGCAGATGTGCAGGATGCAACAGGCATCAACCACCTTTGGGGCAAATCGAGGCTGGATCTCAAGGGCCCTCAAGAAAATTGAGAGTCACCATGTTTTCAGGACCCTAAAGGTACACTCGATTGCAAGGCACCTGTTGTATCTGGCTTCAACTGGGCCTGTTCAATTAAATGTATATAGATAATGTGTTGTTGTATTTCAAAGTCACCAAAGTAACATAATGTGTGTGTGTGTTGAGTGAGACAGTGTGCTCTTACTTGCTATGGGCTGATGATATGGTGTCCTAATTGCAACAGGACGCTGCAGGCACGGGTATCCATCTCCCAACAGGAAGTACCCAGCTGGTGGATACAGGGCCTGGTGGTACATTAGGGGCCTTCGGAGGACAAGTGCATCATGCATTGATCCTGGTTGGCCAACAAAAATGTCAAGAAAGTTTCCTCTGGCATGACAGATGCCCTGCAGGATGATGGAGGGGGGAAAGCTTTCCAGTGATGTAGCTTGTCTTCTGTGGCTCTGCATGAGGAAGAATCCATACATGGCAGCCATCAATGGCCCCAGCAGCACACCGAAAGGCATCATGGCCAGCAAAGCCAGCCCCTACCTCTTCCATCTGTTCTCCTCTGGGGAAATGAATAATTCTGTGGAGGATATTCTTCATGTCATCGATGATGATGTGGACTATCCTGCACACTGTAGCTAGTGGCATGGCAAATATGTTTGCTGTCGCCCTGAAGGAGGTTCCACAGGCAAGCCAGTAGAGTGTGACCAGCACCTCAACTTCATGGCTCCATCCATGGGCTTTTACCCGGGGCAGTATCTGGAGCAGCATGGTGATGCTGTTCCTGGATCACCTGAAGGCTGGTTTCAGCCCCCCTACAGAAAAGAATTTGTTCAGTATAGGCACATTATTATTAATTTGTGCATACCTTTGCAAGGGGCCTTGGTCCCTTTTATATTTTTAAAAATGGTTATTTTAGAGGGGTTTTGTAAGAATCGTTTAATTGTTGTTATGAAATTGTGTTTTTACTATACAATATTTAGCAAATGAAGTTCTAAATATGAAGAGTCTTTTTAAATTGAAAATGTCTGATAAGATTTACAGAACCAACTAAAAATGTTGGAAAATAGACACGCAAAGGATCAAAACACCAATACCCTACAACAAATAAAGAAAATTTTAAATGAAATCAATATAATCTATATGCAAGAAATTGAAACAAAATGTTATTTACTAGACAGAAATCCTATGGCTCAAACTTCACAAAACTATTAGCAAGAAAGTTAAGAAAGAAGGAGACAGACAGCCTTATATATGAAATACGAGATCCCCACAAAAAATCAATTGAAAGTAAACGGGATAAGATCCAAGAACAAGCAAGAACAATATAGCATTTTTCTAACCCCCCCGAACTCGCCCCCAAATAAAATCTTTTGACTTTCCCCATGTCCCTAGGGGGTCAGAGGTCACATTTGACACACTTTCACTCATGTCAGTGACCCTGAGTGGCCGTGGCCCATAGACTTCCATTCATTCTGAGCAGGAGCAAATATGCAGTGTGTGCGTGACGTGCACATGCTCGGACACGGCTCGCTATCGTGAATGTGTGAGTGGTGCGAGTCGTCCCTGGCGACCGCGTCCCTGGCATATTTCGTCACCTGGCCATCACACCAGACTCAATAGGCCTTGCACCGACGTTGTCCGCGGCGAAGCCCTAATAAATAAAATAATCAATTTCTCCTTTTTTTCAAAATAAAACTGGCACTTGACCGTGGAACTTGTGGGTCATGGAAACATGTTTGATTGTCGAATAATATTCGAATAGTTTCCATCAATTTTCGAATAGTGTTTTGGACCAAAAGTCACATCTCTAGGTATATCATACAAACACAATCATTTTGTGTATCTGAAAGCAAATTTCAAGGGATGTTCGATAACCCTACACACAGAACACTGTAGGCTATCAACCCAACGTACACATACATCAGTGGTGTAACGTTAGCTCTATTGTATATGAACATTAGTCTATATGACAAACATTGTTTGCCCCATCTACAATCAGCTGTTTTAGCAAAACACCAGTAAATGGACTGCACTTATATAGCCCTTTTCCACCTTCATGGTGCTCAAAGCGCTTTACATTAGCCTCTCATTCACCCATTCACACACCAGTAGGTTTCTAAGGTCAAAGGTCAGTCCTACTGGGGGCCTAAGCCAGGGTTCAGTGTCTTGCCCAAGGACACTTCGACATGTGGACAGCCAGAGCTGGGACGCGAACCGCCAACCTCTCGGTCATTGGGCAACCCACTCTACCAACTGAGCCACAGCCGCCCGCAATGTTAGTGTATGATAACTTCTACACAATTAACAGTTTTGTCAGTTTCATAGCTAAAGCTTTCAATTCATAGCTAAATTCCTCAACTTACCATCAGATTGAAGTTAACATTTCTTTGGGGAGATAGTAGTCTGCTCAGTTCTTTGTCACCTCTTTGGCTGGGTAAAGCGAGTGTATCCCAGATACGCTCGCGTATCCCAGATACACTGACATATCCCAGATCCCAGATACATGGAGGGCAAGAACTCTTTGTGACAGGTTTTGTGGTCAAAACACTATCTAACCACTCGTTCAGGTGTTTTGAGTTTTTACAACCAACGACAGCACACGTAGTTACCAAACCGCTTTTCCTCCTGAAGTTGTCCATCCTTTTTCTCACTGAGTCACTGTGTTAATATCGGAGCTAGCCAGCAAAACAAACCGGAGGCTGTGAGAATGGAAGTGAAAAGCATTGGTGGGAGGAGTTCAGGAAGTAGAGCGGAAACAGGTCAAAAACTTGTCTACTATATAGTAAAAGTTGTTTTCTGACGTGTTTCTGGTTGCTTGCTGGACAACAAGTCTCGTGAGACAGAATTTTAATTTGATGAGAAATCTTGCCAAATTACATCTCGTATATTCAAAGGAATTTCTCAGAAGGCAGGAGTTCAAATCAGTGTGTGCAACATTCTTCCAATAGTTATTACCTGGGTAGATTTTGTGTTATTTTCTTATCTGTATCACAGAGTGTAGTGAGATTATGTCTGTTCCTCGGAGTGGATCCCACAGTTGGCCAGTCTGTACACTGTCCCGTCTGATCAGTCGTCCTTCCTGGTACGCCACTTAACAGTCTGCAGTTTGGAATCTCAATTAATCCTAAAAAAAGCAAGTCTACACAAAGTGAAGAACCAATACTAATCATTGTATATTCAGAGCATGGCATCCTTCTATATTTCACTTTCAACTCTTTCATATCTATACCCAGAGCAGGATATACAGCATTCAAAATACCAGTAGTTCTTAACCCTTGTCATCGAAGACCACTATCTTACATGTTTTAGATGTTTCCCTCTTCCAATACACCTGATTCAAATGATCAGTCTATCATCCCACTCTGCAGAAGACTGATAATGACTGTCAAGTGTGTTGGAAGAGGGGTACATCTAAAAAATGCATGATAATGGACCCTGAGGACCAGGGTTAAGAACCACTGAAAACAGTATAAATGTCTCTGTATATGTTACAGTACTGTAAAAGCATTTTTGTTTTACCATGACAATAACTCAAGGGCTTATATTTTAACAGAAATGTTCCACTTATATTTTAACATCAGCATTATATTTAAAGCATCAATATGTATCTCTTTAATCAGGAATGATATCCATTTAAAATACTTTAACCATAAATTAACAGTATATATTAATCTTTTGTAGTGAACATTTGACCAATTTCAGTGCATTAAAACACACTATGTATATTACAGGAATTTAAATAAACTTTTTCTATCACACCTGGCATTGTATCAACACAAATGAACATGAAATGCTGTCTCCTTCCCTAACTTTAGCCATAGCAATGGCATTTTTTCACACAATTAGCATTCACATAAGGCCAATACAGGAATTAGCTTAACGGTGCTTGCCGCAATTAGTATTAGCTTCCCGCTAACTTGGTTAGCGACCTTTTTAAAACCATTTACATGACTCACAAAGATACAGTTGGTACCACTCCGACTGGTTTTATGAAGCTAGTTCAATCAAATTGTTTTTTTTCATGACATGCTAGTTTCAACAGCTAACCTCGAGGCCTAGTCCTGTAGCATATAACATGGGTTCTTACCGGAGTATCACACATACCTGCAAACTCATGAGGGTTAAAAAAGGTGACAAACTAATCGTTGCCCCCCCCCCGCGGGTGCTACCAAACAAAAGACAATATTTCAGTTAATAAATCATGCACTTTTTATTTTTGCAATTTTGAGAGAATTACTTTCATTACTCAAACTATGAACAAAACTGCACAGAAACTGAACATAAATTCATTGATTGTTCTAGGTCTTTTTTCATCCTCAGAAACCCTCACATTAGCCCCGTAATGAACAGCTCTAATTAAATCTTGAAAGGTATGTGTCATTTGTTTAAACCGGGCCGTAGGTTTAATGTAGTCCGCCATGTTTTTTGGACCCCGCATCTCCCCCCGTTGCAGCCCGGGCGCACGGCGAAATCCTCCCCGTGTGCCCCGCACCGCCTGTGCATAAGTCCGGATGAGGGGTTGGGGGCGACCGGTGGGGATAATCCTCCGGGGTGGCACTGGCTCAAGGTTGGGGTTATAGTGGTTGCGGACCCCGGCGTTGTGAAACCCCGGAGCCCTAAATGCACTGTCCGTCCGCCGGAGAAAATCATCCCCACCGCGGCGTCCCCCTTCCCACTCCCCGGGCGCGAAGCGACCTGGCCGGCGTCCCCTGCGGACCACCGTCCAGCCCTCTCCGTCCGTAAAATTCTGCATTTTATTTTATATATGTATGTGTGTGTGTGTCCCGTGTTGTGTGTGTGTTGTATAGTGTGTGTGAGTGTGCGTATTTTAATTTTAACAAAGAAAAGAGACAAAATGAAAAGAAAAAGAAGCTAGCTAACACGGAAATCTCCGCCGAAGCCGGGCGGAAAACTCCCGTGAAAGTCAAATAAAAATAAAAAAGTGGACGACGTTTCGACCTAAATAGGTCTTCTTCAGGTCCAAATAAATAAAAACCAGAAAAAGGAAATGGTTTTGTGGTGGTTTTCGACCAAAATAAAGCTTGAAAAAAAATTCGGTCAGCGGATAGATTTGACGGAACAGAAATTTCATTTTTGACGGATTAAATAAATAAATAAAAAAATTAAATACAAAGCTTTATGCGTATTTTGCAGTGATTAATCGTAGCAGCGTAGTTTGGTGTCAAAATGCGTAAAGGTCGGCAGATATGCAATCTATCGCACTCAGTTATGACATAAAACCAATAAAAATGTTTCTGGATTTACCTCAGCACACGTTGCAGTCAGCACAGCAAAAAAAAAAAAAACTTCACAGCGCAGTTGTTCAGGTACTCCAAATCCGAGGCCGCGACAGTGAACGTGACAGTTTCGTTGGTTTGGAATGTGAAAGTTTCATACTCGCGCGTTAACGTTACGAGATCTCGCACGCGACTAGGTTTTAACTTTGTAACTGGCAGTCATGGAATGACCATTGAGAGTGTATGATGTATGTACTGTAGGCTATCTCAGTGGGAACGACAGGCAGAGTGAGACAGACCAACATTATAGAATATAGCTCTGTAGTCTGTCTCTGCCTGGCCTGCCTACCCCCCCCCCCCCCCCCCCCCCCCCCCCCAAAAAAAAACTCTTCGGATCTACACGATTCACGTAAGTGACCTATTTCGGGATCAAAACGGCGAATTTCGCCGAAAGGTGACTAGTTTGCAGGTATGATCACAGAGGCTACACGGTGAAACTGGCTCCTCTGTCGCTCATACACATTCAAATGTCTTTCCCTTAATAAACAGAGGATGCATCAAGATACTACCCATGGGGTACTCAGTTATTTGTGTGTGTACGTGTGTGTTTTTATCACATTGCATACCCAGGGTTCGTCAGCTCGTGGTCTGGTCAGTGTCTGAGTTCTGACTAAAATGGCGTCTGGTAGAACTGGCTCCTGCACAGCTCACAAACGTTCAAACGTCTGACCCAAGTGCAGGAGTCACGCGCCATCATGTGGAGAAATTAAGATACTACACCTTAATTACTTGAAATGGTTTAGTAACCATGTGGGTTACAATAGGATTACCTACACTTTTTTATACTTTTTTTCAAAACATCCCAATCTTGATTACAAATTAAAAAAAAAATATATGTATTATTTATTATTTCTTTCACACGGGGGAAGAAATGTAGCTGTATCTCCAAGACACAGCTCCAAATACCAAAGTAGGCTACTTAGGAGGTCTGGTCCTGCTAAATTTCCTTTTCATTCAGAAATTAATCCCCTGGTTTGAAGGTAAACTGATTGTGGAAAAGGCAGACTGGGTGCAACTTCAGTTTTGGTCTTGCCAACATAATTTAGGTTCAGTGATTTGTATACCTTTACCCCTTATTAACACAAAAACAATAGTTAACCACTCTATAAGAATATGTGCTCAATTTAAGAAATATTTTGGGGTTCAGGGTCCCCCTGCTCTTGCCCCCATTAGGTCCAAACACATGGTTATTCCATCTTGTACAGATCCTGCATTCACCCTATAGTTCAATAAAGGATTCAAATCCATTCGAGTAGACATGGAAAATATATTTGTATCCTACGAGTTACCTGCAAACCATTTCTTCCACTATTTACAGATCAGGAGTTTTGTGTAAAAGGCATTCAACTCCTATTTAATGATATTCTTGACTGAAATCAGACTGAGTACGTTTTTATGCACTGAGAGAAATTCAAATTACCATCTTACTCCAATTAAAGTTGGAGTTTTCAATATCATGTTAACACCTTAATCAGAGAATAATCGACTCGAACTGGACTTTTAGAAGTCAGATAATGACTAATCAATTTTCTCCGTGCATGTAAACACCATCCAACATTTGCTCGACTACTGGCTGGCCTGGACACACCCCCTTCAGGAAGTGACCGGAGTCACCATGACAACATGTCTGTTACTGTAATAAATCAGTTTAAAACAGTTTGTGCCAAATATACTGAGCTGTTGTGCAGTTGTGGGTCCATATCTTTATCCTTGTGGTCTGTATTTTCTCTGGGTGTTGTCCTCTTCCTACTATGTTTAGTTATTCTTCTTCTATTGTGCTAACTGGAAGCATGCTAATGCAAAAGGGCATAGCCTATAGCGCCACCTATTGTCTGGGAGTAGAACAATGATTTGAATTTCTCTTGCTACCATGTAAACAGGTTTCTGGGAAACTTCATTTAAATTGTTTATCAGAAATAGGCAATAACTGGCATTTCTAAGGGCATTTAAATGTACTGACTGTAGAGGCGTGACCCATACAATCTCATACTGGACATGAATCCACTCTCTACTGAAGACTTGAAGAATACCTGTGAGTCAGACTTCGGTATAGTTTTTAGGGACAATCAATGGAACTCTTTCCCAGAACTGATACACACGTTATCTGACAGATTAGTGCTGTTCAGACTGTCTTTAAAAGGTCAAATAAAAGGTCAAATGACACTATTGGGAACATATTCCTGCCATGTTAACGTATCCTAAAACAGTGTTTTTTTAAAATAGTGAGGTGGGGGATGCCGGAGGACTTCAGGGGAGGCGCTACATGAGAAAAAAATAAGCCTGAATAAAAAATAAAAAAAATGTGTAAATGTGGTTAGCTAAGTACAGAACATATCAAACTCACACCTCAGAGTCTGGATTGAGCGAGAAATGGAGTAAGTCTGAGCCTGATTATTTAAAGTTTGACTTTTCATTGATTGGTCCTGATGAAGCTCCGCCCCCACAATTTGTTATTGAATAATAATTTAAAAAAAAAAAAAGGAACTTAATCATTTTAAAACACACAAAGGTGTAAAACTATGGGGTAAAAATTATATGAAAATTTGTTTAAAAGCTGTTAAAAACTACACACACATGTTAAGATGTGATAAAAGAGACATTAAAAAATTTAAAGATGTTAAATTTGTTTAAAAAAATATGTTAAAAACACACGGTACATCACATACTTCTAAAGATGAAGGAAAATATATTGAAAATGAAAAAAAAAGAAGATATTTAAGAAATAATAAATAATTTAAAAAATATATTTTAAAAAATATTGTTGGGGGGGTGGGGGTACTTCTGAGTTCTTTTTGGGGAAGCTCACTATCCTACACTTTGAAAAGTACTGGCTTAAAAATTGCCGAATTGGGAGTCCCCGATGAACAGGGCTGAACAACCCTGTATTAGAGCATTTAATTATTTGGTTGTCATCAAGGTGTGAGGGGGATTTGAAGCAACATAGTAAAAAAAAAATAAAAAATCATGTCTTTGTCTTTGAACTCTTTGTGTTTCCTCCTCTGGCCTTTTCATGTACATGATATTCTGTGTAACATCTGACCATGTTGCCCAAACTACCGTCGTGACCTCATCTTCAAGCCAATGTTAAATCACATTTGCAGACCCAGCACGCTGCAGGACTGTGGTGGTCTGCTGCATGATGAGCTGCAGTGTCCTGTGGGAAAAAGAAACCTACAGTGTGTGCAGGAGATTCACAACTAATCCAAGTTCTCACCTATTAAAAGGAAACAGATCACCACCTGAAAGCGAAGGCAAAATCCCCAGTAATAGCGGTGAAGGCGTGTGTCAGATCCACAGACACAGAGCAAAGACAGACAGTGATGAAGTGGAGTGGGAAAACCCCTGCTCAACACACCCTTCAAAGGCAAAAAACCTGCAAAGCTCTTCACCACACGTCCTCACAGCGTTCAGAACCGGCTCGCTTTTCCTGTAAAAAGAGAATCAGGCCAAATGAAAGCACTGGAAACTTATTCAGACACTTTATTAAGATCTCAACTCATAAAGCCACTGGAAAGCCAGCGGATCCACGGCCATTTGGGCACAGCGTCCTCTGGACACCCATCTGCAGAGTGTCCCATCTGGGATAGTGCTTTAGTGCTGAGTGTCCCCGACTACACTGTAAAAACATAAATCAGACAGAATCACCTAAAGATGAACTTTTCAGTGAAATATAACAATTGATTTATAGACAATAGATCTGGAAAATCTGATTTAAGAAATTTGTCTGTGTGTGTGTGATTCTTCCTTCATCTGTACACTACCATAGCCAGCTAGCCTGCTACTGCTAGCCATTTTCTTTTTGCTACCATAGCATGCTAGCTGCTACTGGTAGCCATTCTCTTTTTACTACGATAGCCTACTACCTGCTACAGCTAGCATTTTTCTGTTTACTACCACAGCCTGCTATCTGATACTGCTAGCATCTTTCTGTTTACTATCATAGCATGCTAGCTGCTACTGCTAGCCATTTTCTTTTTGCTATCATAGCATGCTAGCTGCTACTGGTAGCCATTCTCTTTTTGCTACCATAGCCTTCTACCTGTTACTGATAGCATTTTTCTGTTTACTACCACAGCCTGCTATCTGATACTGCTAGCATCTTTCTGTTTACTATCATAGCATGCTAGCTGCTACTGCTAGCCATTTTCTTTTTGCTACCATAGCCTTCTACCTGTTACTGATAGCATTTTTCTGTTTACTACCATAGCCTGCTAGCTGGTACTGCTAGCATTTTTCTTTTTACTACCATCACATGCTAGCTGCTACTGGTAGCCATTGTCTTTTTACTACCATAGCCTACTACCTGCTACAGCTAGCATTTTTCTGTTTACTACCACAGCCTGCTATCTCCTGCTGCTAGCATCTTTCTGTTTACTATCATAGCATGCTAGCTGCTACTGCTAGCAATTTTGTTTTTGCTACCATAGCCTTCTACCTGTTACTGATAGCATTTTTCTGTTTACTACCATAGCCTGCTAGCTGGTACTGCTAGCATTTTTCTTTTTACTACCATAGCATGCTAGCTGCTACTGGTAGCCATTCTCTTTTTTCTACCATAGCCTACTACCTGCTACAGCTAGCATTTTTCTGTTTACTACCACAGCCTGCTATCTCCTACTGCTAGCATCTTTCTGTTTACTATCATAGCATGCTAGCTGCTACTGCTAGCCATTTTCTTTTCACTACCATAGCCTTCTACCTGTTACTGATAGCATTTTTCTGTTTACTACCATAGCCTGCTAGCTGGTACTGCTAGCATCTTTCTGTTTATTACCATAGCATGCTAGCTGCTACTGGTAGCCATTCTCTTTTTACTACCATATCCTGCTAGCTGCTACTGCTAGCATCTTTCTGTTTACTACCATAGCATGCTAGCTGCTACTGCTAGCTATTTTCTTTTTACTACCTTAGCCTTCTACCTGCTACAGCTAGCATTTTTCTGTTTACTACCATAGCCTGCTATCTGCTACTGCTAGCATCTTTCTGTTTACTACCATAGGATGCTAGCTGCTACCGCTAGCCATTCTCTTTTTACTACCATAGCCTACTACCTGCTACTAATAGCGTCTTTCTGTTTACTACCATAGCATGCTAGCTGCTACTGGTAGCCATTCTCTTTTTAGTACCATAACCTGCTAGCTGCTACTGCTAGCATCTTTCTGTTTACTACCATAGCACACTAGCTGCTACTGGTAGCCATTCTTGTTTTACTACCATAACCTTCTAGCTGCTACTGCTAGCCTTCTTGTGTTTACTACCATAGCCTGCTACCTGCTACTGCTAGCATCTTTCTGTTTACTATTTGACTAAGTAAGTGAGTAAGTGATGTGTGACATTGTGGGTCAACAATAAATCAAACTCTATACACAAGATGCAGAATTAAAAGTCCAGCATTTTGGTGCTCATTGGAAGTCTGTAAGATGAATAGTTTAAAAGTTGTTTCAAAAATTTGATTTGAGCCTTCATTGTGACTATTGTGACACCAGGTGACTAGTCATGAACAGACTTGGTATGAAAGATAGGTTGTAAAAGTTACAGAAACAGGTGTGAGGGAGAGAAAGAGAAGAAAGAAGGAACTCAGTGTATTGTACTTCCCCCAGCATTCTAACTCCTAGGGCAGTCCAAACTGAACTGCGACTCATACACCACATAATTTTTAACTAACCTGACCATAGGCTTTCTCGAACAGGAATGTTTTAAGCCTAATTTTAAATGTAGAGACTGTGTCGGCGTTTTTAATATTAAAGGGAAGCTGATTCCATAAGACAGGGGCCTGATAACTAAAGGCTCTAGCTCCTACTGTACTTTTAGAAACCCTAGGAACTTTCAATAAACCTGCATTCTGAGAACGAAGGGTTCTATTGGGTTGGTACGGAACCAGATCATCTTTAAGATAAGAGGGGCCCATACCATTAATGGCTTTATATGTAAGGAGGAGGATTTTAAATTTAATTCTAGACTCAACTGGTAGCCAATGAAGGGTTTGGAGCACAGGGGTGATGTGTTCTCTTCTATTTGATCCTGTTAATAATCTTGCTGCTGCATTTTGAACCAGTTGAAGCTTTTTAGGGAATATTTAGGACACGCTACAAGTAAGGAGTTACAATAATCTAATCGTGATGTAACAAATGCATGAATGAATTTTTCTGCAGTCGTTTTAGACAGAATATTCCTAATTTTGGCTATGTTGCGCAGGTGAAAGAAGGCTGTTCTGCAAGTTTGGTTAATATGCATTTTGAATGAAAATGCCTTTACTCATTTGACCTATCTGATCATTCTGAAAACGTCTTTAGTAACCTTGACCTATGACTTTTGACCCTTGATCTACATTTACCCCAATGTAACGGGATCTATTCTGGACCACTTTGTACTTTTCATGAAAATTTCATAGAAATTGGTGCATTAGTTTTTTGTGTAAAGTTACTGACCATCAAAAAAATAAATCAACAATCCCATAGCGTCCCCTTTCGGGGGCAGTCGGATAAAAATGTGTGTGACTGTTCTGAACCACTGGACATCAGATCAGACTGAATGTGAAAACTGAAAGAACATGACTTAGTGAGTCTTAGGAGGATTCTTTAGTTTTTTTTCTGTAGGTCTGGAGTGGATCAGCTGTAAATGTAAAGTGTCATTAAAACACTTCTGCTATGGTTTGGTTTATATACAGATCATTTGATTTGATTCAAATGTACCATTTGACTGTGTAATATTTACTGTACATATACAGTAAATGTACTTGTTATTTTCCAGAAGCCTTAGGGCAGTTTAAACCGACTCACACTTGATTTGATGTCGTCTGTAAATGAAAACACTTTGATTTAATTACAGTAATTAGCCTGTTTCAAATTCCACTTTAACTCCTGGAGAATGAAAAAACACTTTTATGGATTCACTTCTGTTTACTCCTTTAAGGTGTTGTGTGTACACACACACACACACACACACACACACACACATATATATATATATATATATATATATATATATATATGTGTGTGTGTGTGTGTGTGTATAAGTGTATATCATAGCAGGTTGTATTGCTCATGCAGAGGCCACCAGTGTCTCATGCTGCTTTAAAGCTTTGCTCTCTCAGACAGACACACAAAACTTTAACTGCTTTTCACTCTGCATTCCCAAAGCAGCGGTGATATTTTTACAAGCTGCACACGGAGGGAGAAATGTTCACTTCACATCATTTACTCATATAGACTAGGGAATAATCTAAACCTGACAAAGTGTATTTGATTCATTTCTAGGCCAAATATCTGATCACATTTACAATCAGACAGAATCGTCGACTTTTCAATCAGATAAGAGAACTGATTTAAAGACTATAGATCTGGAACTAATCCGATTTGCAGAAATGTTACCAAGATTAAAATAAATACATGAATAATAATCTTGAATTAACCTTATATATATGTATATATATATATATATATATATATATATATATATATATATATATATATATATATATATATATATATATATATATATATATATATATATATATATATATATATATATATATATATATAAATTATTATTATTATTATTAATAATAATAATAATAATAATAATAATCTTGAATTAACCTTATATATATATATATATATATATATATATATAATTATTATTATTATTATTATTATTATTATTATTATTATTATTATTATTATTATTATTATTATTATTATTATTATTATTATTATTATTATTATTAATAATAATAATAATAATAATAATCTTGAATTGAACCAAATGACAATGACAAAAATATTTGGAATTAAACAACCAAACAAAAATAACACATTTTTAATATAACAAAAAATTTTTTAATTAAACAAAAACACTTCAATTTAAACAAAAAAATATGATCTTGAATTAAACCTTAAATATTTTACTAAACAAAGAAATCTTGAATTAAACAAGAAATCTTACATTTAAAAAGCTGTCAAATTAAACAAAAATTCTTGAATTAAACAAATCTTAAAGAAAAAATATTCAATTGAACAAAAAGTCTTTAATTAAATAAAAGAAAGCTGTTGAATTAACCCCCCCCCCCAAAAAAAAAAAAAGTTTATTCAACATAGATAAATGTTGGTGTGTGTGTGTGTGTGTGTGTGTGTGTGATGCTCGTTGCCTCGGTAACTGCAGCTCCTTTAATGAGATCTGCTCGACTGAACCTGAACTCAACTGTTCAGTAACAGAACGTGCTGGTGACCCTCGTTCACTCAAACTCCAAATTCATCATAGACTCATATATGGGCACAAATTAACCTTTTTTTCTTGTATGGGTATCAGCCTGTTGGGTCTGTGCTGTTTTATCCCTGCCATGATTCACTGATAGGTGAAGGACAAAGAGGGGAAAAAAGAAGAGAACAAAAAAGAAGGGAAAAAAGGAAAAAGAAGAGAAAAAAGAGGGGAAAACGTAGAGAAAATGGAGAGAAAAAAAAGAAGAAAAAAGGTTCATCAGCAATTCCCTGAACAGACAAAATGGAAGTTGGTGTCGCATCACCATGACGACCAGGTAGTGTAAAGACAGTACTATCATTGTGGCATTTCACATGCCCCCCGTGAAGTCCTCTGGCACCCCCCACCCCACCTCACCCCACGGGATAATCGCCTCACTATTTGAAAACCATTGACCTAGAGTCATAACAATATGTAGTAAATGGTGAAAGGGTATTTTCTGGTGGTACCTCCAAATTTTCAAATTTGCAGTTTCTCGTGTTTTGGAACCGAGCTCTTCATATTTTTCTCCTCCACCTCATGTCAGACTAAAATAAAAAATAAATATCATATCAGGCCTCTGTCAGCCACTGGTTTCATGTCAGACGTTGTGGAGACAGAGCAATAACATTAAAGACATCCTGTCTGCATCGTCTGCTGACTGAAAGGTTGGAGGCAGACGATGAGCCTGGGTCGTATCAGTTTCAGTCCTGGTCTGGGACAGCACCAGGCTTTAAGTGGATGTCCAGTTATTGTTGATAGTTTTATTGTCCATCTCTAGTTTGTCTTTGACTCATCCTGGGCCAAACAGACAGAGATGGATTGAATATGAATAAGACGATGCAATATGATGCTAAAGTACGGAACATATGTGAAGGATCACATGACACGTTATGTTATTGTAATCTCTGCTCCCATCTGAAATGACTTTTCCTTCATTCTTCTGTTTAGTCTTTGAAAATGAGCCGTGCAGTAAATGCAGGCGTTTTACTGCGCACAGGCCTCAGTGATGCTGCTGTTCATTTCATTCTCAGCAGGATCTCGGCTCAAATGTCACTGTCGTCTGAACTTCAGTCAGAATACAGCTTTGTGCACATGGGGCTGTGGAGAAAGTTTGATATGGAGAAACAGAAAAAAACAATCCAACAAAAAACAATGCATCATAGCAAAAGTGATCTCATGACACTTTATATTTAGAGATGGAATACAGCAGATGCTTAAGGGGCGGAGTCAAGGGCGTCACAGATGGACCGCCCACTACTTTTAGATTTATAACTTTATGAAGCAGACCAGTTTCGGACCAATATTCCACATCATTGTAAAGGTTTAAATGCATCTGAAACAGATTTAAAGGAAACATTTAGTGTAACTGTCCTGTGATGTTATGGGTCAAATTGACCCATTTTAAAGTTTGAACATCGAGGAAAAATAAAAATAAATTGCGTATGAAACTTCTTAATGAGTGTAATCAACATCTAATATGAAAATGGTTCATCTGACATATTAGTGATCATCCCCTTCATAGATACAGTTCAGGTCAATTTTCCCCAGCAGTCAAACTGGAGGTAAAAGGGTATTAGAAATATCAGACTATTTCTGTTATGTCAATATTATGTTTTATATGTCCATCTTTCACAAGTAAGAAAGTGGTGAAACATAAAAAAACCAAGGCAATCAGAGAGCGCAGACCTCCACCAAGGCTTGATATGGCATCATATGACATCAAAATGTGACGTAATGGAGCCATAGGTGTTGACCCATCTGATGTCTGAAGGTGAGACGATGTGAATCAAAAAAAATTCTATCTTGTCTGAATCCTGAGATATTACCACTGATGTGTTTTAGCTGTTGACTTTTAGTGTGACCTTGACCTTTGACCTTCATTGCTCAAAATCGAATGGGGTCTTTCTTGACGCATTATCTATAATTTCTGAAAGTTTCATAAAATCTTTAGAACCTTTTGCATAATCCTGCTGACAGACAGACAAATAAAATAACCCCAATTTAATACGTCCTTTGCAGAGGTAAAAAATTGACTGTTTATTTATTT
Organism: Siphamia tubifer; assembly: GCA_020466265.1. NCBI lineage: Eukaryota > Metazoa > Chordata > Actinopteri > Kurtiformes > Apogonidae > Siphamia > Siphamia tubifer. The sequence goes on along the minus strand of CM035801.1, from coordinate 12,419,381 downwards.
TGAAAAACGAGGGCATTCTTCTAATTGAACCATATGGGGAGGCTATAAGTCACACCCTTGTACTTCCGGTCCATGGGTGTTTTGCTCGCAATAAAATTGAATGGGAGTGAATGGAGCGAGTCGAGCCATATTCTGATTCCATTTGACAAGTGCTCTGAAATTCACATATGATAGCAGTTAATAAGAAATATTTGATGTGCCATAGACAGACCACCTGTGTATGATGGGAAGCAAATGTGATGTTAGGTTTAATGTGGGTTTAGTAAGAGACTACAATGTGTCGTGTATGTGACTGTGGTGACGTCACATACTCGCCAGGCGTGTAAGTTGAAATTATTAATCGTTTTTACTCGCAAATGAATCAGCCGTTGGTTAACAGAAGCAGTTGAATAATTAATTGTAATAATTAGAGATGTACCGAATCTAAGAATGAGTTTCGGATTCGACCGAATCTTGGCCTCTATGGCCGGGTTCGGATTCAGCCGAATCCTAGAGCACAACTGAACTGAAATAAGGGAGACATTTTTGTCTATATTTTATCTTAATGTTAAGAAAAGGAAATAAATGTGCAATGGTTTTCATTGCATTATAATGTAAGAGTTGGGATTCGGTTTTGGATTCGGACAAAATATAAGCAGTGGATTCGGGATTCTGCAAAACCTTAAAAATCTGTATTTGGTACATCTCTAATAATAATTATAATTTATTATGAGGTACAACATGTGTGTGATTCAGGTCACATGACAAACCAGGTACCATTTTAGCATTTTATTTCCCATTGGATACCATTCATTAATTTTCTGATCTCAGGCCCCAGGAGCCTCCAGGAAGGGGCGGAGACTTAAAATCCCCATTAGAGGTAAGAGCACCATTGAACTAAATATTGATAGAATAGTTAGTAATGGAATTAGTAATGAAATATTAACCAGTGGGGTGTTGGTATTTTTTTAGTTTTGGACATCTTTTGGATAATTAAACATACATTGGGTCAAATTTACCCAGGAACACAACTGCTGTTCCTGACAAATGAACATAACAGGAGGGTTAAATATGTTTAAATGAAAAAATATCTAAAACTCCTGCATCACAGATGGACAAAAAAATGAACATCCATTTTTTTCCTCAGAATTCCAATGTTCTACAAAATGAAGTTCCTCTGACACATTACTCCTCAAATGTTTTTACCTTAAACCTTAAATTTTAATAATTGATTAGAGGACACGCATATTAAATCAGACCAAAATAGAAAACGTTAAGAACAAGTCGTTCCAGACACAGCAAACCCTGTCCCCTTGGAAAGATTTTAGGTCTTAATCAAAATCTATGGGTTTGGGTCAAAGGTCATGATGCCATTTTGGAGCTTACACGTAGTTTCCTATCTATCAACAATAGTAACTGGGTGCTTATCACCACTCTGTTTGGAGTTACTATCATTTATTTATTTGTTCCTTTCATGAAAGTAGATAAAATAATTTGCACAGAAATACCCTCAACATTTTTAAATCAACACCTCCATGGAGCAACAAGAAGAAAACAATTCTTATATTTGTCTGCCTCTTACTTGAACACATGAAATATAAAAAATAAATCAGATGGTTCAACATCACATGTAGTTAATTATCACAAAATAAAAATCCAAGAACACAAAATAATACCACCTCAAAACAGTTGGTCATTAACATCCAGTTTAAGTTTCAAGTGTATAATATATAATATTAGGGTTGTTAAATGATTACAAATTTTAATCAGATTAATCATAGGGTTAATTTGAATTGATTTAGATTAATCATTGCAATGAAAAATCAAAACCTATTCAAAAACTCTTCTGAAACAAAGGAAACCACCAAAATATGCTATAAATTATCCATTATGTTTGCAAAAATATGAATATACATATATATATATATATATATATATATATACACACACAACAAAACACCTGGAAACAACTGTTCCACTGAATCATGTTGAAATTTTTAATCAGATTAATCATGATGATGCGTTCATTTTGACATGTTGAAATTTTTTCTGCATTAGTACATTAAAAAAAAATCTATTAATATCTGTACAACCTTTTAAATCTTATAGTTGGCGAGTTCATACTTTTACACCTACAACCCAAAAACATCTGTTTCAAAGTCGTCCCAGCTACTTGGTGTTTAAAATCAAATCTTCTTCTATGATCTTCTGGAGTAAAACACAAACAGCCTTTTCCAGGTTTACTGGTAAAACTCTGTGTTTGGCTTTGAACAGAATTATTAACATCTGGACTTCTATTATTTCTGTAACTTTCAATAACCCTCATTTAATAAATAAACTATGGGTGTGCTCCCCAAATTTTCCTTTCTGAACAATCCCTTTCTGTAATAAGAACAAAATATATAGACAGACAGACAGACAGACAGACAGACAGACAGACAGATAGATAGATAGATAGATAGATAGATAGATAGATAGATAGATAGATAGATAGATAGATAGATAGATAGATAGATAGATAGATAGATAGATAGATAGATAGATAGATAGATAGATAGATAGATAGATAGATAGATAGATAGATAGATAGATAGATGATTTATTTATCAAAAAACGGGGAGGTTTTCAGCAGAAAAAAGCTTGTGTTGGATGTTATGACCATCACAAGCGGGTCTGACTTGTGCCCCCGCTCGGCGTCAGCCAGGAAGGATCTCACAGCTCCCGCGGCGAGCTTTACAGCGCCCTCCGTCCGGACTTCAGCACTTCACGGGGCCATAGACTCACTCCATCAAGTTTGCAGTGATTTTTTTTCATCATTCACAAAAGACAGAAATGTCTCACTCCCAGTGCATCAAATACTGACACCTTGACCAAGCGTTGGTTTCTGATGCACAAAGTCTCCCTCAACATCTTAATCAGACGCAGTGTGATTCTAACCTGTCCACAGCAATATGGGACGCTTTAAGACATTTTGCTAAGGATAGGGTTAGGGTTCTGAGCATACGCCGCAGAACCGGGGGGGGGCCATGGCCCAGGTAACTTTTGTGCTCTGACTTGATTAAAAGCTGTAGTAAAAAAAAGTTGTATCTGTGTTTGTAAGAGCGAATTCACCACACACCTTCACTGTCACTGTCACAGAGACGCTGCATTTTGATTGTAATTTGTGATCCTATCAAATTAATTATTTATCATTACATCGTCTGTGAGTGTCCTCAGCTAACGCTGTCAGAACCTGCCGACACCTGCTTCTACAGAAATGAAGAGGCAAAAATCCATAGCTGATTTTTTTTTTGTTCATCAAACTACAGCTTCTGTGGCACTGGCCCCAACAGACCCAGAGCGTCCACCTCCATCCTCTACTCAAAGTCCACCATGGACCCCGCCTTCCTGCCAACCCGTAGCTAGCTCCTCTCCTCCGGCCGCTTCATCACAAGCTCCTGAGAGCCATTGCTGCACAAGTAAAGGCTTGATTAACAAAAACTGAGGCCGAATGTAATTTAATGTAAGTTGTTAATGTCAGTTCCCTTTGTGCTTGTTTTGTTGTTGGATATGTGTTTATGTGCCCCCTCCCCACTTGACATGGCCCTTCCTTGTCCAAATGTGTTCCACCGTCCATGGTTCTGAGTGTCACATATTGCAGTGGGCGGCTTGTTGTGTAGTTTCACGGATGGCATCACTGCATTTTGGACTGAATTTAAGTGACTGCTGTGTTCACTGTAACTCTGAATGTATTATTATTATTATTTATTTATTTATTTATTTTTTATTGTGGTCGCACATTGTAACATCCGCCAAGGCGGCGTTTATCTGTCTGTGTTCAAGATAACTCGAAAACTTATGGACGGATTTTGATTACATTTTCAGGATATGTTGGAAATGTGAACAGGAAGAAATGATTTCATTTTGGGGGTGATCGGGATGGGTGTGTGTGTGTGTGTGAGGGGGTCTACCTTGGTGGAGGTCTACGCTCTCAGAGTGCGTTACTAGTTATTGTAATGAACACACAGACAACTCAACCAATCAGTGTCTACGCAGTTTATACGTGATGTTATAATATCGTTGGAACACCAGTGGTATAGGTACCAAAAATGTAGTACCATTGGCCCAGGTCCTTTTTTATAGTGGAAATGGACCAAAGGACGGAGAATTGGGTAGAACTGATACTAGTGGGAACGAGGATTTAATATCTATCCCGACTGGTTTTTCCATTATAGTCCATTTTAGTTTTAATGACCTCTGACCTCTTGGGTCAACAAGAGGGCAACATCTATACACAAACGATGCAGAATTGAAAGACCAGAATTTTGGATTTCACTGAGTCTATGATGAATAGTTCAAAAGTTATATCCAACAATTCAATGTTGACCCTTATTGTAATCTTTGAACTAGACTCTTCAAATCTAACCTTCAACAGTGAGAATAAATGCAAAACTGAGTACACAGGAATGAAAATGAAAACATATTTTTGGTGACTTTGTCCTTTTACCTCCATTCACCAAAATTGGACTTGGATTCAAGTGGACATTTATTCTGGACCACTTTGCACCGCCCCTGAAAACTTTGTGGAAATTGGTCCGGTAGTTTCTTGTAAAGTTGCTGAGAGAAACAGACAAAACTCAACTCACATTTGACCTTTGACCTCATGACAGTTTTATGAAGGGTTGGGTTTTATAGCAGCAGACTCAACATTTGCTGAATTAAACTGTGCATCTCAGTCAGCAGTGAATGAATTAAGACATTACCTCAAATATTTTGGCTCCTCCCTGGATCTTCATTCCATCTGAAGAACAGCAGAAACTTTTCCACATAAGCGGTTCTGGGTTTTTTCAATCTTTTTTAACCTCGTCCTGTTCAGTGACTGGGGCCATGACAGGTTAGATCTAAGAGGGTTTTGAACCTTAGATCAATTCCCCTTAATGGTTTTTATTAGTGTATGGATTTTACCGACAGGAGAACCAGACATGATTCTACACAAACTGTGGTGCAGACGCAGAAAAAGAAACAAACCAGTGGTTCCAGGGACAAAAAACCTCACCCCACACAAATGTATTGACTCTTAATGGACATCTCCTTCTCAAAATGTGTGTTTGATCTTTCAAGGTCACTTAAGGTCAAAGGTCATGATTCCATTTTGGAGACTACATGTAGTGTATCTGTCAACAATAGGAAGTGAAGACTCTTTTTGCAGTTACAACTATTTAAAATCACGTGACCTTGATTTTGACCTTTTTTAGGTCACTCAAGGTCAAAGCCCATGCGAGATTTTCTATCTATCAATAATTGTAACTTATGCTGCGTCTCTATTACATTATATCGACTCGACTCGGGTACCAAACATTATTTCTTGAGAGATTACATACTGACACTATAGTACCTGTTTCCATACTGACACTATAGTACCTGTTTCCATTACAGAGACTATAGTACCTGTTTCCAAACTGACACTATAGTACCTGTTTCCATTACAGAGACTATAGTACCTGTTTCCATACTGACACTATAGTACCTGTTTACATTACAGAGACTATAGTACCTGTTTCTATACTGACACTATAGTACCTGTTTCCATACTGACACTATAGTACCTGTTTCCATTACAGAGACTATAGTACCTGGATGTCATTGTGGGGGCATGACCTTTGACTTACATTCACCAAAATATAATGGGATCTATTCTGGACCACTTCACACCTTTCCTGAAAATGTCATGGTATTTGGTCCAGTAATTTTTGGACAAACAAACAAAAAACCAAACCAAAAACAACACCCCTTGCATCCCCTTTTTTTTTTTTTGGGGGGGGGGGGGGGGGGTTAAATAAACAGAAACAATAATGGAAGACTATCAGTGAATATGAACAATATAATCAATAACCAGGAGCAAAGAGGAAAGAAAAAAATATGTAAAAACAGTAACAGAACATATATACACGGGTGACACTAAGGTTGACTTGCTCAAAGGCTATGGAAGTCAAAGTCTGGTGACAGTTGGGATGTCTGCACGCCCACTGGAGCTGTTGTCCATTTTTCCTGACCCCCGGGGGCCATTTGGCAGGCACTGAGGGAAGGGGAGGAGGGGGTCGTCACTGTAGGTCTCGTTAGCATGGGGGCCATTTAAAGCTGATTGTATGGAGCTGGCTGTGCTATGCTAATGCTAATGCTTCCCTTCAGGACGTCCAACCCACTGTCAATATGACTGCTGTTACCACGACGACCAAGTGCACTTGACTGGAATGTTAGGGTTTAACCACAAGAAAAATGACATATTTTCAGCAGTTTGTTTTTATGGCCTGGTGGGGGGGGTGGGGGGGGTGGGGATTTTTTTTTTCATCTGAGTGCATGTTTGTGTTTCTGTGGCTTGAACACAAATGATCAAAACATGCCTGTTCTTTGGCTTATTTTTCTACTTGAATTACACACACACAAACTTGAATTAAGCAACAAAAAAATACCGACTTGAACAAAAAACTAATTGAATTAAGAAAAAATAAATAAATAAATATATGCAGTTGTACCTTAATTTACAAATGTAATTATTTTTTAATTATTTATTTCTTCTTATTTTGTTTTCGTATTGTGAATTTTTGTAAATAGTTGCATTTTATATGTAAAAGGCCTAATGCATTCCAAGACCCCAAATACTACCCCTCGAACCCTTTAAGAATTATAAAAGTATACATACATACATGTATGAAATATGTGTTAAAAGTAAAAGCAAATTTTCAATGTAGCGTCCACAGAAGCTACAAATTCCAGGACATGACTGAGAAAAACAGAGGTTTGCTCTGCAGTAGAGTATGTATGATTTTGAAACAACAATAAAAAGTGAATAAAACCTTTTCAAAATGTTCATGTGGGAGCTTCCATTCTGCTTCTTCCATGGACTGTGTCTGTGGAAAGAGTGGAATTAGAAGAAGCCAGAGTGACACACACACACACACACACACACACACACACACACACACACACGATGGAAGAGACAGAAGGCCTTATCATGGCCTTATCTGTAAAAATGTGACACTTATCAACTGGTCAAAGTAAAAGTACATGTTCAGATGTGTGCTTTGCAGCTTCAAAACCAAACTGTTGTTAATGTCCAACTCATCTAACACCAACCTAAGAACCCACATTCAGATAAATCATTCATTTCCCTCCTGCAGTAGTGAAGCGTCTTTGTATAAAACCAAAGTAATTTTAATTAAATGCTAAAAATGAGTAAAAAAAAAACAAAAGAATAACATCATAACGAACATTAACCCAGCTAACTAGCAGAGGGAAACTAGCCAAATGGCTGTAGGTCCTAGATCTTTTTAATAAACAGTACCTCAAACAGTGTACCTGACTGTCATTTTGAATAAATCTGACATTAGATTATTATTATTATTATTATTATTATTATTATTATTATTATTATTATTATTATTATTATTCTTATTATTATTATTATTATTATTATTATTATTATTATTATTATTATTATTATTATTATTATTATTATATTTCGGCACAAGCACAAAGCAGGTAAGACACATTTTCACACATGATAAATACACTGCTTGACCGAAAAGGTTTAGGGTTGAACCATTCCCAAATTCCAGATTAGATTAGATTGGTACAATGTGAAGTAGCTTCTGATGTAGTGAGCTACTTTTACCACATTTGTGTAACTTAGCTTGTTATATTTCTTTAAGTGGTAGCTTTTGTGTAATGAAGCCTAATGTATTAATGAGTAACTGATAGCTTAGCTCACTACACTTTACAATTAATTATATATATATATATATATATATATATATATATATATATATATATATATATATATATATATATATATATATATATAATTGAGCAAAAAATACATTGAAAAAAATGTAATGAAGGAAAAAATTCTTTAATTACACTCAAGAAAATGAATGAAGCTAAAAAATATTGAATGAAGCAAAATACTTACCTTGAATTAAGCCAAAAAAAATTTAGTTCAGGTAGAAAAGTCTGCCAATAGAAACAATGAAAATTATCTTGGTCAGATTAGTGCAATCAGATCAGTTAAATCTGATTAATTCAATCAGATCAGTTTAATCAGATTACTTCCTGATCTATTGTCTATAAATCAGTTCTTCTATTTGACGGAAAAGTTCTTCTGTAGGTGATTAATTAATGATGATCACATATTTAAACTATAGAAATGACACTAATACACTTAAGGTCAGATTTAGATGCTGCTACCGTCACAGAAACAGCAGCAGAATTAGTCTTTTTAGATTATTTTTTTTCCCCAGTGTGTGCTTCTGCTGCTCAGCGTGTGTCTGTGAACTTAAATGCAGACACTTTCCTGGTATTGTACGTGTTTTATGTGCGTGTGCGTGCTGTGCTAAGGGCCACCCATGATGACTGTGGGGCCTCTGAGTAAAACAGCTTGAATCAAATGCAAGACAAAACCCATTTGAATCCCACTGAGGTTCCCTGTAAGGAGTTGGTTAACAGGCCAGTGCTGAAAATACAAACAGAACCCGAACGCACCATTGGACTGGCAGTGCACCCTGTTGTACCATCATTCATCTATGCAGGTTTTACATTCTGTCATATGGACCACAGCAATACTAACATGCACTAAAATATACTTAAATGTACTAAAATATACTTAAATGCTCTAAAACATATATTTAATGCATTAAAAATAGAATAAAATGCAATAAAAAATATACTTAAATACACTAAAAAAGAGTAAAATGCACTAAAATATACTTAATGCAGTAATATATTTCTATATTAAAACACAGAAATACATCCCACCCCAACTCCACCCCAAAAAATACACCTCTGTCCAGGTTTTAGGCTTCTGTCATATGGACCACAGCAATACTAAAATGCACTAAAATATACTTAAATGTGCTAAAATATACTTAAATGCACTAAAACATACATTTAATGCACTAAAAATTTAATAAAATGCAAAACAAAATATACTTAAATGCACTAAAAAAAGAGTAAAATGCACGAAAATATATATATTAAAACACACAGAAATATATCCCACCCCACCTCCACCCTAAAAATAAATAAATAAATAGAGTTGAATCCTACTGATTTTCCCTATAAGGAGTTGGTTAACAGGCCAGTGCTGAAAATACAAACAGAACCCAAACGCACCATTGGACTGACAGTGCACCCTGTTGTACCATCATTCATCTATCCAGGTTTTAGATTCTGTCATATGGACCACAGCAGGATACACTAACATGAAATAAAAATAGAGTAAAATGCACTAAAACATGCATTCAATGCAGTTAAAGTAGAGTAGAATGCACTAAAAATATACTTAAATGCACAAAAAACGAGTAAAATGCACTAAAATGTATGTAAATGTACTACAAATAGAGTGAAATACTGTACTAAAATAAACTTAAATGCACTAAAAATAGAGTAAAAGGCCTTAAAACATGCACTAAAAATAATAAAGGAAAATGGAATACAAATATACTTAATTGCACTGAAAATATATTTATTAAAAGACACAAAAATACACGAAATTGCTGAGAGAGAGAGAAAAAAAAATAGAGTTGAATCCCACTGAGGAGCTGGTTCACAGGCCAGTCCTGAAAATACAAACTGACAGTGCACCCTGTTGTACCATCATTCATCAGTCCAGGTTTTACGGTTCTGTCATATGGACCACAGCGGAATATACTAACATGCAATAAAAATAGGATAAAATGCACTAAAACATATACTTAATGTACTAAAAAAAGAATAAAATGCTCAAAAAACTAAGTAAAAATACACTAAAATATACTTAAATGGACTTAAAATAGATTAAATTGAACTAAAAATACTTAATTAATTAACCCAAAATACTCAAAAATGCACAAAAAAATAAAAATATACTAACAATTACATACTACAATACACTAAAGTACAATAAAATGTACTAAAAATACACTAAAATGCACTAGAAATAGAGTACAATGCACTAAAAATATATAAAAATGTACTAACAAATATACTACAATAAAATTAAATACACTAAAAAGCACAAACATATCTGGAAATGCACAAGAAAAGAAAAAAAAATCAGTATTGCCTCCAAATATTAGCTTAGAAATACAGTGGTAGCTCTACTTTCGAAATTAATTCACTCCAGAAGCGTTTTCGTACTGTCAATTTTTCATGAATAGAGTCACATTTTACATGTAAAAAGTCTAATTTGATCCAAGGCCCCAAATATTACCCCATAAACTCTTTAAAAAATTTTTAAAAATTACCAATTTTATATGAAATATGTGTTAAAAGATACATTTTAGATGTAATTTATTGGTCTCAGTGGGTACATGTGTCTCCACTGACTGAACATTAAACCATTAAAATGAACCAGAAAATGAACATTTGGGTGGGGGACGATAACTCCATCTCCAGACAAAGTACTAAAACTATGTTCCCAGGACATTATAGCTCACAAACAGCTAACGATCAAAGTCTGTTCACATTAGCAAACACTGCGAAAATTACTTCCGGCGGAAATAACATACATACCTGGATGGTAATGGCACCGCTCAGGGTTTGTGGCCTAAACTTGTCTATAGTCAAATCATTATTTCCAATAAACCCTTAATGCCTACTGTTGCAAATATGCAACATACCAAAAAAACCTATCAATTGTTTGTGCTAGAGTCAAATAATTGTTTCCACTTAATTCCAACTGTCACAAATACGCAACAAACCGAAAAACCTATTTATTGTATGTCCTATACTGAAATAATTATCTTCACTTAAATTACGACTGTCGCAAATTTGCAACATACTCGAAAAAAAAAAAAACATTTATATGTGCGATAGTCAAATCATTATTTCCAATAAACCCTTACTGCCTACTGTTGCAAATATGCAACACACCAAAAAACCTATTCATTGTATGTCCTATACTGACATAATTATCTTCACTTAAATTACGACTGTCGCAAATTTGCAACATACTAAAAAAAATACATTTGTATGTGCTATAGTCAAATCATTTCCAATAAACCTTTAATGCCTACTGTTGCAAATATGCAACATACTAAAAAAAACTATGAATTGTATATGTTAGAGTCAAATAATTATCTCTACTTCATTTTGTATTTAAATATAGGTGTTAAGGGGTTAATTAGTTTTATCCCAGAATGAAAAGTGTAAAAAAAAAAAAAAAATTAAATAAGTACGAAAACCTCAATAAAAGTTGGACATTGAAAGAAAGTCAGAGAAAGAATCCAAATCCTACTGTGTTTCAGTGGTTTTACTGTGAACAAGGAGCATCTGTGTCTAATACGGAGGCTTATTTGTGCTCATTTTCGATCATAAATCAGGCAGATTTGAAGTGGATTAAAATCATGCAGGCTGTTTTAGCAGACTGTATGTTTTCCTTTATTCCACTGCTTATGCAGGATAAATACATGTATGCTAATGCTTTCCTGGCACCTTTTGTCCAAACATATTTAAAGTTTTTCTGGGGTGGGGGGTGCACGCTGGCTCCTGTAGATTAGGGAGATTTGTTATGTCTTCCATATTCACATTTTTTATTTTTTTTTTTTATGCTATGAATCATGGTCTGTAATTGATTGGTGTTTAGTTTGATTTGAGACGATGGAAATAAATAAACTACAATTTGTACTAGAGTTTCAACAAGAAGGAACGGAGCGCCGATGCTGCTGCTGCCAGAGAGTACGCTGAACACACACACACACACACACACACACACACACACACACACACACACACATTAACCTTCCTGTTGTGTTCAACTGTTACTGTAGTTTTAAACTGTTCTAACCATCAACGCAAAAACTCCAACATTTTTGATTTAACACATTTTAATCTAAACAAAGGTTTTAATATGAAGAACTTAAATAAACATGTAAACAATCAACAGTCAAAGAGTAATGTGTGTGTGTGTAAAATGTGTGTAGTTGTGTTGTTTTTCATGTAGTTGCTTAATTTTTTGTGTAGTTGTGTGTGTGTGTCTTTGTGGAAAGTGTGTGTAGTTGTGTTGTTTTTTTGTGTTGTGTGTGTGTGTGCAGGTATGCATTTGTGTAGTGTAATTGTGTTGTTTTTTGTATAACTGGGTGTAATTGTGTTATTTTCTCTGTATTTTTTGTATAGTTGTGAGTGTGTGTGTGTGTGTGTGTAGTTATTTAGCAGTTTTTTTGTTGTTTTGTGTTTGTGGAAAGTGTGTGTAGTTGTGTTGTTTTTTGTGTAGTTGTGTGTGTGTAGTTATTTAGCTGTTTTTGTGTAGTTTTGTGTGTGTGTGTATAGGTATGAGTTTGTGTTGTTTTTTTTGTGCAGTTCTTTTTGTGTCATTTTTTTGTATAATTGAGTGTAGTTGTGTTATTTTCTCTGTATGTTTTTGTATAGTTAAGTGTGTGTGTTTATATGTAGTTATTTAGCTTTTTTGTGTACTTCTGTGTTTGTGGAAAGTGTGTGTAGTTGTGTTGTTTTTTTATGTAGGGTTAGGGATTTTGTGTAGTTCTGTGTGTGTGTGTGTGTGTGTGTGTGTGTGTGTGTGTTTATTGAATGTGTCCAAACCCAGTGTTCAAGGTCAAATCATGAATAAAAACTGCAGAGTGTAAAAGTTTAGAACATGTGTCTGAAGTTGAAATGTTTGTTTGTTTATGTATTTTTGTGTTTGTGTGTTTGTGTTTGTTCTCTGGAGATTTTCTCATCACATAACTTTGGCTTTTTTTTTTTTTTTAATTTCTTACCATCAATAGTTTCTCCAAACACTTGAAGAACAGCTGGAGTTTTCATTTTGAGACGTATTTTTCAGGTGTTTTAAACTAAATTGGTGGTAAAAGTACTGACAGTTACTACTGTGAAAAAATACTCTGGTAAAAGTAGAAGTACTTATTCAACTCATTTACTGAAGTAAAAGTACAAAAATACAACTCCTTAGCTGTAATAATCTAAAAAGTAAAACACATTTTTTTTTTAACCATGGATGAAATAATACTTAACCAGGAAAAAATGATAAAAGTTTCAAAAGTACCTTAAAATAAACTCTTGCCAATAAACCCGGTCGCAAGAAGAGGGAAAACAACATTTCCATTAACAAACGCTTCCACAGTCGTCTTCTGTTCATCTTTTAAGGAATGAACGTGTGGTAGAGTCGACAAAACACTGGAAATAGCAGAGTCTATATGGACCCTCGGATACCTAACACACGCTGCCATTGTTGTGTATCTAAAAATACAACACTGCCGTTGCTTCTGCTTTATGTCACAGGGTAGTCACACCCTGCGACACTGATTGGCTCCTTTGTTTTGAAGTATATTTGATCCTTGTGCTACACAGATGGTTCTGTGAACGTAGCGTAACACAACCAGATGACGTAAGTCAGGTTGAGTAGTGGGTAAGGACATGAAAAAATAAAAGAAGATTGGAAATCTGTTCTGAGAATGTAAGGAGTATAAAGTACATATATTTATATAAATGTAAAGAGTATAAAGTACATATATTTATATAAATGTAAGGAGTATAAAGTACATATATTCATATAAATGTAAAGAGTATAAAGTACATATATTTATATAAATGTAAGGAGTATAAAGTACATATATTTATATAAATGTAAGGAGTATAAAGTACATATATTTATATAAATGTAAGGAGTATAAAGTACATATATTTATATAAATGTAAGGAGTATAAAGTACATATATTTATATAAATGTAAGGAGTATAAAGTACATATATTTATATAAATGTAAGGAGTATAAAGTACATATATTTATATAAATGTAAGGAGTATAAAGTACATATATTTATATAAATGTAAGGAGTATAAAGTGCATATATTTATATAAATGTAAGGAGTATAAAGTACATATATTTATATAAATGTAAAGAGTATAAAGTACATATATTCATATAAATGTAAGGAGTATAAAGTACATATATTTATATAAATGTAAAGAGTATAAAGTACATATATTTGTATAAATGTAAAGAGTATAAAGTACATATATTTATATAAATGTAAAGAGTATAAAGTACATATATTTGTATAAATGTAAAGAGTATAAAGTACATATATTTATATAAATGTAAGGAGTATAAAGTACATATATTTATATAAATGTAAAGAGTATAAAGTACATATATTCATATAAATGTAAGGAGTATAAAGTACATATATTTATATAAATGTAAAGAGTATAAAGTACATATATTCATATAAATGTAAGGAGTATAAAGTACATATATTTATATAAATGTAAAGAGTATAAAGTACATATATTTATATAAATGTAAGGAGTATAAAGTACATATATTTATATAAATGTAAGGAGTATAAAGTACATATATTTGTATAAATGTAAAGAGTATAAAGTACATATATTTATATAAATGTAAGGAGTATAAAGTACATATATTTATGAATAAATGTCGGGAGGAAAAGTCCAAAGTTTACAGAAAAATACTCCAGTAAAGTACAGATACCTAAAAAAAGTACAGTAATGCAGTACTTATACTTAGTTCCTTCCAGTTCTGTATTTAATGTTAGTAAGTGTTCAGTCTTTTCTCGTCGTGTATTAAATGAACACAACAGCGGCTGAATCACACGCACATTAAACCAAATCCTCGTCCAGTGAACAACTGGAGAACATCAACTAATGAGTTGCCCAGTTTCAGAAGCTGTTTTATTTTATTTTTACAAGCATTTGGTAGCAGAGCAAATAAGCATGAGTGGAACGAGCCAAGTGCACAGTCAGTCAGACGGAGCTGCAGGAATAATTACATCCATTCAAATGTTTTTCTGCTTCAACACATTGAACCAAATCAGGACCAGACTTGTTCATCATACAATTAGAATTAAAAATGAGTCCTATATTATGAAGAACAATCAATTCCCCCCCCCCCCCCCCCCCCCCCCATCATTCTGTTCCCTGGACTCGACTCATGTTTTGAAGAACAAACTTAAAACACACAGGTATTTTAACTGCAGTGAATTATGGAGTTTTATATGTCCATCATGTTTTATTGCAATTTCTGCCTTTTAGGACTTTTTGGCAATACCCCCCCCCCCCCCCCCCCCCCCCCAAAGGAGAGAGGGCTAATCTCCCCTACAAAGTAAAAAAGCAGTAACTGCACAAACACCAAAATGACCTTAAAGTTCTGTTGTTGTTCAGCCCCAGTAGATGTAGGTAGATTATTGGACATAAGGCAGTTATTGTTACTGAATATTAACTAGTTCTACAAAAACCACAGAGCGCCTTATACATGGATTCATTCTGGTAGTGCTTTTTCCTTTTTATCTGATAATTTTGACTTTTTATCTGATAATTTTGACTTTTTATCTGATAATTTTGACTTTATCTCATACTTTTGACTTTTTATCTCATAATTTAAACTTTTTATCTGATAATTTTGACTTTTTAACTCATAATTTTAACTTTTTATCTGATAAGTTTGACTTTTTATCTGATAATTTTGACTTTATCTCATGATTTTGACTTTTTATCTGATAATTTTGACTTTTTATCTGATAATTTTGACTTTATCTCATAATTTTGACTTTTTATCTCATAATTTTAACTTTTTATCTCATAATTTTGACTTTTTATCTCATAATTTTAACTTTTTATCTCATAATTGTAACTTTTTATCTCATAAGTTTGACTTTTTATCTCATAATTTTGACTTTTTATTTGATAATTTTGACTTTTTATCTCATAAGTTTGACTTTTTATCTCATAATTTTGACTTTTTATCTGATAATTTTGACTTTTTATCTCATAATTTTGACTTTTTATCTCATAATTTTGACTTTTTATCTCATAATTTTAACTTTTTATCTCATAAGTTTGACATTTTATCTGATAATTTTGACTTTTTATCTGATAATTTTGACTTTTTATTTGATAATTTTGACTTTTTATCTCATAAGTTTGACTTTTTATCTCATAATTTTGACTTTTTATCTCATAATTTAGACTTTTTATCTCATAATTTTAACTTTTTATCTCATAATTTTAACTTTTCATCTCATAAGTTTGACTTTTTATCTGATAATTTTGACTTTTTATCTCACGATTTTGACTTCACTTAATGTGCCTTATATATGAAAAACCTTCAGAAAAACATAAAAACTTAAAAAAAAAAGTTTTTAAAAGCATGTCACTGCAACATTCAGGTGACCCTCTGACGAAGGTGGAAGTAACATGCCAAAACATATCAGGCGAGAAATACCTACACATACATCTGTGTAGTTAAGACTAACTTAACTTAACAGTAAGACATAATGAACATTCTTCAGTCTTCATAAAAACAAATCATTGACAGTGTGTCTAATGGTGCAGAAAATACAGTCATTCCATAATGTGTTTCAGTCTAACACAGTGATTGACTGTAAACTATTGGTGCAGGGTCCTAAATGGACATTAGTAAAAACACAGTAATGATATTTACTGACTTTCTGTTTTGTTTTACTAGTACTTTTTACACTTATTGTACAAACACCCACTGATTTTCTCCAAAATGACAGACATTTGAGATGAGATATTTTATTACATGACAATGAATGATTTAAATGTTGCAAAAAAAACACAACAACTCATTTTCGCCCCAAAAATGCAGTTACTACCTTTTTGTTTTGTAGGACAGAATTGTGTTTGACTTGGTTTGTCCATCTGTTGGTTTATTTGTAAGCAGTTTGGGTGGTCCAGAATAGATCCTTTTAAATTTTGGTGAGCATAGGTCAAAGGTCACAATCACTAAAAATGATTATCACTCGTGCCCCACAGACAGAAGGTCCCTGGTTTGATTCCAACACCAGACCTTTCTTTGTGAGTGTTCTCCGGTTTCCTTCCACCATCCAAAGACACACACTGATAAGTTAAAGGTGGGGTGGGGGTATCTTTTTGTGGAGCACTTTTTACTATATTGCTTGAGAACCTCTTCACAATCTCATATCACGCACTGAAATAGAATTTCTGCAAAAAAAAAATAAATTTTTTTTTAGTCCAGTCTAGAGGGTGGAACCAGAGGAAAGTCAGAGATCATCTTTACACTGATCGACTGCTGATATATCGATCAAATATGAGTCCAATTACACCTGCCCCTCCCTCACCCTTCTTCTGCGCGTTCACAGAAACAGCTATGGAGCAAAACCAAAGTAAAAACTGTGCTTAAAAAAAGGAAGCTGACCGAAGAACGGGTCTTGAAACCGATGCTAACATGGCCATGTTTCTACTCGATAGGTAAGATGATACCGTTATGATTAGAGAATATTTCGACATACTAATTGGTCATGGGTATCGTATTCACCCCGTCAGTCAGAAAGCATTCAGCCGCTCTTCTCCCCAACTCTGGAACTCTCTCCCTACCTTCTTAAACAGACTCAAAACCAGAGGTGGTCAAAGTACTCACATTCTGTACTTAAGTAGAAGTACAGATACTGGTGTGAAAAAATACTCTGGTAAAAGTAGAAGTACTGATTCAACACCTTTACTGAAGTAAAAGTAAAAAAGTACAACTTCTCAATTGTAATAAAGTAAAAAGTAAAACTGCATGTTTTTTCCTATGGATGAAATAATACTGATTTAACAGTACACTCACTGATATAATAGTGAGTGTATTTGTTAGGTCATGGGGTAGTGGGTATGGACAGAAACTTTCAAAAGTCATAAATAGGAGATTTAAATATATATATATATATATATATATATATATATATATATATATATATATATATATATATATATATATATATATATATATATATATATATATATATATATATATATATATATATATATATATATATATATATATATATATATATATATATATATATATATATATATTAGTTAAAAAATTATGAGATTTGTTAAAAGTCACAATTATGAGATTAAAAAGTCTAAATTATGATAAAAAGAGTCAATTATGATATAAGAAATGGATAATTATGAGATAAAAATTCAAAATTATGATATAGTAAATCACAATTTGTGAGGTAATGGTGACTGATGTGGCTCTGTCTGATCACTATTGTGTCCTCTTTAAAGCTACTGCCCCCACTAATCCTGACAAAAAGGAGAGTGAGATGATCAGAAAACGTTATATTAATGACAACACCTGTACATTATTCACCGACGCGTTCATACCATCACCACTACTGCCTTCAGCTCCTGTCGATGACCTAGTAAATAGTTTTAGCTCCAAAGTTCGGTCACAACGGTCATTGATTCCATCGCCCCAATAAAGACCAAAGTCCTTTCACGAAAACCAAGGCCAACCTGGTTGCGTGCTACTTCAGTGAAGCTAAAAAAAAAGGCTGTGCAGACGGGCAGAACGAAAGTGGCGAAAAAACAAACTACAGGTTAACTATGACACCTATAAAGAAAGTCTGCAGGCCTATAACCAGGAAGTCAAACATTCAAGGCAGTCCCTTTTCTCTGAGATGATCAACAGACACAGTAATAATAATACACGCACATTGTTTTGTGTTGTGGACAGACTAACAAATCCAATAGCTTCAATTCCATCTGACCTGGTGTCCGAAAAGTCATGCAATGACTTTGCTGTTTTCTTTACAGATAAAATATTAACGATAAGACAGACAGTCTGTAGCTCCAGCTCAGGAAAGATGTTTTTATCATGTGTACCTTCTTGTTATCTAGAACACTTTGTCTTTGTAGATTACACATCACTGATGGAAACTCTTAAACAGTTAAAGTCAACAACCTGCTGCCTCGACCATCTGCCTACCAATTTTTAAAAAAATATTTTTAACTGTATAGCTTCAGATATAGTGCAGATAGTAAACAGTTCTCTTCAGTCAGGACAGTTTCCTCAGGCCTTGAAAACTGCAGTAATTAAACATCTTCTAAAAAAGCCTAATCTGGATGCTTCAGTAATAGGTAACTACAGGCCCATATCAAACACCCCATTTTTGGGAAAAATCATTGAAAGAGTTGTTTTTCAGCAAATTCATGCCTTCTTGGTGCAAAACAGTTTTTATAGTGACTTTCAGACACACCACAGCACTGAGACTGCACTGATCAAAGTGCTAAATGACATTCATCTGAATAATGATTCATCCAGAACCTCTGTCCTAGTACTATTGGACCTCAGTGCCGCATTTGATACAGTTGACCACGACATACTGCTTGACAGACTGGAAAAGTGGGTGGGGCTTACGGGCACTGTGTTAAACTGGTTCAAATCTTATTTACAAGATAGGAACTACTTCATTTCAGTTGGTAATCACAGGTCAGTGAGTACAAAGATGGTGTGTGGGGTTCCCCAAGGGTCAATTTTGGGACCGCTTCTGTTCAACATCTATATGCTGCCCCTGGCTCAGATCATAGAGCATTTCAACATTTCTTACCACACATACGCAGATGACACACAACTTTATATTTCGGTGTCATCACTCGATTACAGTCCCTTACTGACACTGAGTAAATGTATTCATCAAATCACTGAGTGGATGTGCCAGAACTTCCTCCAGCTTAATGCGGACAAAACAGAAGTGATTGTTTTTGGCCCCAAAAAAGAAAGGTCAAAGGTCAGTGCTCACCTTGAGTCCATGTCACTAAACCCCACAAACCAAGCCAGAAATCTGGGTGTAATTATTGACTCTGACCTGAAATTTAACAAACATTTAAAAGCCATAACCAAATCTGTCTATTACCACCTAAAGAACATTGCTAAAATCAAGGGTTTTCTGTCCAAACCAGACACAGAAAAACTAATTCATTCATTCATTTTCAGTAAGTTAGATTATTGCAATGGTGTCTTCACTGGTCTCAACAAAAAATCAATCAGGCAGCTACAGCTGATCCAAAACGTTGCTGCCAGAGTCCTGACCAGTACCAGGAAACTGGACCACATCACACCCGTCCTCAAATCCTTACATTGTCTTCCTGTGGGTCAAAGGATAGAATTCAAAATCTTACTCCTGGTCTATAAAGAACTAAACGGCCTTGGACCCAAATACAACCTAGACCTACTGGTTCCCTATGAAGCATCCAGAGCCCTGAGGTCATAGGTCATCAGGAACAGGTTTACTGTGTGTTCCAAAGATACGAACGAAACAAAGTGAGGCATCATTCAGTTACTCTGCTCCTCAACTGTGGAACAAACTACCTGGATACCTGAGGTCTGAGAAAAACTGTCAGTTCATTTAAATCAGGCCTGAAAACATTATTGTTCACTGGAGCTTTTACTTAGATTATTATTTGCTTTAAAATGTTTTTATGTCTTGATTTTAATTGTCTTTTAATGCATCTTTATGATTTTAATTTTCTTCTGTTTCTGTTTTTGTGTAAAGCACCTTGAGTTGTCCTGTACATGAAATGTGCTATACAAATAAATTTGCTTTGCCTTGCCATTTACAACTAATTTTTCATACTGTCACATTTGTCTCATTTGTCTATTCTGAGAATGTAAAGAGTATAAAGTACAGATATTTATACAAAAATGTAGGGAGTAAAAGTAAAAAGTTGCTAGAAAAAGAATTACTCAAGTAAAGTACAGATACCTAAAAAATCTACTTAAGTACAGTAATGAAAGTACTTTTACTTAGTTACTTCCACCTCTGCTCAAAACTCACCTCTTCCAAATTGCATATTCTTCATAATCCCACTTTTCTTTTCTTCACTCTTTCCATTTAATTCATGTTATTTATTCTTTCTGCCGTCTGTTTTTATCCATGTAGTTTTTATTTTTTTACTGTTTTTACTCTGTTAAGCACTTTGAGAGCCTTGAAAAGCGCTGATAAATAACATTTATTATTATTATTATTATTATTATTATTATTATTATTATTATTATTATTATTATTATTATTATTATTATTATTATTATTATTATTATTATATAACTGGTCAAACCCACTTTATATCACATTAGGCTAAATGTGGCCCCTGAAAAAAATAGAGTTTGACAGGCGTGCTTTAGTCCATCTGTAAATCTGC
The DNA here is from genome assembly GCA_020466265.1 of Siphamia tubifer. NCBI lineage: Eukaryota > Metazoa > Chordata > Actinopteri > Kurtiformes > Apogonidae > Siphamia > Siphamia tubifer. Next base: position 12,398,454 of record CM035801.1, on the reverse strand, counting down.
GCACACTAAGCTTTGTCAATGTGCGGTTCTTGAAATCAAAGATATAGAACAGTTGTGTCGGTGCAGATTCCTCACTTTGTCATTTGACTTATTTTCTTCTTGTCCGTACACACTCTTCCAGTCCTGTTATCACTTTCAAGGTTAAAGGTCAGCAGGGGAGCGTGTCAGTCGGACAAGTCGTCACCTAAATGATGACAAATTGGCTGCCGTCAGCTCGACTCCAATCAGGTCCAGACGTGGCTTTGGTGAAGGCGGACTTCCTGGAAAAGCAGATGGATAGTGAAGGTGAAGCAGCAGCTACAGTGGCTTAGTTTAGATCCACAAAGTCTGTCACCACTTTAACCCTCAAAGACCCAAAACAGCTACAGATCTGTGCTGTGAGAGTCAAGGAATACATTGAAGAGGTGATCAGATGTGGTGCCTTCATGGGAAACATGGAAACGCCACCATCTTCTGCAACATAGAACGACCTCTGAATTTACTCTGATCTTTAACTATAGACAGTAGGGGGTCAAACATGTGCTCTGCAGCTCACAACCAGGATAGGTATACACAGAGACCTAGACCAGAGGTGTCAAACATAAGGTCCGGGGGCCAAAATCAGCCCACTATTGGGAAAAATGACACAGAATATATAAATAATAAAGGAAGTTAAAATCATTTGATATCAATTCAATCTAAAATGGATCAGAACATAATTATAATAAACAATACATTATGAAAACTCAAAATTTTCTTCTTTGAGTGGCAAAAAAGGAAGAAATAAAAAAGACTAGCCTGTTAGAAAAAACGTGAAAATCTGAAATGTATGTGGAATTTTACCAATATTGTGAATGTTATGTGTATTTGTAAATCCACTGTTATGTTTAAGTTCTGTTGCACATGTATAAATGATAAACTAAAGTGCAATATTGTTAATATTGCACTTATTTTTATTCAGAATTTTCACGTTAATATTTTTTCATAAAATTTTCATTATGGAATTTTACTATTTTTGCTCAAAAACATAGAGAAAACTTTGGAGTTGACATTATTCATATGTTTTTATCCTATTATTTCTATTATTTGTCCTGACTGGCCCACTTTATACCATATTGGGCTGAATGTGGCCCCTGAACTAAGATGAGTTTGACACCCCTGACCTAGACTCAGCATTTGCTGCTGGGACACGAGAACTCCGGCCGCCATCTTGGATGTTATGACTTCAGTAAGTGTTTTATTTTTGTGAGTCTTGTGTTTTTTCTGCCATTGTTAGTGTCTGGGCTTTTATTTTGTAATGTGGGTTCATGTCACTCTTTCTGACTTTGCTTCCTATCGCCAGTGTTGTCCTGCCCCCTTGTTAGTTTTCCCCTCATGTGGAACACCTGTGTTTAGAGTATTTAATGCAACCTATGAGCGGTTTGTCTTCTCTGGTTTCGACTGTGTTTCTCAGTTTTTATGCTTTCCCCTTGTCTGTCTGTGTTTTGTGTATGACCTTTGGCCTGGATTCTGGACCCGGACTCTGCCTTGCCCCCTTGGAAAAGATACTCTCTGGACTGCCCTGTTTCTGGCATACAATAACTGTGTAAAACAAAGAAAAATTCCAAGGCACTCTCTTAAAAGTGAAAGATAAAAAGCCTTTATTAAACTGGCTTGGTTAACAAAACCTATAAAATCATATAAAAACATGTAAAAAACCCCAACGCGTTTCGGCACAAAAGGCCTTCATCAGGGAGTAAGACCTAAGACGATAACTGTGTTTTGGATTCTGATTCTGATTACCCGGTTCTCATCCTTGCCTGTCTGACCCTGCTTCTTGTCCCAGTGGCTGTTTCACTCAGCGCCATTAATCCCAGACAGAGGTCCTGGAGGGAGCGAGTGTTTTCAATATTACTGATATTGTTATCAATAAATCCTCTTAAACCATATCCTGGGTCTGTGAGTCTGCATTTGGGTTCCATCACATTCCTGTGTTGTGATAGATGTGATATATGAGTGGTGATTAGGGTGGTTCCTACACTAGACATAGTGAAAGTTTTATTTTATTATCTGTTAGTTTTTAAATTTTTTTTTTTTTTTCCACAGATAAATATATTCTCTGTTCTGTAAAGTGCTGTGTAAAAAGCACTACAAAAATATAATTTGTTAAATGCTGAGCATATTTACACTCAATATTTCTACCTGACAATGTAGGGACCACATGACAGACCCTTATAATGTGAGCCAGCTCATTTGTTTGACATGTCAGTGCCTTTAAAGAGTTGGACAGGGACTTTTACTGATGACAGAATTAGCCAATCCATTCATTCTAATGCTATCAGGGTGAAGGTGACAGCAGTCCTTTACATTGTCCAAAAAAAAAAGATACCCCCAGCCTCCCAATTCAGTCATTTTGTTATGATACTTTCTTTGCAGTATTCAGATACGTTGTTGGGTCAGACATAAATATTTTTTACTCTGTAGCCACTGAAACAGGTTGGTGGTTTAATGCTATCATCTAATGCATTCATTACATAGACATGATCTGACTTGACTTATGACATGACTTCTCTTTTCATATCAGAAAATCCTATAATGTTAAGCCAACTATGACTAATAAAACAAGTCCAAACATATGTCCTTAATCATAGTTACATGTATGACATACCACACGTGGAAATCTGTTTTCAGTCTTAGTGAAGTATTGTTAATAAAAATGCACGGTGTGTTTGTTCTGTCAAATATATTGCACTGAATGGAATGTATCACCACTCCAATATGGCGTTCATTGCCTATGGGTGGTTATGTTCAATGCTGGATCTAGGTATACTATGTCTATGATGCTTACTTGCTTAGTTACTTGTCTATGGACGGACGGACGGACGGACGGACGGACGGACAGACAGACAGACAGATAGATATTTTATTGATCCCGAAGGAAATTCAAGCATCCAGTAGCATAGCATACATAGAATAACATACATACATTGAGCAGTCATACAGAAAGTTATATACAATGACTGTAGAAAATAACATTAAAATAGAATAAAAATGTTTAATATACTAAGATTTAAAGTGACTGTAGAAGATTAAAGTATATAGTGCAACTGTAAACTGTATTGAGGATGTAAGTGACTGAAGCAAAACAGTATGAAGAATTAGCTTAGCCACGCTAGACTGCTAGTGGCAGCACATGTAATGTGCTACACATAGTCTTAGTTTGGGCTTTTTCTTTTTCGAAATCAGTTGCTTTTCAACACCTGTACATCAGTTCCATGAACAAAATTATGAGTAAAATAACACACAAAAAAAAACAACTAACTAACTTTTTAAACTAAACCATCCATTCAGGGGTTTAAAGGGTTAAACCTACAAATTTTAGATCATTTTGCCTGATCCAATATTCAACAATATTCCCCGTAGTGTCAGAGGTCCCCATGGTGTGAGTGTGTAAACATATCAATGTCCCCATAAAGACAGCGATACAAACACACACACACACACCTGATTTTCACTCAGAGATGCAGAGGATAACATAATAAATAAGGAAAATAATATTTTAAACTGATCATCAAAACAGTTCTTTTAAGGTTAAAGTTGCTAATAGTTGTGTTAATAATAACCAGTGGACATAATGACGTTTAACCCTTTAAAAGCCATTCCATTCTATTTGTGGAACCGTTAAACAGATGTGCTTCAGGTCATTTCAGCCTCATGTTAAACACAGAAAGTATTTTAAAAAACCCTCTCATTTCAAATCAATTCTAATCCATTCATTTTGGTTTTAATTTTAACTCCTGCGACTTAAGCAATTACACAATCAAAATGAAATGAGATAAAATAAGCAACAAAATGAACAAAAACGGCCAAAGTGATCAATAAAATGAACAAAAGTGAATAAACTAACAAAATAATATGTAACATGAACAAAGTAAGACACTAACAGAACGCAATTGAAGAAAAATAATGAAATAAAAAAACAAAATGTAGAAAAAAAAAAAAAAGCAGACAGAAGCTAATAAATATTCACAAAATAACGAATAATATGAAAAAAATAAAATAAAATGATATTAATAAATAGGAATAAATTACTAGTAGTTTGAGTTTGGCCTTTTTCTTTTTCTAAATCAGTTCATTTTCGACACCTGTACATCAGTTCCATGAACAAAATTATCAGTAAAACAACAAAAAAAAAAACCTTCAATTTTTCTGAATTTTTAAACTAAACCATCCATTTAGAACACATCAGCACTGACACATCGGTAGTTAAAGGGCTAAAGCTACAAATGTGTCAGATAATTTTTGCCTGACCCAATATTTAACTCTCGTGGGGACCTGAATTTTGTTAGTTGGAATAGTTGTGTTAATAATAACCAATGGACCTAATGACGTTTAACCCTTTAAAAGCCATTCCATTCTATTTGTGGAAGCGTTAAACAGATGTGCTTCAGGTCGTTTCAGCCTCATGTTAAACTCAGAAACTATTAAAAAAAACCCTCTCATTTCAAATGAAGTCTAATCCATTCATTTTGGCCTTAACACTTTAACTCCTGACACTAAAGCAATTCCACAGTAAAAAATAAAATAAGATAAGCAACAAAATGAACAAAAACGGACAAAGTGATCAGTAAAATTAGCAAAAATGAATAATAAACTAAGAAAATAATATGTAACATGAACAAAGTAAGACACTAACAGAACACAATTGAAGAAAAATAATAAAATAAAAAAACAAAACATAGAAAAAAATAAAATAAATAAGCAGACAGAAGCTAATAAATATTCACAAAATAACAAATAAGATGAAAAAATACAAAAAAATACAATTATATTCATAAACAGGAATAAATGACTAGTAGTTTAAGTTTGGCCTTTTTCTTTTTCTAAATCAGTTCCTTTTCGACACCTGTACATCAGTTCCATGAACAAAATTATCAGTAAAATAACAAAAAAAAATCTTGAATTTTTCTGAAGTTTTTAAAGTTTTTAAGTTAAAGAGCTAAAGCTACAAATGTGTCAGATCATTTTGCCTGACCCAAAATTTAACCCTCGTGGGGACCTGAATTTTGGTCCCCATAGTGTCAGTTATTATTTGTGTTAATAATAACCAATGGACCTAATGACGTTTAACCCTTTAAAAGCCATTCCATTCTATTTGTGGAAGCGTTAAACAGATGTGCTTCAGGTCGTTTCAGCCTCATGTTAAACACAGAAACTATTAAAAAAAACCCTCTCATTTCAAATCAAGTCTAATCCATTCATTTTGGTCTTAAACTTCTTTTGCTAAAAGCTACAGATGGAGCACCAACAGCCTGGTGCAGGACGTTTTAACAGGCCCTTCAACCCACAGCACACGTTCAACACACATTTTTGGCAGGAAAATCTAGTTTTGAACCTTCTCTATTGATCCTATAAAACACAAGTAGTTCTGGCGTGTTCCAGACGTGTACAAAGACGTTACCACCGACCAAAAGCCTTCACCTGTTTCTCATATTAGCTCCACCGCCTCCATCGGGCTGCGTTCCAGGGACACAAACATCATGTAACTCTACAATAACAACATCTACATCAACAGTACTGCGTGGAATTTTCTCATTTCAGATTTAGAAGATGTGAGAATATGCAGGAATGCTTTTTATTCTGGTCCACACGGAGCAGAAGCGTCGCCATGGGAGTCTTTGTTTTGCTTCCTTTCCTTTCAGATTTTTTTATTGAGATTCATTTTGCTTTTCTAAACTTCTTTCTTCATTATAAACTGTTACGGATTTCAAATTGTTGAGTGTCTTTCAAAACTTTCCACCTCATAATTCTTCAGCTAAAACAAATGTCATATGTATGATGCAGAGTTCTCCCCAGACGGTAGCATAGAGGTGCAGCACCTCCTTTTCTCAATCTGAACACCTCCTGTCTTCTGGCGTCATGCTAGCGAACTCTTGCGAATGCCATTGGCTCGTGATGTTTCAAGCATTTAACGACACATTCTACATAAAATTTTCCATGAACAATTCCAGCTGACACGGATCCTGTCGAAGTGCAAGGCGTAGATAAAACCTGTGATAGATAAATAAATAAATAAATACATTTATTCTACGACCCTCTAGATTGTTGCGACAGCTCACAATCACTTTGAATGGACGTTGTCAGCATTCTGTGGGTGTTTTTTTCTATAACCGGCCGCTACACCATTAATACCGGCTTCCAATGCCAACGAGTTTTGTCACTTCAGATTCACGGTACCATATCACTCCGCAGGTAGTTCATCCACTTTGAAAGTAAATATTCGCTACGTTGTAACAGCTATTTTATTCAATCTGTTAGAGTAGTAGGGTCTACGTCTACGGAATTGTCTGTCTTTTCTCAATATAAGCTGTAATAACCCGTAGAATAACCCATGCGTGACTATAAGAAAAATATTTCCCGATGGGGCTGAACAGCACCGAATACATTATCCCTTACAAATAAATAGATAAATAAATAAATAAAAACGATATACAGTGGTATCTCTACTTAAGAAATGAATTTGTTCCAGAAGCGTTTTCGTTCTGTGAATTTTTCGTAAATACAGTCGCATTTTACATGTAAAAGGCCTAATTCGTTCAAAGGCCCCCAAGACTACCCCTCAAACTCTTTACAGATTTAATAATATAATTACAGATAATTACAGATCTTGTATGAAATATGTGACACATCCTGAAAATTTCATCAAAATCCGTCCATAACTTTTTCAATTAACCTGAACCCCCCTCCCCGGACCACCATCAAAATCTAATAATTTCCAGATTCCCCCATGACCAATCTACCCTGAAAATCTCATCAAGATCCGTCCACAACGTTACAACGTTGCTAACTAACAGACAGACAAAAACATAACCTCCTTGGTGGACCCCTCTTCATTTTTTTGGGGGGGGGGGGGTGTCTGCCTTGGCGGAGGTTTGCGGTCTCAGAGTGCTTTTCCACTTTTTATTAAGAGGGGAGGGAGAACAAAGAAGAAGAAGGCGCCACAAACCCACACATGAGGGTCTGAAGTCAATCCACAGTGACTTAATTTTATTTATATGAACAAATGAGCAGGAGGACAGACGTAGGACGGACACATGGACCAGTGATGTGATGGATGAAAACCTTCGATCTTATTCGCTGTCGTTACTGAATTAATTTCCTTTTACTTTGGGCTGGGAGGGGTGTGGGTGTTAGTGGTGGGGGGTGGGGGGGCAGAGGTGAAACCAAAGGCTAAAACCACAAGGTTTGCATAAAAATCAACCCTGGACCTCAAATGGCAAAAGTGAAGAAAATATCTGGGCCGGTTTTCTTTTCTTTACCGCAGAGCTTCCTTCAGGCAGGAGTCGGCCAAGTCGCAAATGAACATGGATTCTCAAACAACAGAAGCCTTTTGTCTCAGAGGGCTCCCACTATTTTCTTCCTTTCTTTGGTCCATCCAGCCTCTTGGCTCTGCATCCTGTTATTTTTCCACGCATAAAACTTTCATGATGAAATAAAGCAGAGGGCGGCCGGGGGGTTGGGTTAGAGGATGGGGGGTGGAGGGTGGGGGGGGTCTGCTGGGAAGGCCTTTGGCTGATATCACTCTTGAAACGGACCTTTTCTCTCTCATTTCAACTCTTTTACCAAACCCTGTCATTGGCAGGTGATCCTGAAAGTCTTCTGTTATCTGGATCATTGTCTTCCTCCTCTTCCTCCTCTTCCTCCTACACATCAGCTCAGGTTCCTTCAGATGTTTTGGGATTTGTTCAGATGCAGAAGTGTGTCTGGGTCATTTCCACACGGATGTTGGTTTTGCCTGCAGAGCATTGCTTGAACATGGATATGTGATCTTCCTCCCATGTCATGTGTGGAATATTTATCAAAGCCCTTGGGTCCGTTTCACAAAGCAGGTTTAATGAAAACTCTGAGTCTGTTAACCCTGAAAACACCCTCATTTCAGGGTTAACAGAGTCAGAGTTTTTAATAAACCTGCTTATTAACTCATTGACTGCCAGCTATGTTCAGAATAGAGAGCCCGATGCTGCCAGAGTTTTTGCCCATTTTCACTGAAATTTCAAGACCCAAGTGTCCCAACACCTTGTATCACCTCTGTTGTAGAATTTACAATAATATCAGATATAAATGTTAAAGTAATACCTCATGTCCCCTCCCGCAGCCTCTGATCCTCTTCTACCCACTTACTTGCCCCACCGCCCAAAACCAACCACCGAACCTGGGGGGACAGAGCCTTTTCTGTAGTCGCCCCAAACCTCTGGAACTCACCCCCCCAAACCATCCATCACTGTTCTGACCTCAACACTTTTAAATCCCTTTTAAAAATGTATTTATTCCAGATTGCTTTTAATGTTTGATTACTTTTATTCTGTCTGCTTTAATTTGCGATTGCTCTGTTTTCTATTGTTTGTTTTTATTGTTGTTGGACTCTTATCGTTCTGTTTTTCCTGCATGTAAAGCATCTTTGAGTGCCATGAAAAGCGCTATACAAATAAAATGTATTATTATTATTATTGTTGTATTAATGTTTCATATAAAATGTAACATTCTTGGAGTTTAAGCCTGTGCTCCAAAGACAGGTCAGCACAGTTTGAGATGACCCTAGGCCCAGTGGGGGGAAGGGACAACCCCAACCACATAGAAGCCAAAGATGATACGACGCCCACCCCTTCAGGACAGAGTGAGGACATCCTGAAGGAGGAGGGGTTGACGGGAAGGTATTATAAACTGTGTGTCTGAGCGGGGAGCTTTCGTGTCGCATGGCCTCTTGGGTCATGGATGCTCAATGACTCAGACTGGGCTTGTAATGTAATGTAATTTTAAACCTAATCTTATGCTGAAATAGTTTGTAATACTGTAACTGATTGTAAACTATGATTGTGATATTAAAATAATGAAAAGACAATGAAAAGACTCAAAGAGGTATATCTTAACCAACCGCTTAGGCTATAAATATAATTTGAGGAGAGTGTCAAAATGGGGTGAGGTGAAGGGAAGGACTCCAATGCACAGTGCTGAGGGGAAAAATAAGTTAATAACAAACTAAGCAAAACCAAGACAGAGACAGAGACAAAACCCAAACAAGACCAAACAAAAACCTGGCTGTAGATCAGCCAGAGTCCATGGTGTGAAAAATATCCCGGTTATTGTGGTAGGAGAGTTGGGCAGAGTGTCCGGGTTATGGAGGAGACAAACTGAATGGTCCCGCACCGGCAACTGCAAGCTTCACTGTTTAAATATTGCAGATCAGCAACGACTTGCAGCTGCATGGTGCGGGACCAGGTGAATCTGGAAACACTGGGGGAAAGGTCACTGGAGGAGAGGTCATGACAGAGAATTAAATATGCTTACTTAATTATATAAAGTATTAACATTTTACCAATACACCTTATTCATGCCAGATGTTCACAAGTTTTAGTGTTTACCAAACTCGCACACATGCATATGTAATGGGTCTATTTCCTCTGCATCTGAAGTCACGTGGAGACAGCCTTGTTATCCTGGATAACATGGAAATGCAACAGTTAGCATGGATGCTAATAAATGCCCGTACCCAGATCTATGTGAATATTGGAAGATGTAAACACTGTGTGGGATGGAGAACAAAACTAACATTCAATGACAAAAAGAGAAAGAAAGTTCAAGATCACAATATATGCAACTTAATCAACATGAATGATAAACATATAGAAATACGGACGATATGATTTTACTGAAACTAATCACTCCCGAAGGATAACATGACAAAGGGGAGAACTATGGACCCTAGGGTATTTATACTGTGTATTCACAGAGGGACACGAACGAGCTCAGAGCACCAGCGAACTGGCCAGATGTATGGAGAATCGGGATGACTGGAAACGACGATGGAAGGCTCGTCTGAGGACGACCTAGAGAGAATAAGAAATGGGTGTGGCTGAAAGACCAGCACCCCAAACAGAGACGAATGAGACGAAGAACATTTTAACACAATTTTGTGTAATTATATGATTGCATATAATGAATGGGTTACACACACACACACACACACACACACACACACACACACACACACACACACAGCAATATGGTGTTATAACACGTTTACATGCAGTCCCACAGTAACGGACATGTGTGGATGAATCTGCCACCTCACTCTTATCAATCACAGTCATGACACTCTTACTTGCAGATCCACTGCCAGATAAACTCTGCGCCAGTGTAAGCTGCTTGTATTTTTTTTTTATCCGCCCAATTCCATCTTCCGCTTTGGCATTTTCTCTCTCACTCAAATGGCTCAAATCTACGGTTGTCTTTTATTGGAAAATACAGCTTCTGTGTCCGACTGGGACAGAAATACATTGGCCACAAGACTTTGATCCACTGGCCCCATGAAAAAATGCAAAAGAGGTATATATATATATATATATATATATATATATATATATATATATGTATGGTAGCCAATGAGTTAAAACTACTCCTGTTTGACTTGAATATCCTTTAGACTTTATTGTCTTCAGAAGTGGAGGATATAGTGAATATCACTTAAACCTTCCTGTTCTGTTCTTCCCTCTTTACTCTGGTGCTGACCTTCTGCTCTAACTCTAATTTAGAAAAAGGCAAAATTAAAACTGCTGGGACCAAATTTCAATACTAGTTTTCTTTTCTTTTTTTTTAAGTACTTTTTTTTTTTTTGCAAATTTTCCCATGTTATTCATAACTTTATAAATATTTATATAGTTTTTATGCATAGTGTAGTTCATTTATTACGTTTATTTTTCTACATTGTGTTTTTTATTTTATAATTTTTTCTTTCATTTTGTTCTTCTTGTGTCTTACTTTGTTCATGTTACTAATTATTTTGATAGTTTATTATTCATTTTTGTTCATTTTATTGATGACTTTGGTCATTTTTATTCATTTTGTTGCTTATTTTGTTTATTTTTCTACATTTAGTTTTTATTGTATTCTCATTCTTTAAATGTTGTTCCATCTATGACTTACTTTATTCATATAATTTTTTGCTTATTTTATTCTTTTTTTAAAAAATTAGATTTTTATTTTTTTTTACTGCATTAGGGTTTTGTTTAAGGCAACTAATTTCGAAAAAGGCAAAATTAAACCTACAGGTACCAAATTTCAATACTAATTTTCTTTTCTTTTTTCATAGACATATCACGCTATAACTTAATCAATACTGAATATATTATCATAATATTACACACACTGATGCATATATACATGTAATGAAATTAACCATATTGCAAAAGGTCAAAGGTCAAAGTCGCATTTAGGAGAAAGGTCAAAATGACATTATTGGCTCTAACTCAAGAATGAATGGTCATAGAAACTTGAAATTGGCACAAAATAGGGGTGAGATTAGGCATTCTCTGAATACTTGTTTCCCCAGTGGAACTGTTAAAATCTCAGGAGTTAAAGGGTGAACTGAATCATGTGTGATGGAAGAGGGAAATATCTAAAACATGCAGGACATTGGCCCGAGAGAACTGGAGTTTGACACCTGTGGTCTATGGCTTGATATGAGTCCCTGGGAAGATTTAGTTGATTTTCAACCATAACAAATTATGACACAGGAATGGGTTGATAGAAGACACACAGGCTTTTTCACTGCTCAATAAGATTTCTGTCTGCGGGGAAAGAACGTTCCTCGTCCTATACAGTTCTGGCAGTGAGTACATCACATTTGACTGTCCACTGGGAACATTTGGATTCAAGAATGGTCTGATAATGTGGACATCTCAAAGTCTGTAAAAAAAAACAAACCCCAAAGTAAAACACACAAAGATGTTAAAATATGGGTGGGGGGGTTAAACAATATATATAACAATATAAGAATATATTTAAAAAGATGCTGAAAACATAAGAAGGTTAAGATGGGTTAAGAAAGACATTAAAAACATACATAGATGTGGAAATATATTTATAAACTGTTAAACACACACAAAAAATTAAGATGTGTTAAAAGAGATGTTAAAAATATACATAGATGTGGAAATGTACTTAAAAACACACAAAAAAGTATTAAGATCACACAGAACACACAGATGTTATTTTAAATTTTTTTTAAAAGGTAAAAACACACAAATATGTTAAAATATGGGAAATATGAGGGAGAAATGTTAAAAACATTAAAAAATGTGTAAATGTGTTTAAACACTGTTAAAAACACTTAAAAAATAATTGAAAATGTGTTAAAAGAGACATTAAAAATAACATTTGTTTAATCATAAGATAATATGAAACTTTGTAACATTGATATTGTCGGGTATTTGGCATTCCCCAGATCTGGAATTAAAATGTGGTTTATTAAAACTCAAAATAAAGTCAGTAGAATAAGAAGCAAAGCATAATAAACATTCTGAAGTCTCCCTTGGAAAAGCTAATTAGCTTTAGCATCAAAAGGAGCCAGACTAACATTCTACTGTTGAATATGCAATTAACTATGCACTTTGAATAAGGACAGACAGACAGACAGACAGACAGACAGACAGACAGACAGACAGACAGACAGACAGACAGACAGACAGACAGACAGACAGGTAGGTAGGTAGGTAGGTAGATAGATAGATAGATAGATAGATAGATAGATAGATAGATAGATAGATAGATAGATAGATAGATAGATAGATAGATAGATAGATAGATAGATTAATTATTTATCAAAAAACAGGGAGGGTTTCCGCAGAAAAAAGCTTGTGTTGGATGTTATGACCATCACAAGCGGGTCTGGCTTGTGCCCCCACTCGGCGTGACCAGCTCTCGGTCAGCCAGGAAGGATCTCACAGCTCCCGCGGCGAGCTTTACAGCGCCCTCCGCCCAGACTTCGCCACTTCACGGGGCCATAGACTCACTGCGCCTTCTCGCCCCCGAACACGAAGGGTGAGATGGGACCACTTTTACACAACGCCAACCATGTCGCGTTGCCAGGGCTGGGACTGGCCCACGTACAACAGGGTGCCATTAATGGAAAATAAAAGGCAGAACAGCTTGTCTTGCTTTATAAAATTATATAACAAATAATTCCCAATTCCCTGGGTTATAACTTAACCAAAAGTATAAATTGGGTGTAGAGTATTGTAATTATTTTTTTTTTTAACTTATTGTTAACCTTCTCTTGACTCCACCCAGTTGAAAGGCTCCACATTCACAAAACATTGCCTTGTATCACGTCCTTAAACCTGAACTAAACCTGTGTTCACTCTTCCATTTCCATTCCAGCTGTTTTTGTTTCGGTGGGAGGCGTTTGTGGCTTTATCAGAGGTTTAACCTTCAGCTGTTTTAGCTGCAAAGACTGAGTGGAGTGGGCAGAAGAAACCCACACTTAGAGTTTTGTGTTGGAATGGGTGATACCCAAACCAAAATGACCATTTTCACTATATGTCACTTACTCCAACATTTTTTTAAAATTGTTTGATTATAAAGTGGTTTGTGTTACATAGGAGAGTTCACTCTGAGGTTTTGGTTTTAAAGGAAGATGACTTGTTTTTATGTATATGTTAACATCTTCCCATGTTCTGGTCCTGGGATAGAGATATTACACCTATATATACAGCTCCTACTTTAATGACATTATTTTATTACACCTATATATACAGCTCCCACATTAATGACACTATTTTATTACACCTATATATACAGCTCCCACATTAATGACATTATTTTATTACACCTATATATACAGCTATCACATTAATGACACTATTTTATTACACCTATATATACAGCTCCCACATTAATGACATTATTTTATTACACCTATATATACAGCTCCCACATTAATGCAGCTTCATTTGTCCCACATCAAATGAAAGTGAACAAACTCATCTTTGTGAAAATATAAATCATTCTGAAGTGCAACACTAACACCACATACACTAAAGGATGGTTTATACTAAAGACTAAAAAAGAAAAAAAAAAATATTTTGAAGGCTGTCATCTGATCAGTCCTCTATCAATCTGGACAAATATGGTGTTGTTTCCATGGTAACACTCCAGTGAACATAATCCAGTAAAGTATTCAGGTCCAAAACACACGTCAGATTCACAAAGACACAGAAACTGCAGGAAGATTTAAAGGACAGACTCACATCTATGGAGGGGATTTGTTACATTTTCTATTAAATATTTGTTTCCAGCAATGTTTGCTAAAATATGTATATATTTGAAGGATTCAAAAAATTCCAACCATACCCACTTTGTAAAAATGGTCTATGAGTCAAATGTTTCTGGAAAAAATAAAATAAAATGTTCCCACATGTGTGTTAGTGATAAAGAAAACTCAAATCTTAAATGTTGGTTGGCTGAAATTTCCAAGATAAGTCTGGGGTCAAAATGTGACATTCTTTGAATGAACAAGAGAATAGGTTTTAGAAATATTGGTCTCAGATCTACCAGCTCTACTTCAAAACACTGTCTGCACATTATGATCCATTCACTATCCTGCATACAGGGTTCCTACAGCTCAGGGAAAGTTAAATGTAAGACTTTTTAAATGTCGTTTGAAATTAAATTTAAGACCAAGCCGACAATGAATCAAAATTGAAAAGGAGAAAAAAAAAAGATGAATTACCTAGGGGCAGTTTTACCAACTGTTTATTTTAAATAGAACATGACTTTTTGGTCCAGTTGCTGCAACATTCATGAACCATTTGCATCAAGAAGCATAACTTTGAAATTCTGAATATGTAACACACACACACACACACACTATATATATATATATATATATATATATATATATATATATATATATATATATATATATATATATATATATATATATATATATATATATATATATATATATATATATATATATACATAAACACACATTTGTAAAAAAAAAAAAAAAAGTATAGTTAAAGGAACACTACCCCCACATGATGTGCACTTACTTTCTACTCACCCTAAGTTATTGTTGTAATATAGACAAATACTTTTTATTTTAAACTAACATAAATCTTTCTAATGTGTCCAAACATTTATGACTTTTGGAAATTTGATTTAAGACATTTTAATGCCAATTAAGGTCTTATTTTTAGAATCATTAATTCAATACCTTTTAAGACTTTTCAAGGTTTTAGATGTCACCCTGTACAAACACATTTGATTCAAAGCAGTGGGTCATTATCAGGCTTCAGCAGAGTTTTCTAACGAGCTGATCATTTGAATCAGGTGTGTTGGAGCA
Organism: Siphamia tubifer; assembly: GCA_020466265.1. Lineage (NCBI taxonomy): Eukaryota > Metazoa > Chordata > Actinopteri > Kurtiformes > Apogonidae > Siphamia > Siphamia tubifer. Next base: position 12,383,312 of record CM035801.1, on the reverse strand, counting down.
GGGTGACATCTAAAATATGCAAGACAGTGTGGCCTGAGGTCCAGAGTTGAAGACCTTTGCTTTACAGGTTCTTTCTAGTGGAATATTTACAAATCCATTGTATGAATGTACATAAACCACCCATATATGGGGAATAACACACCATCATATATATTAAAAACATTAGCTAACCAGCACTAAAGTCATTTGTTTTCTGATCCATCTAATTAAAGTATGTAAGATTTAGTAAATTTCATGTCTGAAGCAGCACACGGTTGGACATAGTCAGGACTGAACAGACCCAGATATATCCAGAGTGTCCGGGTTATGGAGGTGACAAACTGCGAGCTTCACTGCTTAAATATTGCAGATCAGTAACGACTTGCAGCTGCACAGTGCGGGCCAGGTGAATTTGATGAGCACTGGGGGAAAGGTCATGACAGGTTTCCATAGAAATGGATGTATTTCACTTTAGTTAATTAGGCTTTAAGAGCTGGAGGTACTGGTTTTGCTTTTGTTTCAACTGTCAACATGTTAGACCAGATACTAAACAGGAAGTGCACGTGATAGTTTCCTTCTGGTATACATCCAGATGTTAAATTGCCTGTTAAGAGTCTAGCCTCTGGTGTCTTGTTTTTGTCTTATTTTTTGTAAGTATCCTGTTTCGTGTCATTGTTAGTGTCTTGGGCTTTTATTTTGACATGTGGGTTCATGTTCATCTTTTCTCACCTTACTTCCTGTCACTGGTGTTTCTCCACTCCATGAATGACACCTGATGTGGTCCACCTGTTCCTTTGGGTATATATACCTTGTGTATCTCAGAGTCTGGGGTAAGTTTATCAGCCTTGGTGGTACTTATGAGCGTTTATTTTCCTGTTTTGGTCTCAGTTTTTTTATGTATTCTGGCTTCTGGGTTTCTGGTTTTTGTCTTGTACATTTTCTGGTATGTACACCCTCTGTTTTTTTTAACTCTTCCCTGTTTTTGACCTCGTTCCTGCTTAATCCCTACCTGTACTGTTGTGGACCTCGGACTCCAGGCCTGACCCTCTTCCGTCTCATGGTATCATGTTTTGGATTCTCGTTGTGTCTGATGCCGTTCCGTCTGTGTACTGACCTCGTTTTGCTGATCCTTGTTTTTCGGAGAATCCGTTTACCTGATGAATCACAGAGAGGAAAAGAAACCGCTAATGTCAAACAGTAATTTATCTAATAAACCTTTTAAAACGGTATCTCTGACTCTGAGTTTTGCATTTGGGTCTTTTCTGCTTCTGACGTTATATCACAGCTGTTCTGTCCAATCAGAACCCTCTGTACCTCCACTTAACTAGAGTGGAATACACTCATTTCCATGGAAAACTTTATTTGGAATTGACATTTCCATGTAAACACAAAAGAAAAAGCTTTAATTCCTAATTATTTTATTCAGAATAAATTATTCTGAATTCAAAAACATCATGTAAATGTAGCCAATGAGCTTCCACTATTAGAAAGACCAGTACTCAACACTGTCCCGGTGTAAATGAATATGGAGGACGTACGTCTGGGTAATTCCACTCGCACCTTTTATCTGAGCCTGTGATAAGACTCGCATTGAGATAAATAGTGAAATGACACGTTAAAGCCTGGTCCTTCTCTGACAGTCGTGTGTAATAGCTGTATCAAATATCCAAGTGAGAGGTGTTTGGCAGAAAGCAGCCGGCTGACTTCACTCCCAAACACATGCACCTGATGCACAGAAACGCACACCGGCCGACAGGAAAGAAAAAGAAAATGAGCTGGGAGTTCCTCTGTGTTATTTGATAAAGAGGGGAAACAGAGCCCGCTGGAGTTGGCTGTGCTTTGACAAACGCTGCACTCAGTCTTGGAGCCATCACATCGCACTACATTTGGAGTAGCCCATGTCACAAAGTTCACCACTGGGGCACATGATCATTAACGGTAACCTGAGAGCAGCCGCCGCACGGAAATACTAGTGCAGTCGGAAACAGAAATTAGCTTCACTCAGTATCGTAAGTATCAGGGTTTGGATCTGGCCTGTTCAGTCTGGGGGTGCGAGGAAAACATCAAGAGGTCAAACACTGGTTGAACATTTGAGACATGGAGTGGTGTCCTGCAGGAGTTTTTTGAATTATCAATTACATATCAGTTCTGCAATATATCAAGATAATACTACTGTATCAGTATTTAACAAAAACACTCCCAAAATTCTCTAGAAACACTCCAGAAACAAACCAAACATTCCAAGAAACACTCCAGAAACACTGCAAAACCACTCCAAAAGCAAACCAGAAACACTCCAAAAACACAAAAAAAAAACCCACTCCAAAACTGTCCAGAAATACACCAAAATACACCAGAAACACATCAGAAACAAACCAATAACTTTCCAATATCACCCCAGAAACACTCCAAAAACACTCTGGAAAACACATCTGAAACACTCCAGAAACAAACTAGAAACACTCCAAAAGCAAACCAGAAACATTCCGGAAACGATCCAGAAACAAACAAGAAACGTTCCGATAACACTCCCAAAATACTCAAGAATCAAAAATTACAACTCTTCTAAAATGTAAATATGTTGAGATAGTTTGGGATGTAAAGCTACATCTGAAAAGCAACAAAAGCTGTGGAGTAAATTTGGGCTCAAAATTCCAACCTTCTGTGACAGAGTGTAGAGGTTACATTCATCCTCATCTATCCTGGAGTAAAATAACTCAAAGTTACATTCCACCAAAGAAAATTGCTGACAAATTGATCATGATTTTTGACCTTGGCTGGCTGAGATAAACCACTTTGGGTGGATCCACAGACAGTCAGGCTCAGAAACACCATCCTTTCGTAGACGTTGACTCTTGGAGACGGTGCAAAGTTCAAAACCACAAAAAAACTCCCAAATCCCGGTCATTTTACCACTAACAAGCTGCAGTAGAACTTCAACATAGACAATGTTTGTATCAAGGGCTTCAGTTTGGTAAAAGAGTGAGTGAGTGGTCCCCACAGGAAATAAATCGTTTGAGGTCTTATACTTTAGTTTTTCCCACAGGAGCAGCTGCTGCCAACGAGGAATGACTGAGCGGTTTGGAAAAAAATGAAGCAAAGATTGGACATTTTGACTGTATGGCTGTATCCCGCTTCACCGGTTACCTACCCTTATGTTTTTTTCATGTCAAGGGGTAGTGTTGTCCCGATTCTCAATTAGATGAAGGGAAGGGGCTATGGTGAAGGGCTGTATAGGCCTTGAAACGGAGACAAACCAGGAACAGACAAAATTTCCCACAATTCAATTCAAATCATCGTCCAACTGAAAATAAACAAAGCTAAAAGTGACGAAGTGAAAAACACAAATGTATACATAGCTAAATCATTTAATTAAGACTTTATTTGTCATTTTGCATATCCAAGGATAACAAAACAAGATTTCAGTTTGACCAACCCCACCCAGGCTAATCGGGTCATGCAACCATATACGGTGCTACCTTCAATACCAATCACTAATCGATCGCATCATTTTACTAATCGACAAAAGGAATAAGAAAAATAAGCAGATGCACAAATACTTTTACACAAAAAAAAAACCCAATCACATTACTCAAGGTTCTTTGAGCTGGGACTTTTTCAATTACACACAAAATGATCACATGGCATAAACAAGAGATTAAGGTGCAACCAGAGCATAAACACAGGAGTTGTTGGACTTCCAGCGCCCTTGGGCACTGGAATGTTATGGACACATGAGGATAACAAGGAACCAGTGATAGAAACAAGGACACCTTCTTTGCTTTAGGAGATGGACCAAAATTTTAACCCCATCTAACAAATTAAATGGCGGTTTATGCTCCCCATTTAATTTAGAGATCGCCCCACATAGCGCTCATTAACCCCGCGTTGTTGTTGCTGTATTCTCAGTTCATCAACCTCTTCCCTCAGTCCAGATAAAACTGCCAGAGCTTCACCCAACTGTCCAGAAATGTAATCCAGTCACTTTTGCGACTCTTCACAACGATTTAGCAGGTCAGATCCCGAACTTGTTGACTGGGCCACCATGGGGCTAATCTGTCCCACACAGTTCACAAGTTTAATTGACCATTAATGCTGTTTTAAGGTGTAATAGATCGCATTATAGTTGATAGCTGTGGAACAGAGATGCTAATAGCTATCTGCTATCTGCAGGTCAGTATTGAAGGAAACTTAAGCTACGTTCAGACTGCAGGTAAATTTGGCTGTTAAAGACAGATGATTTTTATAAATCCAACCCAGGCTACTTTGATATGTGTTCCTATTTATCTGATATTTTACAATGCGACTACATTCTGAACCATCTCATTTATCTGACTTTTCCAGTTACTCCTGTGATTTGACACCAAACGTAGAGACCTGGAGGTATGATATTTTGAGTTTCCGACTAGTCTAAAGCACTTACAATTCACACATGTCACGATCCAAAGGCTGTCTTTTGACCCCATAGGCTGACCTTTGACCCCGCCACAGTGTTTTCACAGGCATCAGGCTGTAGATCGCTAAACCTTGAACCGAAATACTTCTTCCACTGTGTAGTAATTTATGCTGAAAATAAAATAGTTAAAGGGATTATCTGGAGTAAACTGTATTTTAGCAAAAGATTTTAGATGATTGGGAGTACATACATATATTTGACATCAAAATCACACCAACTGTGTTAGCATGGAAGTGATTAAGGCATGTCTTTTCGCAGACATTAAATGCTCTCCTAAAGTTCTAAACAACATCAGACTTATGTGGTAGTAAGTAGAGGGTCCCTAAAGGCAAACTGAAGTGTCCTGGGGTCTTCATGTTGTCAGTTATTGTGTCCAGAGTTACTGATCTACAGCCATGTACCTTTCTGGATGTAGGAGGAAGTCCACAATAGTCAGACGTCCTTCGACATAGTCCAGTATTTCATTAATCTCACTCAACACTGGTTGGGTGAGATTATTGTAATCATTGTGTGTGTGTGTCTGCAGAGACATATCATGCTATAAATCAATGAATACTTGAGATATCACCATGACATTACATGGGCATATACATATAGCTTCCATTTGAGTAAAGGTCAAAGGTCAAGCTCATAAATAACAAAAAGGTCAAAATCACATTATCGGTTATAACTCAAGAACAGAGGGTCACAGAACTTTCAGATTGGTACCAAATGATGCGGAATGAAGATTTCTAAAATTCTCATAATTGGTATCACCTATGACCAATAGTTTTTGAACTCTCTGGAGGTCAAAGGTGACATGTTGCATAATTAAACAATAACATTGTTTGTGTGTGTCAAGCATAGACATATCACGCTATAACTTAATCAGTAATTATGATAACATTACACACACTGACAGATATATACAGATAATGAAATTATTAATGTTGCAAAAGGTCAAAGTTGCATTTAGCAGAAAAGTTAAAATCACATTATTGGCTCTAATTCAAGAACGGGTTGTCATAGAAACTTGAGATTGGCACAATCTCAATCTCCTCCACAGAGGAGAGAGAGAAGCGCACTTTTCACGCACATTATTCTCTCTGTTAAACTGATTTCTATCTCCAAGTTCTGCATTCGGGTCCAGTTCTTTACATATATTGTATCAGTTTTCAAATCTTATTCAGGTTTATGGTAATTGTTCTCAGCACTTTTGAAATCCCTTTGCGTTGTATCACTTGCTTCCAAGTCACTAAACACAACCAGATTAGAAAGTCTGGATTATAAAGTCCACTGTCCACTTCTAAGTGTGCCTTATAGTCCAGATAATATGGTATATACATTGGCTCAGACTCAGCCTTTTGATTGCTGTTTGCTGACATTATAGCTTTATTATATGTAGCCTTACTGTAAAACATATTAAACATTTACTTAGTGGCTTTCCCCATCACTCCAATGTTTTTTTGTTCCTAGAGTGATGTTTTTTTTTTTTTGTGTCTTATCTGTACACTGTTGGGCCTCCGTCTCTCTTTCACTCATCAGCTCTCACAGACAGGAAGCAATTTACTAACCCCTCTCATCACTACTCCAGTTGTTCCCGTCTCCAGCACTTTGGAAAGCCATTTTGATAAATACCATGACAATTCCTATACAGCGAGCCCGCCATACCATATTAGTCTCAATATGATGGAGTGTGTGAATATGGAGCTCAAATGGAGGGCCCCCTGACTGAGTAGAGTACAGTATCCTTTAAACCCCTTCAAAAAGCAAGCATTCCCTCATGGATTCATGAAAAGAGCCCATTTATAGACATGAAAAAAAAAGCCTGTTTCAACAGACTTTAAGAGCAGCGGCCAAAGAAAACAATATGCCTGGCCAGAAAAACTCAAGTCTGTAATACACCAACTTAATTCCATTCTTTCGCATGAAAAGAGAATAAAAAGTCCAGGGCCGGCTGGAAAACTGGCTGTGTTGGAATTGTGTGCGACTGACAGAGACACTGACGTACAAAGTAGCATGTGGCACGAAAATCAGCTGGAGGCTAAATCACGCCGCAGGCTTCCGCGCTACGTCACAGCGATATGACAAGTGATTTATAGACAGCTGAGAGCCGACGCTGAAAACAGGATAGAGAGGGGAAATGGAGAGAAATGAGGAGACAGGGAAAGGAGGGAGGTGGGGGTGGAAAGTATACAAAGACAGTAATAAAGTGAGGGGGAGCGTTGGGTGCCAGTCGTCAGTCCATTTGCTCCATTAATGTGGAGAGTAACTGCCTCACTGACTGAGGGATGATGGGAAAATGGGCCCTTCCTGTAGCGTAGCCCTGGAAGTGATGGATCAGAGCGAGGACAGAGCGCACTACTGAATGGACGATTCTTCATTTTTCAACTCATCATAGACATAAACAGCGGGGGGGCTGATGGCTAAGGCTGTGGGGGGGGTCACTGGTGTAAGGAAAAGTCAAGTGCATGAATTGTTATTGTTGGGAACTGATTTCTTCTGCAGTGCTTTCACTATGGATACGTTTACATGAAGTTTTGTCATTCCAAATTATTTATTAGTCCACCAACAAACTGGTGGAGTTATGTTTATGTGTTTGTTTGTTACTTAGCAAATTTGGCTGAAATATTCAGGAATTTTTTGTTTTTTATTTCACCTTTATTTACCCATGTGTGTTCCACTGAAATCAATTATCTCTTTTTCAAGGGAAATCTGCCCAATCAGTGCATGTCTTTGGATGGTGGGTGGAAACAGGAGTACCCATAGAAAACCCACGTAGACATGAGGAGAACATGCAAACTCCACACAGAAAGGTCTGGTGTGGGAATTGAACCAGGGTCCTTCTGTCGGTGAGGCATGAGTGCCAACCACTGCACCACCGTGCTGCCCAAAGGTTAATACTGTGGTGGTATGTATGTGGAGGTATGTATGTGGGTGTGGGTATGTGTGGGGGGGTCACGTGTGAGTTTAATTTGGTTGGTAGGGGCAGATGGAATTGAACATTGAATGGTGGAGTGGGAGATGGTCTGCCTTGGCGGAGTCTGACCTCTCTGAATGCTTTTCTAGGTATCCAGTTCACATGCACAAAGATAAAACACACAACTGGACATATCCACAGACGGGCATATCCACAGACGGACATATCCACAGACGGACATATCCACAGACGGACATATCCACAGATGGGCATATCCACAGACGGACATATCCATAGACGGACATATCCACATACGGACATATCCACAGATGGGCATATCCACAGACGGACATATCCACATACGGACATATCCACAGACGGACATATCCACAGACGGGCATATCCACATACGGACATATCCACAGATGGGCATATCCACAGACGGACATATCCACAGATGGGCATATCCACAGACGGACATATCCACATACGGACATATCCACAGACGGACATATCCACAGACGGGCATATCCACAGACGGACATATCCACAGATGGGCATATCCACAGATGGGCATATCCACAGACGGACATATCCACATACGGACATATCCACAGATGGGCATATCCACAGACGGCCAAATCCACAGACGGACATATCCACAGATGGGCATATCCACAGATGGCCAAATCCACAGACGGACATATCCACATACAGACATATCCACATACGGACATATCCACATACGGACATATCCACATACGGGCATATCCACAGACGGACATATCCACAGACGGGCATATCCACAGACGGACATATCCACAGATGGGCATATCCACAGACGGACATATCCACATACGGACATATCCACAGATGGGCATATCCACAGACGGCCAAATCCACAGATGGACATATCCACAGATGGGCATATCCACAGACGGCCATATCCACAGACGGCCAATCCACAGATGGGCATATCCACAGACGGCCAAATCCACAGACGGACATATCCACATACGGACATATCCACATACGGACATATCCACATACGGACATATCCACATACGGACATATCCACATATGCCTCTTGCTGGTGCAAAAACTTATAATAAAAAACAATGACAATGACAATTTCAACAAAACATTAGTTTTGTTGAAATTGTCATTTTTCCATTAAATACATTTCTATGTGCAAGTTATATTTGGGCAATTCCAGCGTTTTGGACATGACAGAAAAAAATATTATCATAGTTCATTGTTCACATACACTGCAAAAAAGACATGAGTTATGGATGACAGGAAAACAATTGTTTTGAGGTGACGAACACTGTGAACTAGTAAATGTAATGTGAAAATGCACATATGATCCATTTGATAGAGTTCCAAGTTGAACATAAAAAAATGTTTTGAATATTTTCTATTTCATGCAGAGTCTTGGAAGGAAAATCAGTGTTATTATGGATGTGACATAATTCTGTTATGGATGTGATGCATCTGAAATACACATTCTGGAAATGAACGACTGAACCATCATAAGCCTTTGTTCATCCAAAAAACCCTCTGAATATTAGTTCAAACTTCCTCTCAGGTCTTCAATCAGATTTAGGATAACTACTGTTTTATTGATTTCAGCATAAATGTCTGGTGTAATAGCTTCTATTATTTTAACAATTTAAAATCAACTCACGTCAATTTATTTTATTTATAATTTATATGACAAATGTTAAACTTATTTACCTGGGTGAACTATAGGACTACATGATTTTAAAAAAATTATAATAATTTGCGTAATTTGAGTATCAATGGAAAAGCGACTACTGTCAAGACCAGTCTTTGTCTTGAGATCAGCCCGAGATAAAGAGGAAGTGGGTTTTACTTTCACAGCCTGTCAAAAATCCCAGTTGTGGGAATATCACTACATTGTCTGTGCATGTTTCCGTACATTTGTTAACATCATTACTGTTGTTTGACGTAAAACTCGCTGCTTCAAGTGTAGCCAATAACCTGACTCATTTCTAATTTGATATTTCTGGAGATAAAGTCGTAGCATTCTGATGGAGATGTGAGCCAATTTTTATGCAAATGTTAAAAATGAAAAAAAAAAACTGTTATTGTCATGTATAAGGCTGTGTAGGCGACACTAGCAGAGCAGGAATCTTACACTTCTTTTCTACTGCCACTGTTGGCTCGCTTTACCCACAGTTCATTTCTATACTGTGGCAGCAGTAGACCACCAGGGACCAATAGATAATATTTCTCGTATCACCTTCAAAGAGATTCAAAGCTAGCCAAAGTAATACTAAAAGTGACATGAACTCCTACAGATCACAGACTGGGTGATGTTCAATAGTCCCTGTGCCATGACATAAGTGTGTCATCATGTTACAGTGTGGGACACTGAGCCAAACTGGCAGCAACACTTTCAAAATACTGTAGAAAATCCTCCAGGAGGCTCCATGTGGATCAAACAGTCACACAATTTGGGTCTAAATAAGTAAATCAGCACTCGAACAGGGCTGGCCTACGCCAAGGCAGATCAGTTACACCCCTATGCATAGGTTACATTGAGTCTGTACATAGGCTACATTGAGTCTGTACATAGTCTACATTGAGTCTGTACATAGGCCACACTGAGTCTGTACATAGGCCACACTGAGTCTGTACACAGGCTACACTGAGTCTGTACATAGGCTACATTGAGTCTGTACATAGGCCACACTGAGTCTGTACACAGGCTACATTGAGTCTGTACATAGGCTACATTGAGTCTGTACATAGGCTACACCGAGTCTGTACATAGGCTACACCGAGTCTGTACATAGGCCACACTGAGTCTGTACACAGGCTACATTGAGTCTGTACATAGGCTACACCGAGTCTGTACATAGGCCACACTAAGTCTGTACACAGGCTACATTGAGTCTGTACATAGGCCACACTGAGTCTGTACCAGAAGCCGAACTTCCCCTAAAATTCTCCAAGGACATTGCTTCGTCTATAATGTTAAATTCACATTAAAACAATAACTCACATGGACGCTCGGCTGCTGGTCCATAGAAGCCCAGTGACTAAAATCACCAAAGTCGTCACTTCCAGGGGAGCATGGCTTTTCTGGGGGTCAAAACACCAGGTTTCTTCATGATGGAGAAAGTGTTTGAAACACATGAGGGACATTGTTGCTGTACCTAATTTGGGGAGAAAACTGGTAAACGATTCAGTCCCAAGCAGATGATACTATAGTATCCACACATTATGTTGTTTTCCCTTTCCTTCACATACAGATCTGTACATATTCCACTGGAAATAAAAACATACATTCATCATTTTGCAACTCGTTCTATCCATTCAATCATTTAGTCAGGGGTGTTAAAAGTACTCACATTCTGTACTGAAATAGAAGTACAGCTACTTATGTGAAAAAATATTCTGGTAAAAGTAGAAGTACTGATTCAACTCATCTACTGAAGTAAAAGTAATTTCTCAATTACAAAAGTAGAATGTATTTTTTTTTCCCATGAATGCAATAATGTTTGTTTAACCAGGAAAAATATGAAAAGTTGGTAACACTTTATAATACCTACACACAATTGACTATTTATTAACCATTTATAAATGGGTTGTTCATTATGTATTAACCATTTGTTACCTATTTGTTAAAGATGAATGTAAAATTAGATTATTTTTAACCAACAGGTGCAGTGTTTGTATATCTGCTTTACAGGTAAACAAAGAAACAGTTATAAACACTGCACCTGTTGGTTAAAAATAATAAAATTTTACATTTACACTAGTATGAACCTTTACAAGACATTAACAAATAGGTAACAAATGGTTAATACATAATGAACAACCCTTTATAAATGGGTAATAAATGGTTAATACATAGTGTGTGTAGGTATTATATTAAGTGTTACCGAAAACTTTCAAAAGTATCAAAATTAAACCCTTTAAAAGTGACTTACTGTGTAGAAATTGTGTTTAATCAGGTCACTGTACTCAGTTTTGTGGATATGGGCAGGAAATTTAGGAAAAATGAAGAAAAAAAAAGTAACAGTTGAGATAAAAAGTCATGAGAGTTTTAAAATGGTGATAAAAAAATGCATAGTTTTAAGATAAAATGTTACAATTGTGAATTTAAAAGTCAAAATTGTGAGATAAAAAGTAAAAAATTGTGAGATAATAGTCATATAACTATAATATATGAAATCACAGTTTCTCTCCTCCACTGATTTTTCCCTCTGAAGACATTTATTTTTCATACTGTCACATCTGTTTAGTTTGAAAAAGTAACACATCTATTCTGAGAATGTAAAGACTATAAAGTACAGATATTTATACAAAAATGTAGGGAGTAAAAGTAAAAAGTTTCCAGAAAAATAAATACTCAAGTAAAGTACAGATACTTAAAAAAATCTACTTAAGTACAGTAATGAAGTATTTTTACTCTGCTTTTAGTTAATTCATTCATTTAACTATAGTTCATTCATTTTTGTCGTACTAGGTATAAATAGCAATGGCCAACATTGTCGATGTGCTTTTGGTGAAGTGAATTATCAGTCTGTCATATGAAGAGAGAGTGAGAATAAAACAGCAAAGCAGACCAAAGCCCAAGCTTGATCTGGTTCAGAAGTCAGGGAAAGGTCATAACAGGTCTTTGCAGGTCTCTTGGTATGAAAAGGTGAACTTGTTGACTAGGTCTCCTGTAACAAATAAAATGTACTGTTGTGACCATGCCTTTTGATGGAAGTTTAGTTTGGTCTAAAGCAGAGTTTGGGGGTCCCGGTGAATTTTGATAGGGTTACAAAAGGCATGAAAAGAGTAATGGGCATGTTACTTCATGTGCAAGACTGAGGGGTCTGGGGAGGGTCAGGGTGGAACATGCAATCAATGAAGGTGCTCGTATCAAGTTTACAAAGCACAATGAAACAGTCACTGAAAACGGGGCCTTCCTGAAATGTTTGATTGGTGTTACTTCATTACTTGGCCATCGACAACTGTCATTCAGGGGGTGCAATGAAAGTAGTGAATGAGACAATAAGGGGAATTACAGAGAATTTACAGAGACATTAGCAAAATATTACACACTGATTTCTTGTATGTCTCACAAAATGATCAATGCACTCGCTGCAGCTATTTCTTTTTTTTTTCTCTCTCGTTTTCTTTTTTTTTTCTCTTTTTTCTTCTTCTCTTCTTTTTTTTCTTCCACAGGGATTGTAGATAATGTTATTTTTTTTTAAAAAAAAACAAGAGAGAGAGAAATATAACAACAATGCTATTAATAATTTGTAATTTTTTTATTACTATTTCTGATGAGATAACAAGTGAAGTTCAGACTGCTCCCTTTTTGCTTGGCATGTGGATGAAACCACAGACATATCCTGTCACGCCCAAATGTCTGTCATTGTTCTCTATGTAGATAGGGCAGGTGAAATTCAGGAGTGTTTTATGGGTTTTTTTGATGTCTCAGAGGGTTGGGATGCTCAGTCTGTGTTTGAGGTTTTAGAGCTGAGTGTGCAAAATTACAATTACAAAAGAAAAACTTGTGGCACAAACATATGATTCGTTCCAAGACCCCCAATACTACCCCTCAAATCCTTTAAAAATGATTAAAAAAAAAAAAAAACGTTACAGATTTTGTATGAAATATGTGTTAAAAGAAAATGTAGATTTAGATTTTAGCCCGTCCAGGCTAATGTCATTGTCCAGGACAGAAGAGTTGAGCCAAGTCTAGGTGAGAATGAGGATGCATCAGTCTGGTGGATCATGTTTGGTGTTTAAATACAGCTTCAGGTAGTACAGTTTGTTTTCCAGTGAGTGTAGGTTGGTGAGCAGGACTGATGGAACATAAGCCACATTGAGTCAGAACGGGTTAGCTCTTATCTTAACAGCCGCGTTTCTGCTTCCTCTCGTTCCTCTGTTTTGGGGGGGGGGCGTAGCAGACCGAGGTTCTGTAGGTTCCGAGGTTCTGCATCTCCGGGCTTGTGGAGTCCAAGTTTTTAACAATTTTGCTTAAGCTGATGATAGTCTGCAGGTCATATACTCTTCTTGCACTGTTCATCTGAACTTTTGATACTAAAAACGTTGGTCTAGGTGGAGAAATTACCGCTAAAGTGTCTGTGTTACCAGGAGACACAGCAGCCGCAGCCAAACACTCGGTTTACTGTCATTTTCGAGTACGTACTGTAATAGTTTAAATGAGCACACTGGGGAAAAAAATTGAGGAAACAACAGTATGAATGAGGGTCAAAGGGTAACGAAAAGCATCATGGGTAGCTCCCTCATAGTCAATGGGATGCTACATACAGTACATATGTGACATATTTACGTACATTATGTAGTTATGTATAGTAATGTACATACAGTACTGTATTTATGTCTCGGAGGTTTGAGTTTCCTTTTGTAAATAGAATTGCCTTTCGTAATCAGAGACTAAAATTGAGGCAAAGGTTTTTCGTTACTTGGAACATTCATTAGAGGGGTCTTTCGTAAGTAGAGGTACCACTGTACTTCTAATCCACAAAGTAGGATAAGTGGAATAAAGATATGTCATATTGAAGCTTGATTAGAACTTATTTAATAGAACACAAAGAAGTGTAAAGGGTTCATTTATACTTTTATTATACAGATATTTAAATCTATATCCAGACGCTAACATTATATAATTAACATTGGAGTTAACATGAGGGTTACCGTCACTATTTGTAATGTGTATAAATTGACACTATCCTGGCAGGGGTGGGGTGTGGGGGAAAGCGAGGCCTGGTGGTCTGCCAGGTTTATAATGCACTGGAAGAAACACTTGAAATTCATTAAACAAAACCATGAAATGTAGAGGAACGCTTAAAAAATAGTATGAGCACCTTCTGGATGTGGTGCAAGTAGGAGCGTATGATGGTGCAAACCCTTTCTATTGGCAACGTGAAATATGCAATCATAGCTGGCTTTGAAACTACAGCTGTTCCAGAAATCTGAGATGTGAATAATAGATGTAATTGGAGATTGTTGTCAATTTTTCAAGTAACTGACAAACACATCATAGATGATTGTTCTCAGACAGGGGCCTCTGAGGACAGATCGCCAACATGACTCCTTCAGTGGAGCTGAGGGTCAATTCCAGTCGTGAAAACACCCAAGGAGAGCGATGGCTGTTTAGTAATGAAAGCTGTTCTCTGGGGAGACGTTCAGGCTCATCCGTTCAAAAGTCACACACTGACATTTGGTTTAGAGAAAGTTTGTAAGGTTTAGGTCACAGCTGTAAAGGCACCCGCTGACATGATTGGTTGAGCGTAAGATCTAAGGAGGAATTCATCAAACTCCGCAGTTGTTGGATGGCATCGCAAAGTCGTTTTTCAAAAACTCGTCCCAGGTCTGTTATCTGCAGCTCCTCAGACGTTTTGCTTCTGTCTGTCTTTGGTTTTGAACTTCACCACCTACAGCTAAACTCTTAAGATCTGGTTTCTCACTTTCCTTTTGTGCACAGGGATTTCCCCAACTTCTTATTCCAAACCATAATGAATCTAAATTTCCTCTTTAAAGCCAATCCATCTTCTGACTTAGTGAACATCAACCACTCGCATCAGACGGCAAGATACAACAAGAACTCAGCTTTGTTAAAGGAGAGAGAAAAAAAAAAAAAAAAAAAAAAACAACATGCAAAAGTATTTTCCTAATTGAGCCACTTGAGGCAAAGTGTGTCAGAGCTGAAATCCATCACGCTGATTGCTGGCCTTGTCTGCGTGGAGCCGCATGGGGGTGGCGCTGCTGTGTGAGGTTGGTTGGGGTTCATGTGGTTTTGAATTGTGGGACCTCAGGAGGGAAGTCCTCACAGAGCAAAGAGCAGCTCATTACCTCCGTTAGTCATCAGCCCCACTGTCTGTCGTGGATGATAAATGAGCGGCTCGTCCTGTGTGGCGGTGACGGCCATGTGGCACCGGGTCAACCCCACATCCATCCAGGGGCTCAGACACCAGGGAGGCCCAGGGCGCTTTCAAAAACACCCTCCAGTGGCTGAATGTACAGTCTTTTCTGTGAGAAGCTGTGTGAAAGGTTAACATGACTCCTGTGGGTACAACTACTCATCCCACTAAACAAAGCTCTGTGGAGTTTGACAAATGCACCACTGATTTTAACAACTAACTGCAGGGTCGTTCCTAGCTTTTTGGAGGCCCTAAGCAAGATGCTGTTTGGGGGGGGGGTAGTTTGTTACACGAAAGCTGTGTTTTCATGACATGGTATTGACTCTCCTTGATACTACTCGGGGACCACGTACTGTTCCTTGAGAGAATTTATATACAGATACTATTGTACCTGGATGTTAGGGCTGCACGATATTGAAAAAAACTGACATTGTGGTTTGTTATTTTTAACCCTATGATATATATTGCAATATGAAAAAAAAACTGGAATTTTCATCAGAAATGAATCCTTTGAATAGAATAGACTTTTATTGATGCTGCCATCTAACAATGAGTGACAAACATATTATTTAACATTTTATTCAATGTTTTACAATAAAACTGTAAAAAAAAAAAAGATTAAAATAAATAATAAATAAATAAGAGCAGCTCTATATCAAAGTCCTGAGTGGTCCTCAATCCATTGTTTGATAAAGAGAAAATAAGTAAATAGGCTTTAATAAAACAATTTTGAAAATTAACAAATAAAATAACAGCAGCTTTCAATCAGTTTTTTTTTATCTCGTATGTAAAAATATTAGCACTTTGCCAGTTGCCGTAGTGATTTATGACGTACAATTTGTAATAAGAACTTCAAGTTTAACTTTTAGACCTTTAGTTGCACAACTTCTTGATTCTTTAAAATCAATGCAACAGCACATAGTCAAATGTGTCTTTGAACTTAAAGATTAAGATAAACTTGAATATTTTAGCTAAATTTATTTATATATTTATTCATTTGAGATAAATATACAATTGATTTATTGGAGAAAATGGTTGGATGTTTTTGTTTTTTTAAGTCATGTGGGTCAATTTGTGACGGTCTCTAAACTCCCCAGTAGAGGAAGTAGGTGTCCACTCCTCAAGCTGCTCAACTGGGGTAAGGATGAGTGGAGAAGGTGGACATGTGTCAAACATAAGACGTCAAACTGCCGGTCCTAAAGGCAGGAGCTCGACCGGAGAGTTGGTTAATTTATAGTACTCCACATCTGACAGTTGTGTTTTAACTTCTTTGGATTTCTCGTACAGCTCCGGGATGGCAACTTGAGAAAAAATCCTGTGTGACGGTATCACATACCATTTGTCAAGTGAGGTGATAATCTTTTTAAAGCCATCTTTTGAGACAGTTTAGTTTAATCAGTCAGTCAAGTTGCTTCAGCAAACTGATGAAGAACTAATGTGATTAGTGGGCCGCCCCATGCAGTCTACATGCACAGTGGAATTAAATGAGTTCACGTGACTCCAGTATCGCACGGTCTGCAATGTGACCATTGCATCACGATGGCGATGCTCAAACATTAAATTGTGCAGCGCCAACAAGCATATGCAATTTTTTTCCTAATTAGCCACCAACGACAGAAATGTCTCAACCTTCATGACAACTATAGTATAGTTTTACGTAATGACATCATTGTGAATGAATTTGACTGCTCTGTTTACTGCAACTCCAAATCTATTTTTTTTTTAAATGGTGGTTTGAAATACATTCCACTGGACTTTCTTACATCTTTGGCTCATTCTAAGACTGATATATTCAACCATACATGGAAACCTTACTTGGACAATAGAGGTGGACATGTGTCCACAATTCTGTCACAAGCTTACATCAACTCTTAAATATATTCTCCTATACCTGATTTTACAAAAAAAAAATTCTTTGCTACCCACTTTTTGTTACTGTAGAAAATAAAACTAATTATATTGAAATAAAACAATAAGTAAAGTTTAAATAAAACTGAAGGAAGAAAAAGGGGCCAATTTCAAAGCTGTTCTAATTTTATTGTGTATGTATGTACATATATATATATATATATATATAGCATTTTATGTATTATTATAATTTCTTTTATGTATATATATATTTATTATTATATTATCATCATCCATGTTCTATTTTAAGTGATGCTGCTGAGCTGATGTGTTGCATTGTTAAGGGGAAAAACATAAACATATTGGGGAAAAATTGTGGTAGCATGTTGATAACGTAATGATGCAGAGACAACCCCATCAATCAGTATCTATGCTGTTTTACACATCACATTCTAGTATCACTAGAACCTCAGTGGAGTCAGTACCAAAAATCTAGGACTGGATACCAGGGGACCGGTTCCTTTTTCATAGTGAAAACACAGCATTCTGCTCCATTTATAAACCTGAGCAGCATCAACATGAGGAAAAACTGTGACCAAACTGATGAGAGGGTGATGTTTTACCCTCTGGGGAAACCAAAGAGACACCACACACTAATTTCAGGACAAACACAGTTGATTTATTCACTGCCACTTACCTTTAAATACTCCAAAAACATCAATTAAATAGAGAATCAAAGCATACCAAGTAGTGAGAGACACTGCCCTGATTAGCCGTGGTGTGTTCAGGTCCGATTCGTTCACAGATCCAGTGGGTTCAGGTCCAGTGTCAAGGACCCAAAGGCAGACTCATTGGGGTGATGTGAAAAGGCTTTTTATTGTGCACAAGTCAGGGTTGCAAATAGAAGAGAACAGTTCAAACAAGGTAGACAACAAACACTGTTCATAACTCACAAACTGAGACTGCATTTAAAGTCCATCATCAAAAACAGTCCAGAACAGGAACTGGAACCAACAGGTCTGGTTGACTGGGAGCTGGAGATATCTGTGAGAGAGAGAGCTGAGCCAGAATTACAGTGACAAAGTGACAGCGTTTCCATTACAGTTTTTCACAAAACAATATCGATATTCCTAAAATTTCTATATATTTGCGCTTTGAATGTGTTTCCATTGACGGTTGTTCGAGGCAGGAGTGTTTTAACTATTGTGAAATATCATCCCACGAGATTTCACTGCTGTCACCTTCGGAGCTTTGGATTGGCACCTTGACACCATTAGCATGAATGAATCGGCTAATTCTCTCATCAGTAAAAGTGACTGGCGAACTCTTTAAAGGCACTAACATGTAAAACAAACCACCTGTCTCACATTATAAGGGTCTGTACATGTGGTCTCTACATTGTAAGACCGTAATATTCATTGGAAATATGCTTTAGATGTGCTTAAATGACAACCGCGAATTAGCATGTAATAGCATTAGCACAAATAAATCGGCTAATTCTCTCATCCATAAAAGTTCCTGGCGAACTCTTTAAAGACACTAACATATAAAACAAACCAGCTGGCTCACACTAAAAGGGTCTGCACATGTGGGCCCTACATTGTCAGGCCGTGATAATAAGTGTAAATATGCTCAGCACTTAACAACAACAACAAATTATACATGCATGTAGTGCTTTTTCCACAGTTGTTGCACTTGACACTTAACAGAACAGAGAAAATATTTCTCTGCAAAAAAAAACCCCAACTTAAATATTCAAAAACTAACCTTAACTGTGTCTACTGTAGGAATCACCCTGATCATCACTCTAAAAAATTCTGGCGTCTCAGCAGCCAATGGTTGTTATGGTTACAGCGACTGCGGCTGTCATTCTCAGTCCGAGAGAAGTGATCATGTGACCATGTACGTAATATCCTGTGATATATTGGAATATCGAAACGTCTGAAAAACCACCTCATGAAAGCGTGAAAACTTTTTTATCGATATTTGAGTGGGTTTTTTTTTCGAAATGCAGGTGTTTCCATTACCAGTTTTTTAGAGCGATATTTACCTTTTGCAAATTTCCAAGGGTAATGGAAAGGCAGCTAGGGAGAGCAAGAAAGAACAGAACTGAAATAGTGTGAGGTGATGAGCACAGGTGTGTGGGAACTAATGACAACCAGGTGAATAGAATGAGGAGACAGAGGACAGACTGTAGAGTAGGGATGACATCTGGATTCCTTCACAGGGTTAGGGTCCAGTTCACTCAGGTCTGGTTGGTCTGACCTGGATTGGTGTCACCCGGATTGTTCAGTTGACCCGGTCGACAGCTGTGACGCTCATTACTCGTCCCACTTTGATTCTGCAGCTGAATTTTTTTCATCTCCGCCTTTGTCTCTTTTTCTGGTTCCATTTCATTCTCATCTTCTCTCTCATTCTTTGGTTCTGCTTTTACATCCAACCACATAAGTCCAGTTAGGGACCACCATGGACCTCTAGAGAACCAAAAATAAAAGTATAACATTTCAAGTCTTTTGATGGAGTGACCTGGTTTTGGAAACAAAGCTGGTCTGGATCTACTAGCTTTAGCAGTTAAATCTAATCTAATCTGTTTATTAACTCCACCAAGGAGGTTATGTTTTTTCCAGAGTACTTGTCTGTCTGTCTGTCTGTTAGGTAGCAAGATAACTCAAAACCTTATGGACGGATTTTGATGACATTTTCAGGGTAGGTTGGTAATAGGGGGATCTCGTGTCTGGTGCTTTGGTGGTGATTGGGGGGGGGGGGTCCCACCTTACCTTGGCTGAGGTCTGCGCTTTTCTAGTTAGTTAGTTAGTGTTAGTTAGTTTAGAGTTCCCAAATGTTGACATTTTGTTCACTCAGCACTAAACTTGTAGTTTTACCTGATGTCAGAAGCTGAAACTGTCAAGTTCAGTCAGAGAAAAAAACAAACATTTACACAAAATGAGGGATGGACAGGGTTTGGCACTTGAACTCTTCAAATACTGTAGTTTAACTGTCAGAATTTCTATTTTTTAATTGTAAGTAAAGAAGATTTATTATCATTTGACAAAGAAGAAACAAATCAGTCCAACACCAGACCTTCCTGTGTGGAGTTTGCGTGTTCTCCCCGTGGCTGCGTGGGTTTTCTCTGGGATCTCCAGTTTCCTCCCACCATCCAAAGACATGTACTGATAGGTTAATTGAATCAGAATTCTTTATTTGTCACGTGTGGATGAGCATCCACAGTGAAATGGAAGCAAGACTCCCTTAAAACTGTGCAAAGATGCAAAATAACTATACAAATATAACATTATACAAAAATATACAAGATAAGAAAGACTAGAATAAGTAAAATATAAAGTAAGAAAGTAAAATATAAATAAGAATATAGAGAAAAATATTAATAAAAATATAGCCTGGACATAATATAAATATCTACATGGATATACATATTACAATATACTGAGTGTTGATGGTTGGGGTAGATGAGTGGGTAGTTGGGGGCTTATGTGGTGGGTAAGGAGTTCAATGTCCTGATGGCCTGGGGAAAGAAGCTCTGTCCTTAGTCTCTCAGTTTTTGTCCTGCAGGACCAGAGGCGTTTACCTGCTGGCAGCCACTGAAAGAGTTAATCTAAATTGTCCATAGGTATGAATGTGAGAGTGATTGTTTGTCTATATATGTTCATCCAGGGTGGACCCCGCCTTCACCCATTGTAGCTGGATTAGGCCCCCAGTGACCCCTGTGACCCAAGTGAGGATAAAGTGGGTTTAGATGACGAGATGAGAAAAGAAATCAGTTTGGGCTGTACAGTCATCTGCTAAAATTCCCTATGGGTCGATCACTTAGTAGAAATAGATGTGTTTGATAATTGATAATGTCTAATTCACACAGAGAATTACAGTGTTCTGTCACCTGCCTATTATTGATGGGATCACCTCATGCAACATTTGTTTTTCATCAAACTTTTGTTTCCACCGTTTGTTTTTTTTTCGGTACAGACTAACCACTAAAACAGCTGCGTGGAAATGCAATTTGTGTGGACGGTGTGTGTCGGACAGGGTTAGGGTTAGACACCAGTGTCATCACTATAATCAAGCAAACTTACAGAAAAGCTGTGAAAAACATATTTCCCACATGTGCTCAGTGAACACACTCATCAGCAGACGTATAAATCCTCTGTTAGGTCACGTCTACAGTGGTGATAACTGTTCTGTCCCTGAGTGTCCCAGCTGCTACACAAATGACCACATGGACTTTAACTCACCTCATATTTTATTTTATATTCACTTATTACCCCGCCCAAAGTGGAGGCAATGGGTATTACTTATAGTTAGTTATTTTTTTGTTTGTTTTTCAGAAAATTTACACAAAAACTACTCAACCGATTTCCATGACATGTTCAGTAAAGGTGAGGTGGTCTAGAATAGATCCCATAAAATGTTGGTGAGAGTGGCACGGTGGTGCAGTGGTTAGCACCCGTGCCTCACAGCAAGAAGGACCCTGGTTCAAATCCCACACCAGACCTTTCTGTGTGGAGTTTGCATGTCCTCCTTCTGTCTGTGTGGGTGTTCTCCAGTTTCCTCCCACCATCCAAACACATGCACTGATAGGTTAACTGGTTAATCTAAATTGTCTACAGGTGTGAATGTGAGAGTGATTGTTTGTCTATATATGTTCAGCCCTGAGATGAACTGGAGACTCATACATTATAGCTGGATTAGACCCCAAGTGACCCTAGTGAGGATAAAGTGGGTTCAGATGATGAAGACAAAAACTTTGATAAATGAAGGTCAAAGATCAGGGTCACCAAAATGTTCACAATGATAACAGGACAAATAAAGAATATTCTTTTCATTCATGTATACTCACTTTAGCATAAGGCTTCTTTTTGCTCTAGGTCAAAAGTCAACATAAAGGAGAAAACTGAATCTTGTATATAACTTTTGAAATCAAAGATACTGGTCTTTCAATTCTATATGTGTATAGATTTTGATCTTTTGTTGATACAAGAGGTCAAAGGTCACTCAGTCAATACCTAAAAAAATAAGTAAAATGGACAATAACAGAAAAACCAATGGAGATAGAGACTTTCCACTACATGGTACTGGCCCTACTTGATTACCAGGAACTATTTCTTGAGAGCATTTCCATACAGATACTATCATACCTGGATGTCATCGTCAGGTGCCATCAACCTAATGTTGATTTTTTTCATCAGCCACTAAAGACAGAAATGTCTCAACTTGCACAATTGACCACAGTGTAGTTTTGCGGAATGATATCATTGTGTTGCAGACTGAATGTAACTCACTGCTGTTTATTGTAATTCAATTTTTTTTTTAAATGGCTAGTCACACATAGATTGACAATTGACTCCACCAATCAGTGTCTATGCTATGACACATCACATAGTATCGCTGGAACCTCAGTGGAGTACATACCAAAAATCTAGGTATGAAATCTGGGTATGATGGGACCAGGTCCTTTTTCATAGTGGAAATTCCCATGGGAACAAGTCTGTTAGTCAGGTTTCTATCCAGTCCTGATCATTTCACTCCATTAAGATCTAAACTGTTTGAGTGGTTCAGGGTTTTGTTGTGCCTGGGACCACCTCTTATTTTTTGTTTTTCATGATATTATTTGGCAGATTTGCAGTTATAAATTTGCCATGCACAAGTTTGTTATTTGACCAGACATTCCTGTTCCACACTAATTCATGGATATCTCCCAGGCAGGGTGTGTGTTTGTGTGTGTTCGAGGCGGACTCGTCATTCTTGGTTGACTGACGTTGATTTGAGCTGAAGTGGTCTGACTGTGGCTCACTATGAGGGAGGTATGGCACCGAGTCCAGACTGAAGCTTTGGCAGAGCCGAGCTGAAGGGATGTCACGGCCCTCAGACTCTCACACACAAACACAAACATCCATATCCAACAGCAGCGGAGCATGAATGGGCATTCAGCTCCAGCCAGCAGTATGAAAACAAGTCAAAAGGAGGAAGAGGACGAAAAGGGGGAGGATGAAGATTGGGGCCAAAAGAAACACGGTGGGCTTCTCCTGTCCTGATGAGCACCCCAGGCAAATATTCTGCGAATGAGAGCATGTTATTGTGAGGTGGGGTGGGGGGTGGGGGTACTTCCATTTCACACTGCATCGGAGAAAGAGGAGGAGGAGAGGTGACACGTCCATGATGTCATAGAAGATGAAGGGTTTTGAATGAGTTTGAGTGTGCAGAAGAGGATGTGTGTCGCTCTGCTTCTTCTATTAGTGTAAAGCAACGATTGTTCATCTTTTCTGCTTCAGGAATCACCACAAATCAAAATGAAGCACATGCACTTTGTAGCACATTTTTCACATCCTGCAGATTCTCTGTTAATATTCAAGGTTCATTTCATCCTTGGTCCAAACCCACCGTAGTTACAAGTGTGTGATGTCTACGCGCAAAAACGTGGAGGTCAGTACGTGGTGAGTGAGGCGGGGGGGTTGAAAGCCATGGTGGTTTTTGGAAAGAAACTGTTCTTCAGTTTGTTTGTTTGTTTGGTTGTTGTGGCTCTGCTGCACCTGTAGCTCCTCCCTGAGGGCAGCAGGTCAAACAGGTAAGTGTCCTCCATGATGTTTGGTACTTTATGGAGACAGTCAGGGAGGAGAGAGGGTGGCCCATGATCTTCTGTGCTGCCTTTCCCACCCTCTGTACCCCCCCCCCCTCCTGCAATGGTGCAGTTCATATACCACACTGGAATGTCTGTGAGCAGACTCTCCATGGATGAGCGATACAAACTCAGCAGCAGGGTGGGGTTGAGCTCCTACTTCCTGAGGACCCTCAGGAAGTGTAGCCGCTGCTGAGCCTTCTTAATGATCACTGAGATGTCTGTCCAGGAGATGAGGACCAGTGGAGAACTTTCAATGAGGCACACCCAGGCAATTGCCTAGGGCCCCCATCAAATCTGGGACCCCCAATCTGACCAGCCCAGCCACGGTAAAAACAAAAATAAAACTCTGCCAAGGAGGTATTAATTTCAGGTCCGTTTGTCTGTCTGTCAGCAGGATTACACAAAAAGTTCTGACCAGATTTTGATGAAACTATCAGGAATGTTAGATAATGGGTCACGGAAGAACCCATTACATTTTGAACAGTGAAGGTCAAAGGTCAAGGACACACTAAAGGTCAATAACGAAAACCATTTTGACGCCATACCAAGCCTTGGTGGAGGGTCTGTTGTCTCTGACTGCCTTGTTAGGGACCGAGGCTGCAGGGTCGAGGCCCTGCGGGTGTGTAAGTGTGTAAGATTTTTCTCAGTTCGTGGAATAAAAGCTCCGAAGTTGATCTAAAAGTAACAATTCACAGTTCACATGGACAGCACGCACATCACACAAGCGCATTTTTTTTACAGTCTTTGCTAATATAGATAGCAAACTCTGCAAGGACCCTTCTATTGGGTCCTTGCAGGGTTTAGTTATTGTTTTGGAGTCTGTTGTCTTTCTTTATCTTATCCTGTGGCTCCAGTCTGTTCTTCTTCGTCTACACTGTCCTTGTACCAAGGCTAAACCTGCTGCTCGTGTCTCCATCTTTACAATAATAATCCTGTGACCTGGTGTAGACCCAGCTAACTTACATTTAACCCCAATAACTAATGAACTATCAGTGACATCCCATTCGTAAACCATAGTTGAACGTGCACTGTAAGAATAATTAAAGATATTCAGTTGTGAATACTTAAAGTTTCAGAAATAGTACTACTAACTCAAATGTATTCAGTTCCTTTAATATGTTTTTCTTTACAAGTACTTCCAACTAATATATTTTTATTAAGGGGAACTATTGTGGATATAAGTGACCATATGTAACCCAAATCATGTCCAATGATAACTTAAATACAGTGGGGTTCACTCTGTAGCTATCCTCTATGATCTGAAACTATTCAGTGAGTGGTCAGACTTCAGATGGGTATATATTTTAGAACGTTTAATGTTGCAAAAACACAAAGAAAGTTAGATCCTCAATAAAGAAATGGAAGGTTTAGTAGAGGTTATGGTGCTATAAACAAAAGAAAAAACCCCTCAATAAATAAATAAATACATTTTAAAAAAGACGGTTACCACAAAGCAAATTTGCTTAATTTCCTAACAAATACATATAGTTTGGTACCCAGGGACCCACAGTGATAAAAGAAAATAGACTTACCCACAGAGGGCACCTTAAATTTGAAATGTCCAAATACACTTGTGGCCACACTCAAAACAAAAGACTAGCATGTAACTCAAAATACCTGCGCAGGTTTCAAACATAATAATAATAATAATAATAATAATAATAATAATAATAATAATAATAATAATAATAATAATAATAATAATAATCTTTATTTGTATGGCACCTTTCATACAAACACTGTAGCCCAAAGTGCTTCACATTAAAAATTAAATTACAATTTTAAAACAGGGTGAAATAAAAAATACATTAAAATTTGATTGCACAAAATTATAACAAGATAAACTGATTATACATACATTATACAATGTAATAGTCAGTATTTATAAAATAAAACCCCAAAAATAAATAATTACAGGCCTGTTAAATGTCTTTTTTTCTTTCCAAAAAATGTCCTTTACTCACGGTACCGTAGTTTCAGTCTTCGCTGTTGAACCGAAAGAGAGAAAAGAAAAAAAAAACAACTCTAGGCACGTCACACAAGATGACCGGAAAGATGGCTGACGACTCCGCTCTCTCGTCGCTGGAGGAACCTCTGGCTGCTCGGTAGCCAGCAGGTGCTAACAAGTTTAGCTCACTGTACACAACGGGTGATACTTTCTCAACCCCAGAAATGGTGACCCAAAAAGATTACACTCAGTGGAAACATGTTCCCTGAACCGCTCACTGTGGTAAATACTCTCTTTGACTTGTATGGTTTACATCAGGGGTCTCAAACATGTGGCCCGGGGGCCAAATGCGGCCCGCCAAAGGTTCCAATGTGGCCCGGTTATAGTGCAAAAAATAAATTAGGAAAATGTTTATACTTATAAACTATCCTGTAAGAATAAAATTTGAAAAACCTGAACAAATATGAATAACCTGAAATTTCTAAAGAAAAGCACAATTTTAACGATTTAGTGTCTTTGTAGTAGATCTAATCCATAACATGTGTATATGATTAACTGAGGCATAATTCTGTTAGAATTACACATATTTTTCTTGAGATATTTCAGTTTTTTCAGGTTATTCACACCTTTCTTGTAGTTATTATGCTAATATTTTACTGGTTCGGCCCACTTGAAATCAAATTGGGTTGAATGTGGCCCCTGAAAGTCATGAGTTTGAGACCCCTGGTTTACGTAAACCTCCTCCTACTACATATTCTCACTCTCTCTTTGCTGCGGCACCGACTAGCTTGGAGAAAAAAAAACCCCAAAACAACACAACCATGTGCAGCTGTTCTCGTGAGTATTCACCACACCTTCCTCTACTTCTTCCGGTGCAATAGCTATGTTTTTTTCTCATCTCCAAACCTATGAACTCCCCCCTTTTTAACGCATGCAACTTTTTCATTTTGATTTGATTTGATTTATTGGTAAAAAGACAATGCAAATAAAAATTACATTAAAAATGTACAGGGTAGCACAAAAAAAAGGGATAAAATACACTTGTTTCCATTTTGACCCTAAATAGTATGACTCAGCATGACAGACAAGTAAAAAACGGTACAATAATTTAAAAAAAATAACAATTCACAGTGTCAATAGAAAATGAACATAATGCCTCAGCTTAATAAAATTAATAATCAACTAAACAAAGGAGTAATAATACTGCAGCAAAAACACAGAAAACTGTAACGTGATGTATAAATGGTGAATAATAATAATAATAATAATAATAATAATAATAATAATAATAATAATAATAATAATAATAATAATAATAATAATAATAATAATAATAATGTCAGAAGAGAAATAATAATAGACAAGCACCATTGAAAAAATGTAATATCACAATGCAAATAAAAAATTATAACAGAAAGGGAAAGCTAATGAAATTAATCACAATATTTAAAATAATATTGTCAATGAACTGAAAATGAATTAAATAGCACCATGAGGCAGAAAACTGGAAAACAAACGAGCTGTAAAATTCTAACTAAATTGATAATAATGTAACTGAATATATGCAAAAGCAAAGTCAATTAATAATAAACTAATTGACTAGCATGTTGTAGGTCCACTTGATTGAATAAAAACTCTTTAACCCTGTTCTTAAAATTGCACTTGCCTTGTAATCTCTTAATATCTTCCAGACCTTTGCCCCAGTGAAGAAGAAGGATGTGACTCCACAGGATCTGACCTTCAGGACGACCAGGGAGTGAGGACCGGACCTGTGTATGTAGAAGTATTTTAACTTATACATACACTGTCCAGTATAACACACTTAATGTTACTTTTTTCCATTTTCTTCTAATGTGATGCACTTTTATATCCACTACATGTAAACAAATCACTACACCATTGTAAATGTTTAACACTTGAAAAATACATGAATTGTATCATACAGACATTAGACCATATAGGTCTTACTAAAATAAGTCATTTAAACAGAGTGAGAAGAAAACATGGGTGTCACACCTGTGGGGGATGGGGGTGTTGCGACACCCCCACTTCTCCACCCAGATGATTTCATACCCTCCACTTTTTCCTGAGTTTATATATTGTATCGTTACTGGATCCAGGAAATGAACGGAGAGTTGGTCTCACCTACTTTTTATTTCAGGATAAACAGTTACTGTCGTCACAATCACACCAAACAAACATCAATAACATTTCGGGGCCCAGGCGGCACAACAGCATATGCAAATGAAGCGCACCTCAGTTCATCGTTAATGTAAACAGCTCTTCTTCGTGGTGTTAACAAACAGTTATTAACCAGTAAGTAATGAGAAATGTTACTGTTGTTAAACTAAGTTAAATAAACTATGTCTTGTTCTGTGACATTTACCCTAAGACAGTGGTTCTAGAACTTTTTTCACTGATGTTCCCCCTGAGGAACATATTTTTAGTCGTCTCCCCTGACACGGACAAAACATTTTTGTAAGAAAAAAAGAGGAACAGTGTCTGTAAAATCAGTGTCTGATTTATTTAAATCCAAATTTATATCAGTTTTTTATCTCAGAATTTTTACTTTTTATCTCAGAATTTTTTACTTATGATTTGAATAAATATTGAATTGAGGAAAAACAAATTTTTGTCATTTTTTTTGGCCATATATTACTTTTTTAATATAAAAATTTAACCATTAATGGATAATTGCTCGTTCATTTTCCGATAATATATTCAGAATATTTTGCTCATTTGCCACAACCTAGAACATTCCCACATTTTAAATGGCTGTGACGTCCCTGGAAGAAAAGAAAAAGAACAAACCTCAGTATCACATAAGTTAAAGATGTCATTCCATGGTTATTTCATTAATATTACTGTGTTCTCCATTGTTATTGAATACATTGTGTGTTAGTTCTATTTAAAAAAAAATAAAATTTTATAATAAAGGAAAAGAAAAAAATTTAAGAGCTTCCTACCATATTTTAATATATATTTATTTTTGTTTTATTATTTATTTTTGTCAGTAAGGGAAATTTAATGGTTTCCTAAAGTGCAATATATTTCACCCTTTAGCCTGTTTATGCAGAAGGAAACTTTTATGGAGCTTTTTGAATTGAACCAGATTTTTAGCAGCTTTGATTCCATCATTGAGGCACAAGTTTACACCTTTACTCCTGGAGACACACATACTTTTTAAAGTTGCGCGGGAATACAGGGTTTTAAAATGAGCATTGTTTTCCTTCTCGTGTGCAGAGCATCGTTTGAATATTTGCTGGTAGAATTTTCTTTTTAACTTTAAACATTAGCATTAGTTTTATCAGGGGAAAATGTATTATAACTAAAGTGATTATTAATATCTTAATATCTACTTTTACATTTCACAAATACATCCACGGGGCCAGACTAGATCCTTTGGTAGACCGGATTTGGCCACATGTGGTCTTTTTTAAGGGTGAGGTTAAATTAAGAGTGTTTCCAGGAGGTGTCATGGCGGCATGTTGTTTGCATCATTAGTTTCAATATGTGCCGTGTTTATATGGTGGCGCTGTCGTCCTATACTAGGAACTTTTATTTCTGAATAAATTAAGATGTTATTACCCTATAGACATGTTCGAATAAGATTTTAACAAAAATTATACTTAAAAACCCTCAGATATTTTGATTTTTCTAAATCCTGAGCTCATAACATATTAATATGGTTCATTTTATTTCCATATTTTCTAGATCATATTTCAGAATAAGAGCTTGTCATTGTAATTATAAAAACACTACATTCATTATGAATAATAAAAATTCTTAGTTGAAATTGGAAAAGAATATATACACACACACACACACACATGTAAAAATATATATATATAAATGTTATTAAAATAAACTTCTTTTTACTGGTATAAGAATACAATATTTTACAGAGTTACAATTTGCCCTAAGGTCATTCTCTTTTATTCAGAGCTCGGAGTTTGGTCATTTACCATTTGACTGTGCTTTTCTAAAAATAGATACATGCCGCCATGACACCTCCTGGAAACACTCTTGATCTAACCTCACCCCTTTTTTAATGTGATGTCAGAACCACTTTTGGGCACGTTAATACATACAAGTCCTTTAAATATGTCAAGTGTGGCACAAAACACAAACGTCACAAATGACATAAAACAGAGGCCAGTACAAAGTGAACACAACCACATGAGCAGGAACCCAACGGACTAATGTTTATGAAAGGGAGGTTGGAGACGCCCTGGTTGAATATCCAAAGAAAATCCCTCCAGAAAGTCCTTTAACAATGTGTAAAATATCTATTTTGGTGCATGAATGGAAAAGGGTTAAACCTCCAAATGAAGAGGTCATGATGAGCTGAGAGTTTTCCAGTCGAAAAATGAAAGCGTTGTAGGAAATGTGGAGGAAAAAAAAAAACTTTAATTCATGGGTTAAAAACAGAAATTCTCCATTAAGTCCAGGTCTAATTTTAATATTTGTGCTTAAACACCTAATAATGAATATTTTGTGGGTATAATAGCTTGCTTTGTTAAGCGTGGGGCTGACGTGTGTGGGACGCACAACCTCCACTCGCCACTTTGATCCTTGGCAGCAGAACCATGAGGTGACTTAATAATCATCTACAATTTATGCTCATTGGACGCAACAGTTTTCAATTCAACCCAATATGAGCCGTGTCCCTCCAAAGCTCTGCTGACATTTTCTCTGCTTTTTGGAAATGGCAGGAGAGCCGTAAAGTCCAAGATGGTATGAAGTTAGCAGTGGGTTTCAATTACGTCTGAAGCAGCAGCTAATCACAGCGTTAAAGCCGTTTTTGGCTCCGTGGCGGCAGCGGCTAAACGCGGAGAAGTCGATGTGCGCTGACGTATTTCCATCAGACAGGGTTCAGATGGAATAAAAGTATTTCTATTCCATAAATAAAGCTGTACAGTGATTAGAGGAGGACTTTTGAAAGTGAGGAAGGGTGTTTTTGGCAGAGGTGGAAAGTAACTGAGTAAAAGTACTTTCATTACTGTACTTAAGTAGATTTTTTAGGTATCTGTACTTTACTTGAGTATTTATTGTTCTGGCAACTTTTTACTTTAACTACCTACATTTTTGTATAAATATCTGTAATTTATACTCTTTACATTCTCATTACTTTAACAAACTAAACAGATGTGACAGTATGAAAAATAAGTGGAGGAAAGAAACTGTGACTTTAAATATATATTATAGTTATGTGGCTATTATTTAATAATTTTGACTTTTTATCTCATAATTTTGACGTTTTTATGAGACAAAAGTCAGAATCTATAAAATCCCAGTTTCCCTCTGAAGTTACTACTACTGTCACATCTGTTTAGTTAGTCTATTCTGAGAATGTAAGGAGTATAAAGTACAAATATTTATATAAATGTAAGGAGTATAAAGTACAAATATTTATATAAATGTAAGGAGTATAAAGTACAAATATTTATATAAATGTAAGGAGTATAAAGTACATATATTTATATAAATGTAAGGAGTATAAAGTACAAATATTTATATAAATGTAAGGAGTATAAAGTACAAATATTTATATAAATGTAAGGAGTATAAAGTACATATATTTATATAAATGTAAGGAGTATAAAGTACAAATATTTATATAAATGTAAGGAGTATAAAGTACAAATATTTATATAAATGTAAGGAGTATAAAGTACAAATATTTATATAAATGTAAGGAGTATAAAGTACAAATATTTATATAAATGTAAGGAGTATAAAGTACATATATTTATATAAATGTAAGGAGTATAAAGTACATATATTTATATAAATGTAAGGAGTATAAAGTACAGATTTTTTTAAAAGAAATTAATAACTGTTGAATGTTTCAAACACATATTTTAGCAAAAACTGATGAAAGTAAATATTTCATGGAAAATGGAATAAATCTCCAACATAGATACTGTATTATTGATACACAGGTGTAATTAAAATAATGTCATTAATGTGGCAGCTGTAAGTATATGTATATGTATATGTATATGTATATGTATATGTATATGTGTATGTATAAGTATATGTATATGTATATGTATAAGTATATGTATATGTATTTGTATATGTATATGTATATGTGTACGTATATGTATATGTATATGTATATGTATATGTATATGTGTATGTATAAGTATATGTATATGTATAAGTATATGTATATGTATAAGTATATGTATATGTATGTGTATATGTGTACGTATATGTATATGTATATGTGTATGTATAAGTATATGTATATGTATAAGTATATGTATATGTATATGTATATGTATGTGTATATGTATATGTGTATGTATATGTATATGTATATGTATATGTATGTGTATATGTATATGTATGTGTATATGTATATGTATATGTATATGTATATGTATGTGTATATGTATATGTATGTGTATATGTATATGTATATGTGTATGTATATGTATATGTATATGTATGTGTATATGTATATGTATATGTATGTGTATATGTATGTGTATATGTATGTGTATATGTACATGTATATGTATATGTATATGTGTATGTGTATGTATATGTATATGTATATGTATATGTATGTGTACATGTATATGTATATGTATATGTGTATGTATATGTATATGTATATGTATATATATGTGTATGTGTATGTGTATGTATATGTATGTGTATATGTATATGTATATGTATATGTATACGTATATGTATATGTATATGTATGTGTATATGTATATGTATACGTATATGTATATGTATATGTATGTGTATATGTATATGTATATGTATATGTATATGTATATGTATGTGTATATGTATATGTATATGTATATGTATATGTATATGTATATGTATGTGTATATGTATGTGTATATGTATGTGTATATGTATATGTATATGTATATGTATATGTATATGTATATGTATATGTATATGTATATGTATGTGTATGTGTATATGTATGTGTATATGTATATGTATATATATATGTATATGTATATGTATATGTATGTGTATATGTATGTGTATATGTATATGTATATGTATATGTATATGTATATGTATATGTATGTGTAATTACACTAATGTCATCTACGTGCTGGGACCAGGACATAAGTGTGGGAAGAGGTTACATTTTCTTTGTACATTCTGACACAATGTCTCTGGATTTGGTTTGTATAGGTTTAAAGTTCCTCCTGGGTTGAGTTTATCAGTAATCCAAGGGATTCAAACTATGTTAGAAACTGAGCCAATTACATTTAAAGGCATGATTCCAGTCATCTGTTGTGAAAGGATATTCAAATGAAGCCTCCAGACACTCTTAATAGCACACAATTGTAGTGGAACAGATCCAGTGTGAGTCCAACGCTCTGTTGTGCTTCATGGGTTTTTAATGTCCCATCATTACTGCCACCAGTGGGCGTTGACGCTCATTCCACAGTCTAATGCAATACACTGCAAAACTGAAAAAGAAAAGGCAAAATGCAAAGAAAAACAGAATGATCAGAAATCCAGGTGTCAATTTTAGAATCTAGTTTGATTTGTTCTTAAATGTCTTTAATAGGGCTGTCAAATATTTAAAATGTTTCATCAGATTAATCACAGGGTTGCTGTGTTTAACCATGATTAAATATTTGTAATTTTGCTATAAAATAAATAAATAAAATAATAATAATAGTAAAATAAATACATTAGTTGACTACTTATCATAACAATAATAATAATAGTTATAATTATTAGATTGAATAGTAATGGCCTATTCTATTCCATTCTATTTTACACTATCAAGTCATCCACAATTATGGTGCTCACTACCGTTTTTGTTTAATTATTCATTTACTGAATCTCTCTTTCTTTTGTGCTGGTTTGGTTTTCTTCTCTTTTTTCGATTTATTTATTTATTTTTATTGATGGACAGTTAGTAGTTGGGAATAACACACCACCTTACAATCTTTAATTGCAATAGCACCGCTTGTTAATTTCCATCCCCGTCCGTCCTGTCCAGTCTTTGTTTCCCCCACACATCACTGAGGTGTAGCACTTCCCTCCCTGGCTTATAATAGAGAGTTCTAATAAAGGATGTCTGCTCAGCTTTCAGGGAGGACCGATGATGGTCACACACATGCACTAAATATTAAAATATTTGGCTGCAAGAATAAAATATGCATTGATCTCAAACAATGTTGATTCACCCTCTGTGGTGTTAAAGAATGTGAACAAATGCAGACAAAAAAAAAGAAAAAAAAGAATGAATAGTAATGGTAACAGTGCTGTGGTGAGGCAGTGTGACATAAGTGGCATCATATTTGGATAAATTGCACATACATATACACATACATATACACATATATATAGCGACTGGATAGCTTAGTGGTCTACACCACTGACTTTGGTGCGGAAGGTCGCCGGTTCGAATCCCAGGTGTGCCCTTAGGCACTTTACGCTATACATGCCTATACCTCACGATGAGCGATACAATAAATAGAGTCATACCGGCTCGGACGGCGCCCGGGACAACAAGGTCCGCGTTAGGGGTTGAGGAACCAGGACACCCTGATGTTAAATTGGCTACTGGAACAAGACATTCATGGAGCAGGGCAGAGAACATGGTACTGATGGAGTGTTAGTACGGGAGTAACCCCAGTGAGAGAGGGTACATGCAGAGGATGTGGGAGAAATGGTTACTTCGAAACCCCACATCCTCACTGACTAAGAAACAGCTCCTAGCTCAGTGTTCGAATATCCGCAATAAGAGGTTGCTATCACAGCTAGAGATCGATGAGGTACAGCGTTATACCTCATCCACGGTACAAAGATGCTACGGCAAGGGGGAGCCAGGACGACAGGTCAGCTTGGGGGTGGTTTCATATATACATATGTTTATATTACATTTTCATTCTGACCTGTCCTCCTCCTTTCTCTCTCTCTCTCCTCTTCCATTGTCTTCCTCATTTAGACCCCCTCTGCACAGAAACAAGTTTGAATGAAACCAACGTACTATCTTAACAGATTGGCCTTAAGTCAAAATGGGACCGGTCTTGCAGATACCCCAAAACAAACTCTTTGTAAAATGGGTTCCAGAGTGGGAAGATGTGGATAGAGTGGCATTTCTGTATCCATCCTGAAGAGTATCTGTGTATGTTCACACCCACGTCATGATCACATGACCAGAAAAAAACAGCAGCCTTACACCTGTAGCATTCATTCTCATCACAAGACAGCAACAATGGCGAACAACAGAGTATCAGTGGTGAATGGGTTAATGTTAGGGTGTTAGCAGTGTTATTATTGTTGTTTGTGTTCAGTGTGTGTGTAGTAAAAAGGATGGGTGCATGTACGCTACTTCTTCTATTGTTCTTTTGTATCCGGTGGGACTGGCTTACAGCGCTCATAGTGGTGTGGTATGTGAATTGCATCGTTTTCACAAAGTGTTTCGCCCCCATGCTGACGCAGATTTTTAGTGAAACAGTTCCATTTGTATGTAATTTTTTTTTGACACGGTTTCAAAACTAAACCTATATCAAACTCGTCCGGACGTAACCTTAGTCTCACTGATGTATTT
Organism: Siphamia tubifer; assembly: GCA_020466265.1. Lineage (NCBI taxonomy): Eukaryota > Metazoa > Chordata > Actinopteri > Kurtiformes > Apogonidae > Siphamia > Siphamia tubifer. Next base: position 12,348,073 of record CM035801.1, on the reverse strand, counting down.
TTGGTTATTTTCTTTCTTTCTTTCTTTCTTTCTTTCTTTCTTTCTTTCTTTCTTTCTTTCTTTCTTTCACCAAGACAAGACACTAATCCATACTTTACCTGCTTAGTTACACATTTTGTTGCCTTTGTTCATTAGACCCCCCCCCCAAAAAAAAACAAAAACATGCACATACAATAAATATAAATATGCCACTTTTTTTGTTCGTCACTTGGTGCTTTAATAATAAAAATATAATAATAAAAAAATTTTCATTCCATCCTTAACACCCTGAAATAGAACATTACACTCTTCAACATGCACTGGTCACATGTTTTACTTTATTTTTTAAATATATTTGTTCAATTTTCTCATTTTCTTAACCTTCTGAGACCCTCAGTCCTCTATCAGGGACAAGACTTTCACAGCTTTATTGAAGAAAAAAATGTTGTTCACTGCAAAGTACATTCCATAATTTAAAGAAATGCATCTGAATAAACTATTGCATTTTACTGTTTCCAAAAAGGCAATTATTTAATGTAAGGAAAAAAAGTGTAAAGTACTTTTTTGGGTCTGAAGAGGTTAAAATGAGTTGTGAGTCAAAGATGAATTTGTGTCTCCATTTGGGACAGAGAATAAACTATTCATATTCATAAACTGTATGATCCGTGAGCCAATCCGTGCACGTGCCTCTTCAGAGTTTAACTGTACTTCCTGATGGATGATAATCTTTATCTTCCACCATCTGTCTTTTTTTCCACTGCGTTTTTCATTTCATCACATTTACTGGGCTTTGAAAAGAAGCAACGAGACTCGTCTGTCTGACATTCAGAGCTAGCAAAGGAGCTTCTAATTTCAGCTAAAGTAAACTAAACAATAAAACAGGACTTATTCAGAGTGACTCACCGGCATCAACAGGTGAACTGACAGTCACGTGACAGGACCGTTGTTAAAGAGTCCACTTTACAAACCTGTATTCTGCCTACATTACAAACTTAAACCGGCTTTATGTTTAGCTAAAACATATACCATCAATATTCACGAGTGACATTTGTGGCCGGATATAAAGCTTCTTCAAAATAAAACTAAACGGCTGTTGATCAACCACGGATACATGCTTTCATCCATGAATCTGCTTTTATTTTCTCACTTCCTGTCCCGTTACCTGCCAACATTTCCTTTAACTTTATAAGGGCTCATACCCCGAAAACCAGCAGAGAGTTGAAAGCTCTAAAAAGCATCTTTAGTGTCAGTAGTTTTATATATATATATATATATATATATATATATATATATATATATATATATATATATATATATATATATATATATATATATATATATATATATATATATATATATATATATATATATATATATATATATATATATATATTCTTTTTTTTTTAATTAATTAATTTTTTTTAAGTGATGCTTTTAGAATGGCGGTCCACCAGGCTTATAATACACTAGGGGAAAAAACGGGACAGTTGGTTGGACTGTGATTGGAATATGGGACGGGAGCTGTTTCTCACAGGACAAATTAAATTCACCTAAAAATTGGGATGTCCCAGATAACTCGGGACAGTTGGCAACTAAAACCACATGTACTGTATTTAACTGACCACATGTACTGTAGTTAGCTAACCACATGTACTGTAGTTAGCTAACCACATGTACATGTAGTTAGCTAACTACATGTACTGTAGTTAGCTAACCACATGTACTGTAGTTAGCTAACCACATGTACTGTAGTTAGCTAACCACATGTACTGTAGTTAGCTAACCACATGTACTGTAGTTAGCTAACTACATGTACTGTAGTTAGCTAACCACATGTACTGTAGTTAGCTAACCACATGTACTGTATTTAACCGACCACATGCACTGTAGTTAGCTAACCACATGTACTGTATTTAACCGACCACATGTACTGTAGTTAGCTAACCACATGTACTGTAGTTAGCTAACTACATGTACTGTAGTTAGCTAACCACATGTACTGTAGTTAGCTAACCACATGTACTGTATTTAACCGACCACATGTACTGTAGTTAGCTAACCACATGTACTGTAGTTAGCTAACTACATGTACTGTAGTTGGCTAACCACATATACTGTAGTTAGCTAACCACATGTACTCCTAGTTACTGAACCACATTTACACTTTTTTTCCCTTTTTAATTCAGGTTTATTTTTTCTCATGCCACACCTCCCCTGTAGATTAGCTCCTTTAACCCCATTAGGGTCCATTAGAGAAGGCCACGCTGAGTGATAAGAGAACTGGACAACTCCCTGGGTGGAGACAGATGCTATCAGGAGCTGTGGTCATCTTTTAATAAACACACCCAGGGTTTGGACCCCAGGGGATCCCAGGCCCACCACAGACCTTTATCTGCCTAAGAAGACATGGCACTGTCGAAAATCCCCTGCTGGTCCCCATGGAAACCAGTAGGAGGTATTTTAATGGCTGTATGACCTGCCCTGGCTTTAGCTTTAGCATTAGCTTGTCTCACAGGGGAACTGTTGTACTGTCTCCCCCATCTGTACATTTACTCCATTGACTCCATCTATATTATGGTTACTATAATCTGGCATGTTTATGTCTATTCCCTGTTGCGTCAATATTTGTTAATGCATCCCATCCTTTTTAAATAAACAAATAAAAGAAATATTTATTCATTCATATATATATAGTATATAGTTAAACTAGGTTTGTATATATTGTATATATTAATTATGATTAAATATTCATTTTTCATCTATATTATTTGCGTTGAATTTCCAGTGAGCAAACAGGCTCAATAAAGAAGTGAATACATACAAATATGTTCAATACATTGAACATATTTGTTGTAAACTGGGTGACACATTAGCCTAGTGTTAGCATTAGCCTAGTGCTAACATTAGCCTAGTGCTAACATGAATCTAGTCCTAGCATTAGCCTAGTGCTAACATTAGCCTAGTGCTAGCAGCATCCCTAACTAACGTATGCTTCATGTTAATGTGGTATTTTCATCTGGATGTGCTTCAGTGAGAAGAAAACTGTCAAAACATTATCTTGGTCAACAATACTGTGTCTGGTGTTTTGTTTTTGGTTTTTTTACACATATTTCCCACAAAATACGCTAAGAAACAAAAAAAGCAGAGAAAAAAATATACAAAACATGCTAAAATAAACACAATAAAGTGAGATATCCAAAACATATTCAATAACTTTTCTAAAATCCAGCAAAAAACATGGAAACATTTGGATAAAATATCTAAATAATATGCAAAAATATGAACTAACATGTTTATTCAACACCTTCAAAACAACTGTAAACAACTTCCAATTTAATTGCGCTACAATGTTTAAATCATGGTGATGGATTAATCTGAGTTAATGTGTTAATTTTGACAGCCTGATGGGGGGGCTAAGTCACGCCCTTCTATTTCCGGTCCATGAGTGCTTAGCTCACAAAAAAGTTTAATAGGAGCATGTGACGTCACACTCTGCTCAGCTGTGGTGACGTCATATGTGCGCCAGGCCTGTAGTCCAAATTATTCACTGGTTTTACTCGCAAATGAATCAGCCGTTGGTTAACAGAAGCAGTTGAAACGAACACCAATAATTATCATTTTTTTGTGAGGTACAACATGTGTGTGATTCATGACAAACCAGATACATTTTTAGCATTTTATTACCTCCGCCAAGGAGGTTATGTTTTTGCCCGCGTTTATTTGTTTGTCTGTGTTCAAGATGACTTGAAAACTTATAGATGGATTTTGATGAAATTTTCAGGATATGTTGGAAATGTGAACAGGAAGAACTGATTTAATTTTGGGGGTGATCAGGGTGGTGGTGTGTGGGGGGGGTCTACCTTGACGGAGGTCTGCGCTCTCAGAGTGCTTTTCTAGTTTCCCATTGAATACCATTCATTCATGAGCCTCCCGGAAGGGGCGGAGACTTAAGCTCCTCATTATATATATATATATATATATATATATATATATGTGTGTGTTAATAGTTTTTCAGTCGTTTTATGAAATGTCTCGTGTGTCTTATTTTATTTGATTCTAGTACAAACTGCACAAATGTATATTTGATCTGCACTTAATGACTAAACAAACTTGTTGATTCTTAAACATGGCAGCTGATGAGTTCTGCTCATGCGCAGAAGTCGTTGGCTGTGCGCTCTGACGCGTCACCATCTGTCATAAAGCAGCAGCTCATCATGCGTGCGCACACCCCTGTCCTCCTCCCAGTGTAGAAACAGCTGGATCCCGTGAACCGTGGACTGTGGACTGTGGACTGTGGATTACCTGGATACTGCTCTGAAGTCTGGGTGGTCATTACGCAGAAAGAAAAAAAAAAGGCGCACAATTCTGTGCTTTTTGCAGGTGTTTTTGGATGGACTCATCTGCTATGGCGAAGCGGCTTTTCCATATTGTGCATTTGCTGCTGCTTCTGGGGTGCAGCAGCTGGGCTCAGGAAGGTGAAGCTGAAGGTGAAGGCGCGCGTCAGGGTGGCGATGCGTTACCGCGCGTCTTTACGCACGACAGCGCAAACAGTGACATGGTCTCTGTCAGTATGTTTAAAGTGTACGAGAGGTACAGTAAAGAAGCACAGAGCCACAGGGACGGAAACACCGTGAGGAGTTTTAAAGCTGTCCCAAGTAAGTCACACTTTTCATTCTATGACACACAGATGAAAAAACAAGTGTTTGTCCACTGAGAAGGCTTTTCTCTGACTGCAGGAGCACAGTTTCAACTTTTTATCTCATAATCATCATCTACCAAGTTGGGTTTTTTTCCTCAGTAGTGGAAATGGGATCCCTGTGAATGGAAGTCCACATAAAAAGATAGAAATATGAGATGAAAAAGTCAAAATTATGAAATGATTAACCTTTAAGTTATTAGATATATGCTATAACTATGATATTTTAAAAAAAAGAGTCATAATTGAGATAAAATGATTAAATTCAGATCATAAAAAAACTCCCTCATGATGACAATAAGAAAGTCATAATTGTGAGATAATAAAGTAAAAATTGTGAGGTCAAAAGTCATTATTATGAGATAGGAAAGTCATTGTTACAAGATAAGAAAGTCATAATTATGAGATAAAAGTCATTATTATGAGATAAGACCAACTTGTGAGATTTTAAAAAATTAAGATGAAAAGCAATGACGATGAGACAAAAAGTTAAAATTATGATAAAAAAGTCATAGTTAAGAAGATAAGTCATAATTATGAGATTAAAAAGCATAAAATAAATTATGAAATGGAACCTTTGAATTATTAGATAATGCTACAACTATGAGATGATAAAAAAGAGTCATAATTGAGATAAAATGTTTAAATTCTGATAATAAAAAGTCCCTCATGATTATGACAATAAGAAAGTCATAATTATGAGATAAAAAGTCAAAATTCTGAGATAAAAATCATAATTATGAGACAAGACTTTAACTTGTGAAATTAAAAAAAAGTTAAGAAGATAAGTCATAATTATGAGAATAAAAAGTCAAAATTATGAGATAAGAACCTAAATTATGAAGTAAAAAGTCATAATCATGAGGAAATACATTGAAATCATGAGATAAAAAGTCATGATTATGAGATAAAGTCATTATTTCAAGATAAGAAAATCATAATTATGAGATAAAACGTCAAAATCATGACATAAAATTAATTATGAGAATAATTATGAGATAAGACTTTAACTTCTGAGATTAAAAAAAATGAGAATTAAGATGAAAAGCAATGATGATGAGATGAAAATTTTAAAATTATGATAAAAAGTCACAGTTATGAGATAAAAAGTCATAATTATGAGATGAAACATTGAAGTTATGAGATAAGAACCTAAATTATGAAGTAAAAAGTCATAATCATGATGAAAAACATTGAACTCATGAGATAAAAAGTCATGATTATGAGATAAAGTCATTATTTCAAGATAAGAAAATCATAATTATGAGATAAAACGTCAAAATCATGACATAAAATTAATTATGAGAATAATTATGAGATAAGACTTTAACTTCTGAGATTAAAAAAAATGAGAATTAAGATGAAAAGCAATGATGATGAGATGAAAATTTTAAAATTATGATAAAAAGTCACAGTTATGAGATAAAAAGTCATAATTATGAGATGAAACATTGAAGTTATGAGATAAGAACCTAAATTATGAAGTAAAAAGTCATAATCATGATGAAAAACATTGAACTCATGAGATAAAAAGTAATAATTATGATATAAAAAGTCAAAAGTATGAGATAAAGCCAAAATTGTGAAGTAAAAAGTCATGATTATGAGATTAAAAAGTAAAAATTTTTAGATAAATATCATGATTACGAGATAGAAACTTGAAATTATGGGATATAAAAGCATACTTATGGGAAAAACGTTGAAGCTATGAAATAAAAACTTACAATTGAGATGAAAAGTAAAGATTATTTGATAAGAAATAATAATTATGATAAAGAGTCATAATTATGAGATTAGAAAGTGAAAATTGTTAAGTAAAAACTCAAAATTATGAGATTAAAATTCAAAAAATATAACAGAAATGTCATAATTATAAGATTGAAACTTTAAATTATGAGATAAAAAGTCAGAATTATGAGAAACAAACTTGAAATTATGAAATAAATGCTGTAATTAAGAACAAATGTTTGAGTTATGAGATAAAAAGTAACATTATGAGATAAAAAGTGAAAGTTCTATTTAAGATTTTTGACATAAAAAAAATCTGAATTATGAGACAAAAAGTAAAAAATTATGAGGAAGAGAATTATGCTACTGTGGCCAAGGGAAATAATTATCATCAGGGGGATGTACTGTAACACAACTACTACATGTGCTACACAAAGTATTTTACTGATTTAATGTGTTTTATTTTAACCTCTGATGACTCAAACCATCTACTGATCTAACATTTATAATAATTATTCACCCACTAGTTTTATTTATACATGTCTATAATTTCTGGAAAAATGCATATGTTCAGTGTTGAGACATTCATAGTCTCTGTAGTTACCGTGGAAACGCTGTCGTCTTTACTAAAAAACATTGACTTGGATTCATTACGAGACAAACATATTTATTTTTATGTGTTTTTACTGAAAACATCATATTTTCTTCAGGTGTCTGTGTTTTTGATTTATTAACCTTTGAATTGACTCTGATCTTTTAAAAACACCTACAGTAAATATAGAAAAAAATACATGGTTTACATAATAATAATAGTAATAATAGTAATAATAATAATAGTAATAATAGTAATAATAATAATAATAATAATAATAATAATAGTAATAATAATAATAATAATAATAATAATAATAATAATAATAATAATAATAATAATAATAATAATAATAATAATAGTAATAATAATAGTAATAATAATAATAATAATAATAATAATAATAATAATAATAATAATAATAATAATAATAATAATAATAATAATAATAATAATAATAATAATAAGTATTATTATTATTATGGCTGTCAAAATTAACACATTTACACCAGATTAATCCATTACCATTTTCAACACAATTAAATTGAACAGTTGTTTTGTTTCAACTGTTGAAGGTGTTAATTATATATATATATATATATATATATATATATATATATATATATATATATATATATATATATATATATATATATATATAAAGCATATGTTTTGGATAGCTACCTCCACCAAGGAGCTTATGTTTATGCCAGAGTTTTGTTTTGTTTGTTAGTTATTCTTCTTTTTTTGTGCTGTCAACTTATTAAAAATTTTAATGAGATTAATCACAGTGTTGCTTTCGATGAATTTTGATTAATTAATATGTATTTTTAATCTACATTAATTGTGTTTCATTTTTCATGAACAAACGTGCAAATATCTGCACCGAATGTGTTTGATATATACTGAAGGACGAATTAGCCTCTTGCTAGCATTAGCTTAGGGCTAGCATTAGTATAGTGCTAGCATTAGCCTAGTGCTAGCAAAATCCACCACTAATGTATGCTTCATGTTACTGTGATATTTTGAGCTGGAAGTTCTTCAGTGAAACAGTCGGCTGTTCTGTCTTGGGGGGGGGTGTTCCCACAAAATATATAAAAATATACGAACAAAAAAAATACAGAAGAAAAACACTATACAAACATGCTAAAATCCGCCAACAAATAAACAAATATAAAAAAGCACCAAAACATTTGATGAACTAGAAAAGCACTCTGAGAGCACAAACCTACCCCACGGCAGACCCCCCCCCCCCCGAATGAAGAAAGGTCCACCAAGGAGGTTATGTCTGTCTGTTAGTTAGCAAGATAACTCAAAAGCTTATGGATGGATTTTGATAAAATTTTCAGGATATGTATTCTCCATTTACAGAAATGTAAAATGTTCCTTGTGAGACCCCAACACTCGTCCTCGTCATCTGAACCCGCTTTATCCTCACCTGGGTCGTGGGGGCACCCCCAACACATCCTGAAAACATCATCAAAATTCATCCATAAGTTTTTGAGTTATCTTGACACCCCCCCCCCCCCCCTACCACCACCACCAAAATTTAATCTTCTCCACATCTTTCCATGACCAACCTACCCTGAAATATTTATTATAATATATTTATATGTATTTATTTGTTGGCAGATATTAATGTTTGTATAGTGTTTTTCCTCTGCATTTTTTGGTTTCTTAGTATATTTTTATGCATTTTGTGGGAAATTTCAGTAGAACCCTTAGCACTAGGCTAATGCTATCACTAGGCTAATGCTATCACTAGGCTAATGCTAGCACTAGGCTAATTCGTCGTTCAGTTTATGTCAAATACTTTCAGAGCAAATATTTTCACATCTCTTTGTTTATGAAAAATGAAACGCAATTAATGTAGATTAAAACACATATTTAATCAGGATTAATCTACATTAATTAATCTAATCTGATTAAAATTTTAATAAGTTGACAGCACAAAAAAATAGAAGAAGAATTTGGAAATAATAATAAAAAAAAGAATAGTTGTGTGTCTTTAATGGTTAAAAGACCCTAAAAAAATCTGCCTTATGTTAAAGATATTAAAGTTAATGGTATCCAGGATTCTTAAGTAGAAACATGTGTCCACAAAAGCCCTGAGCACAAACAGGATAGAAAACACACCATTTCAATAGACAGTTGCAGATGGAACTGATTGATTGATTGATTGATTGATTGATTGATTGATTGATTGATTGATGTATTTATTTCAAATATGAATGTCAAAACAGAAGAAAATAAATAAAAAAGACTTAAACACAAGACATGAGACATAATGCAAAAGGAGTGAGAGTGTGAAGAAGTATATGTTTAAGCTCCGCCCCTTTTCCTTAAATCATTAATAACAATAATATTTTTCCTAATCTAAGCAGATCTATTACTAAATTATGTAATGACAGATATATTATACTATAATATATCTGTCATTACATAATTTAGTTTCTGGCATAAATAGTTAAATTATAATCATATGAACATCATCATTTATAATTAATACATACATAAATATTTTTAAAATGTATTTTAAAAAATGAATTATGATTATGTTTGACTTTAATTCTAATATTTTTGTCACTTCATGACAATTACAAATAGGGGTGTTTATTAGCAAAAGTCGACCGATACGATACAATTCACAATACTAGTATCGCAATATGATACTTTGCAATATATCACGATACCGTTAACCTATACGATATATATACCATGTTACTGTTAAACACCTTGTTAACAGTAACAATGTAGCTTTTTATTTGATTTATTTATTTTTTTAAAAAAGATTATTTCTCAGAAAATTGTAATTACACCACAGATACTAACCACATATTTATTTGATCTAATATTTTATCACCAAACTTCTTTCTGTAAAACCTTAAAATGCAGGACTTGGATAAAGTTATAACATGCAGCTTTACCAGTACAATAAATAAAAAAATAATTAATAAAATTCTGTTCTATAGAGGTTACAGAGAAATTATAGAGCTTAATAAACAAAAAAGAAAAAACCACCAGTGAACCATCTAAAAATATCCATGTGTATTTATTACACTTCTAATTCCAAATTAACTCACAATTAATGACTAATATTTTAACAGTTTTACACATGACCTGCAAACCCTGGGAAGATTATTTGTAATGATTTGTCTGCAGTGAAATCTGTGTTAATAATGTTGTTTAAATGAAATAATGATTCATGGGCTTAATAAATTCAGCTTAAAATCAAGAGCTTTTTCTGTTTAAAATATAAAGTTTGTTACATGTACACATTGTAATCAAGTAATAAGTGATAAGGTATTTTATTAAGTTGGTGGAAATGAATAATACTAAAATATAATCATTAAATTGTGTTGAAAGTTGTAATCGGATAAATCACGATGATGGATTCATCTGTAGTAATTTAGACAGCCTTAATAATAATAATAATAATAATAATAATAATAATAATAATAATAATAATAATAATAATAATAATAATAATAATAATAATAATAATAATAATAATAATAATGTTAAAATAACAGCCTAACAACCACATTGTAAATGTAAATGTATGTAAATAATATCAACAATATAAATATTCAAATACCATTTTAAAATGAAAATGTTAATTTATATTCACATACTAAGAAGGGTTAATTATTTCTTTATCTTCTCTATTTATCTTAATAATGATGTAAACACATTGTTTTCTTATTTTTTCTTCTCTTTCTACCTCTAACTGCTGTAAATGTGGGGTTTCCCCACAATCAGATCTTATCTTCTATCTTTTTCCTACTGGCCAATGAACCTGTTTAAACTCGCTAACAGTTGTTTTTAGTGGCAGTGGGAAAATGGCCAATGGGCGACAGTGGGAACACCAGACCAGGGTAGGGCTTTGACCTTAGATATGTTATATACGTATGTCCCTGGTATTAAAACATTATACTCAAACATACACTAATGTGCGCTAAAAAAAAACAATATCATGCTCTAAAAATACAATAAAATGTACTAAAAATAAACCAAAATACACATAAGATACAATTACCTACACTAAAAACAAAATGCACTAAAAAACTCCAAAACAAAACACAATAAAATGCACTATCAATAAAACAACTTAAAATATACTAAAAATAAATCAAGATACACTTAAAAAAAACACTAAAAAACAGTAAAATGCACTATAAATAAACCAAGATGCACTAACAAGACACTAACCTGCACAAAAAAACACCAAAACAATAAGGTTCGCTAAAAGATTAAAAATTAATGGAAGGGACTTGTTGCTGTATCCCTGGTATTAGCACCATTTAACTGTTGAATATAATTTGAATGTTACAAGAAAAAAAAGAGAGAGAGGCGTTGGAACAAATATTAGGCAGCTTTTAATATTCAAACCTGTATATGGTATCATTAGGCATATTTATTTTATTTTTGTGAATGTGGTTGTAAATGTTTTCAGTTCAGGTCGCAGGGTTGTTGTTTTTATTTACGTCTGGGGAATTTATGTGAATCGCGAAGGTCATTTATTATCTTTAGGTTTATCTGGGCACCTGTAGACTAGAGATGAGGGACATTTATGGCTCACTCCTTTCAAAGAGCCGTTCAAAAAATGGCTTTTTTTTTTTTCTCGATTAAAGTGGATCCAGACACTATTCATTTTCCTTTGGCCTTGACTCATTTTAAATTCAAAATATTTCTTTCAATCTGAACAAAGAAATGCGCTGGAAAGTTGTGTGATTTAACTAATTGACTTTTGATATTCCCACCGTTGACAGACACAGAACCCCCTCCCACTGTCGGACCCTTGCTGCGCTGTGAATGTTGTGATTGGTCGGTCAACTTTCTAGGGCGGGGAATACTCGTGTGAAAAGAAGCATGTACTTTTACACGCATCCCGGAATATTAATTGACCAATCACAGTGCAGCAAGTAGGAGGAGGGTTCTGCATGATGGACCTTTCTCACAACTTCCGCATTTCACACCGGAAATACGTAGGGGGAGAGTAACCCTACTTCTGCACCGGCAAAGTTAAATGACAAAGATGAACTAGCATTGACCAAAAGTTATTGTAACATACCAGGATGTTCTTGTAATGTCCAGAAGCAGTCTTATATTTCCTTCCACTCCTTCCCTGTTAACGGTGAAGCTAGACGAAAATGGGTCCAGGCTATTTGACAGGATGAAGGGCTGAGTTTTCTAATTAAAAAAGGAGCACTTACGTCTGCAGCAGATACTTCACATCAGAACACTACATCCTGGGAAGACTGTTTGAAACCAGAGTCTGTACCTGATTATATTCTTACAGGAAAAAGGAGCCAGTATATGAACGCTGTCAAAAACAGCAGCTGGATTTGGTCACGTTTGAAGACAGTGGGATTAGCTGACAAGTACCTGAGCAGTGTTCACTAGTTTACACCATGTATCTGCCACAAGTCAAAATACTCCAAAGTATGTATTTTTTTCACACCAACATACTGTACATGAATGCATGTTTTTATTATTATTATTATTATTATTATTATTATTATTATTGTTAATAATAATAATACAGTCCCTCCCGGATTTTGTGGGCCTTTTTTGAGATTGTTTTGTCCTAAAATATCTGATGTTGCATGAGCCTTTTTGAAAAATTGTATAGAAAGTTTCAGTGTTTTTTAGTCTTTTGTTGCAGCAGGAAGTGAATGCTGCGATAAATAGTTGTGATTGTCCCTTTTTGTAATCAAAATGAAGTAATATTTCAAATATTTACTTACTGGAAAATTAATTCAAAGTCATTGTGATATGGTCCTCAAAACTAGATGATAAATTTACAATTATGAGGATTACAAAAATGCAACAAAATATAGAATTTTTCCGAATGCACCTGTTGGTTCAAAGGTTAAGTTCATAGTACCTCACAACACTACATGAAGTTGTAAAACGTAATATAAATGTCCCAGCCAGTCAAAAAAAAAACATGATTACTAGTACTGTGTAGTAGAAGGCTATTAAGACAACCTTTCAAATATGACAAATAAAATATTACCTGGATGATAAAAATGCAGCAAAAAAAAGTACTCTTCCAAATGCACCTGTTGGTACTAGTGCATCATTTTAGTCGTCAAATGCGAACTACTGGTCGTGCACATGTTGTTTCGTACTGTAAGGTAAACAGGAAAAGACAGAAGGAGCAGCTCAAGACGTCGCAAATGATTTGTGATTGGTTAAAATTGTAACATCGCACTGAATTCACAGGGATTGGCTGAATTTGTTACAAATTGCAACATTGCGAAATCCTGGAGGGTCTGATAATAATAATAATAATAATAATAATAATAATAATAATAATAATAATAATAATAATAATAATAATAATGGATTAGATGTATGTAGTGCTTTTCTATGTACACACTAACAACTAACAACTATTTTAATAGTCGGCTAGTCACCAACTATTGAAACGATTAGTCGACTAATCTGATAATTATTCATTTTTTCTTACATTTAGCATAAAGTTAATTTAATTATGTGGCAAACTATAATAAACACAAGAAAGATTAGTTCAATTAAAAAGACATGTTTTATTGAACATAGTGAGGATTTATAGGTGGTGCAGTGGTTAACACTAGTGTGTCACCGACAGAAGAAGGACCCTGGTTCTATTCCCACACCAGACTATATGTGTTATTAAAATGATGTATATAAATATTATTAAAATAATGTATATAGAAATGTTATTACAATAATGTATATATTTTGATTTGATTTGAATGATTTATTTCGAACATGTGCAAAGTGCAACAATAATCAATACAACAATAATAATAATAACAATGACATGTCCGAAAAGGAGTAGGATGAACATAAGCTTATTTAATTCTACCCCTTCTTCACTTCCCCATTAACCTTAATTCATCTTATAGCAATATAGTGCATAGTACAAAATTATGATAATAATAATAAAAATAATAACAATAATAACAATAGCAATAATAAATAACTGAAGTACTAAACATATACATATATACAAAAAACAAACAAAAAACAAATGAGCAGATAGGAAAGTAGGTAACAAATTGTTTGTTTTCTTTTTTTTCTTCCCTTTCCTTTCTTTTTTCTTCCTTTTTTCTTTTTCCCTTTTCTAATTTGTCTGCAATTTTTTTTCTTATTTTTTTAATTTTATTTTATATATATATATTGGTGTTATTACAATAATGTCATTTATGTGCATGGACGAGGACGTAACGCTGGTGAGAGTTTAAACGCTGGCCTTGTTGGTCACATGACCCAAACACCATCCCATATCGTTGTAATGTGGAAGTTGAACTTTGTCTCCCATACTTCCAGCACAGCCTGAAACACAAACAGTGGTGGCTCCAGTGGATGTGCAGCATATGGAAGTGCTTAAAGGACAAAGAGCTCCTCTGAGGCAGTTGGCTGCACAGCCGGTGTCTGGCTGTGATAATAGTCTCTTGTCTAACACCTAGACTGTAACTGCTACTGGTCAACTAACTGCTCTGGACTTCTGTAAATCACACTGACGAGTGTGGAAGTGAAGATGTTGAGTCTAAAATGCACTTCCAGCTGCTGTGATGAACAAAACACCTGTGCTTTGGATAACAACCTCTTACCAGCCTCTACATCCTGGGACATGGGACATAGAGGGTATTATTTTAATAACACCCATGTATATATATATATATATATATATATATACACAGCCCGCATTAATATTATCTTAATAACACCTCTACATACATCTCACTCATTAATGTATCTGTGCAATATGTGTATTTAAAGCTTTCAACATTTATTTTTTTTTCTGAAATGTCCAAATGTAGCCACATTCACTTTAATAAAAAAAAATAGTAATTCAATAAAATAGTCAACAAAACTAGCAAATATGGTGACAAAAAGTACAAGAATTGACAAAATAATCAAGAAAATTTTGAAAAAAAATAAAATACTTTCCCAAAAATTCCTCTTCTGTAAAAGGCATAAACATAAACAGTAGAAAAAATCCTAGAAAACTGACATTTTTGGAAATCAAGTTCTGAATTTTCAACTGTAAAGGTCACAGACATTGACTGATACAAACGCACTGCACTTAATATATTTATTCCGTTTTAACTGTATTTATCTATATTTTAATTGTATTTTAATTTGTATGCCCTGTAAAGTACTTGTTACTCTTTGTCTGTATTATTCAAGTTATGTTCACTCAAATTTTTAGGGAAGTTGGTGAACTTTCATTTATGAGTTGAATTATTATTATTATTATAATTTTTTACACAACTTTACAAAGAAATATAGATACTTGGAAAAAATGTATAATTTTCCCTCTAAACACACAAACCACATTAACAATGGTTATTTTGTATAAGAAATATTTATTTTTAGACTTATTTTTTTGCTAAAATATGTGTATTTGAAGCATTCAACAGTTTTTTCCCATATGTTTCCAAACGTAACCACTCTAGAAAAATTGATAATTCTCCAAATCTGCCTTTATTTTCTTTATTTTCCAAATAAAGTAGTGAACTTTGAGGTGTAAAGGTTACAGACATTGGTGTGTTTCAGTCCATACTCACCAAATGCAGACAAATACACCCTGGTTTCAACACTAAACTATTAAAAAACTGTCAATATATGAGTGTTTTTCAGTCTCTATCTTTTGACCTGTTAAATAAACCTTCAAAGTGAGTGTTTCAATCCAAACTCCAGGGTGTTCCCTTTACAAAGAGCCCATTCTTTTATCTGTACTCCAAACACTTGAAGAACAGCTGACGTTTTAATTTGCAGATGCATTTTTCAGCCCAGGATGGTAAAGGGTTAACGGTGCTGTTTTTAATATTTTCCATGCTGTTGCTTATGTCAGATGTGTTGAACAACATTTCGCAGACGATCCCAGGTTCTGTTCTTCAGTCAGTAAAACATGCCAGACTGTTATACTGAAAGAAGTAGGGGGGGGGGGGGGGGTCAAATAAATAGTGAAGGCAGCAGCTCAATCACATCAGTCGTCTTCATTGTTCAGAAGAAAATCTTCCTCCAGGGTTTTTGGAGCATCTGTGGAACCAAACATCTGACACATCTGTGCAGCTGAGTGTAAAGCCAATACTACGGTGGCCGACAGGGGCATTGACAAAACACAAAAAAAACACAAACACATAAAACAAATGCAACACAAGTGAAGCTACAGGAGAAAAATAGTGCAATAACTGAAACTAAACAGAAGAAAGAAAAACAAACCCAAATCCCCAAAACAAATGTGAAAGAAAAATGCTGCAAATACCAAAAACACTGTAACAATGTCAGCACCAGTGACGGATCCAGACACGAAAGGCTGCGTTTACAGAGTTTATTGATTATAATAAAAATATATTGAGCAGGTGATTCCTCAATAAAGCTCTGTGAGTGACCAGGAAGACAGAGTTAGACAGACAGGGGTCAAAAACAGGAAGAACACTAGTGTCCAATTCAACTAACTAACTAACTAACTCACTCACTCACTCACTCACTCACTCACTCACTCACTCGTCATCTGAACCCACTTTATCCTCACTAGGGTCACTGGGGGCATAATCCAGCTCCAATGGGTGAAGGCGGGGTATGTGTATGTATGTGTCTCCAGTTCATCTCAGGGCTGAACATATATAGACAATCACTCTCACATTCACACCTATGGGTAACTTCAATTAACCAATTAACCTATCAGTGCATGTGCCTGGAGAAAACCCACGCAGAACATGTAAACTCCACAAAGAAAGGATATATATATATATATATATATATATATATATATATTCGAATATGTATTATTTAGTTTTTTGTAAATTTGTTTCGGCTGAATTTTTCTTTATTTTGTTTATTTATTCATTTCTTTATTTTTTTTTACATTCATATTCGAAATAAATCTATTTAAAATAAGGTCCTTTGAACCAGGGTCCTTCTTGCTGTAAGGCACGAGTGCTAACCACTGCACCATCGTGCCGCCCCCAATTCAATTCAATTCAATTTTATTTATAAATCCCCAAATTACAACAAAGTGAGAGACAATGAGTCACCAGCAGGGGAAGAGCAGGCTGGTGGTCGAGGACAGGCTACAGATCACACACACAAATCCAAGCAAGACAGACAGAGACAAAGACAGAAACTGAAAAAACTAGAAAACCAGAACCAAGTCGAACACCAAAATACCAAAGGTTAGGATACTGTTCATAAGTCGCTACCAAGACTGACAAATTTGTACTGGACAGAGACAAAGAGGGAACTTATATACAGGTGAAGACATGTGGGACACATCAAGGAGAAATGAATGAGAGGCGGGGACAACACAGGTGACAGGAAGCAAAGAGCGAAAGTGTGAACATGAAACATAGATGGAAAAACTAGAAAAACACTTTGAGAGCGCAGACCTCCGCCAAGGTTGACCCCCCCCCCATTCACCACCAAAATGTAATCATTTCAAGATCGCCCCATT
The DNA here is from genome assembly GCA_020466265.1 of Siphamia tubifer. NCBI lineage: Eukaryota > Metazoa > Chordata > Actinopteri > Kurtiformes > Apogonidae > Siphamia > Siphamia tubifer. The sequence continues at coordinate 12,330,622 of CM035801.1, read as the reverse complement.
ACCAACCTACCCTGAAGATGTCATCAAAATCTGTCCATAAATTTTTAAGTTATCTTGCTAAATAACAGAGAGACAAACTCTGGCAAAAACATTACCTCTTTGGCAGAGGTAATAAAAGCCCAAACACTAACAATGACAAAAATACATGAAGACACAAAAATAACACAAAACATCACACCTTGAGTCAGGATTATGACAAACACGCTAACTCCCAAAATGACTGCAAAACAGAAACGCTGCAAATTCACTCTACAACAAAACAGAAGGTCACCAAAATAAAATGGAAGAAGAAGAAGACAGAGGACGGAGACGAAGTTGAAGTTCATTAATTTAAGAGAAAGGTTCATTTTTAAACATTTTGTCATAATCTGCTACGATATCACAGAAGAGCAGCATAGGTACGTCGCTACACCTTTTTACGCTAATCTCTTAAATGAATGAACTTCAACTTCGTCATACCCCAGTGTGAGTGACACTGGAGGTGGTCTGCTCAAGGACACAACGGACAGACTAGGACAGAGTGGGATTCAAACCATTAACCCTAACGCCAACCCTGCTGATTACTGTCCGATTGGACTCATCTATGGCTACGTGGAAAATTGTATTCTGATAAAACAAGCACATGCACGTTAAGTATGGTTATTTTTCACATTTTAAATAGATGGTACTTTTTTTAACCTGTCTTGTCCTTCATCCTTAACAGCAGAATGTTAGTCTAGCTCCTTTTGATGCTATAGCTAATTAGCTTTGCCAAGGGAATGGTAAATGTTCAGCACTTATATAGTTCTTTTCCACCTTCATGGTGCTCAAAGCTCTTTACATTAGCCTCACATTCACCCATTCACACACACACTCATACACCAGTAGGTTCTGTCAGTCCTACTGGGAACTTAACTTAGGGTTCAGTGTCTTGCCCAAGGACAGTTCGACATGTAGACAGCCAGAGCCTGGATGCGAACCGCCGACCCTTCAGTCATTGGACGACCTGCTCTACCAACTGAGCCACAGCTGACACTTCATAATTTGTATGGTATTCTACTGACTTTATTATGAGTTTGGATAAACCACAGTTCAGTGCTGGATTCGACAAGGAAGGACGGGGGTGTGAAAGACACTTTAGCTTTTAATGGACATCTCCATCTCAAAATGTGAAACTATGCGTTTGAACTTTCAAGGTCACTTAAGGTCAAATCTGAAATATATTTTACTTGATCAAAGCAGGATTTAATGCTATAAAATTTAACTTAATTTATATTTTACAGACAATAAGGTTTATAATCCTGCTCAAATACTCATATTTTATTACACTGGTCTAACAAGTCACATGCGTGTTACTGATAAAGAAAACTCAAGTTTTAAATGCTGGTTGCCTCAAGTTTCCAAGATGAGTCCGGAGTCAAAATGTGAAATTCTTAGAATTAAGAAGAGAATAGTTTTTAGTCCAAAAGAATATTGTTCTCAGATCTACATCAAAACACTGTCTGCACTTTATGATCCATTCATTTTACAGGTTCTTTCTAGTGGAATATTTACTAATCCATTGTATACATGTACATAAACCAGCATATATGTGGAATAACACACTGTCATATATATATTAAAAACATGAGTTAACCAACACTAAAGTCATTTGTTTTATGATTCATCTCATTACTGCAGGGGTGTCCAAACTTTTTGCAAAGGGGATCAGATACGGTGTGGTAAAAATGTGTGTGTGTGTGTGTGTGTGTGTGTGGGGGGGGGGGGGGGGGGGGGGGTTACATAAAACAACAATATATCTAAACATATTTTAGCAAGCCATTATGTGTGCTTTTTAATTTTAATTTCAACTATATTAAGTACGTCTTATAGTTAATTTGAAGCATCCACATCACATGCAATTGAATATTGACTTAACTTTTTTTCTTTCAACATAAATAATTGTACTCTTGAGTGAAAATGACATTTGAAGCATGAAATATACCACCATGGCAGTTCAATATTCACACAAATTTTGAATAAAATAACAGAAATGAACAAGTAGTAGTCACTTACACAAGTGCCAAAAAGGGTTCATTTGAAATATGACATAGAAGTATATGTACTATAAATGTTGATTGTTCTTTGAACAGTTTATTCTGGACTGAAAACTGACAACTTGTCTGAATTTATGACTGATTTCGATCCTAATAAAAACCAAATTTATTCAGAGACTTATTGTAAATGACTTTCCTGCATTAATGTGACGGCTTGACATTGAACTCTTTAAAAACAGCCACTCATCCTTCAACCATCGGCCCTCACAGTCAACTTTCCTTTTTTTGTTGATTGTCGCCTTTTCAGGAAATTAGGGATAATGGGTCACACAGGGTTATATAGCAAAGAGTGCTACTGCCCTCTAGTGGGTAAATGAGGTGGGCCAGACATTGATTTTTTGACAGAGGCTATGGTCTGGGTGAAATTTGAACTTTGGACATGACTGCATTAAAGTATGTAAGATTTAGCACATTTAATGTCTGAAGAAGATACTTTCTAAAAAAAATATAGCGTTATTACAGGTGAATGTTTTGCGATATATCATTACATCCTGTTGTGATCAAATAAAATATGTTTAGTCCCAAAAAAGTTTACTTCAGGAGCACTACCTGGACTCCAATAAGTAATTATTAAAAGTGCTCTTTGGATGGAAAAACTTAAAACATGGAAAAAACAAATTAAAAAGCCTTTATTACATTTGCTTGGCTACATAAACCTACATTGACTCCCTAATGAAGGCTAGGACGCCGAAACACATTGGGGTCTTTTAATAGGTTTTATGTAACCAAGCCAATGTAATAAAGGCTTTTGAATTCTTCACGTATATGAGAGTGCCTTGGAATCTTCTTTTTTTCATGCTCAAAATATGTTTAGTATTTGACGTTGAAAGTTGAAACTCACGTTTTGAGAAGCAGATGTCCATTAAGAACGAAAACATTTAAGTGGGTGTGAGGTTTGTTGTGCCTGGAAACAGTTGTTTAGATCAGTAGATGGTTTTGGTTTGTGGTGAAGTTTTTATGGGTTAAAACAGACAATGTAATTGACGTAAAGTATGGCAATTAAAACAAACATGTTTTTACTTTTCTACTGTTGTGTCTAAATGTCTGTTCTTTTACCCAAGGAGTCTCTGAAGGCAAAGATGTTTTCCAGTTCAACCTGTCCTCCATCCAGGACTCGGAGCTTGTTCTCCTTGCTTCCCTTCACTTCCTTTACAAGCGACCTCGCCAGCACCAGCGAACGTGGCGCTTCCGAAGGCCCCGTCACACGTCTGGAGGCCCTCCGAAAAAACCCCACCCTCCCGCCCCGAGGCTCCTCTTCCACGGGTCATCGTCAGACAAGTCTGATTTTACAACACTGCTGGGAAACGTAAGTGTGAGTCCTGTAAAGAAAGGATCTTGGCAAACCACGGACATCACGGCAGTGCTGAAACATGCCAGGTACGTCGGAGAGCTGGTGGTCACTGTGGAATTCCAGATGGGATTTGCTCCAATGAGGAATCCTCACAGCCAAGACCGCCTCTCTCCACCAAATCTGCCGTATATTCTAGTTTATGCGGACGACCAAGCAATAGATGAGCCGAACAGCGTGGCCATGTCCCTGCAGCGGTACGGACCCTTCCCTGGAGGTGAAGATTTGTCCCTCGCAGCCTCAGCCTCGAGGATCAGGAGGGAACTTAATTTCCAAGTCCAAACCAATGACATTCCAGAGGTCCAGTTCAACACTTTAAAGAACCATGAACTGTGGCAGAACACGTATTTTCCCGCCAAAGCAAAAGCAGCCGTCAAACCCGGGCGGAAGCAGGGTTTGGACAACAGCGAGGGCCTCAGTAAACCCCAGGTGCTGAGTTTTGATGAAAGGACGATGAAGAAGGCCAGGAGGAGGCAGTGGAGCGAGCCCAGGGTTTGCTCCAGGCGCTACCTCCGGGTGGACTTTGCTGACATCGGATGGAGCGAGTGGGTTTTGGCTCCCAAGTCTTTCGATGCCTACTACTGCGCCGGAGCCTGTGGGTTCCCAATCCCTAAGGTGAGTCTGACAGGCTTTGAACTTTTCTGTTAATATTTGTTAAGATTATTGTAATCACCTTCTGTGTATCTGTGTGTGTGTGTGTCAGCAGATACACACATATATACATATAGCTAATGCGCATCAGATACAATGATCCATTTGAGTAAAGGTCAAAGGTCAAAGTCACAATTAAGTAAAAGTTCAAAATCACTTTATCAGTTATAACTCAAGAACAGAGGGTCACAGAACTTTCAGATTGGTACCAAATGATGAGGAACAAAGATTTCTACAATTCTCATAATTAGTGTTATCACCTATGACTAATACTTTTTGAGATCTCTGGAGGTCAAAGGTGACATGTAGCAAAATGAACTACTGTTAACTTCTGTTTCTGAAGTTACATCCTTGCACGGGACGTGGTCCACGGCCAAGGCCTAATTATTGATTGAGGTACCTTGTACTCCCACACACTAGGTGAAGCTACACACCCTTTCACATTAACATTCTACCAGTTGGCGCCATAGAAGAACAATCAGTAAAAAATAAACAAATGCTCAGTCAGATTTGAAGCAGCCGTAGTAGATATATGTAGATAATGTAGTAGATAATGTGTTTATATGGCTTTGAAAACTTTGATTTTAGTCGGAAATTGCATGTAAACAAAGTGACTATTTAACCTCAGCTGTCAATTTCCAGCCTCTTTCCAGCTTCTCCTCCTAAATATGTTTTATTAGAGTAGGAGTCTTAAACTCAGTTTCTTTCAGAGGCCACATCCAGCCTGATATGACCTGCAGTGCACCAGAGCAGTAAAATAATAGTATAATAAGCTAGAAATCAATCAATCAATCAGATTTTATTTATATAGCACCTTACAACACCAAAAGCTGCACAAGGTGCTTTCCAAAATGAGATAAAAAAAAACAAAACAAGTAACAATTATAAAACCATGATATAAACAAAGATAAAACAAGCTATAAAACCATAGCAACAACATAAACAGATATGGACAGTCGACTACATGTCAAATATATAAATAATGACAACGCCATCATTTTATCTCTGTTTTAGTGCAACCCCCCCCATTAAATGATGAAAATATTTACTTTTAGAATAGAATAGAAGAGTAGAATAGAATAGAATAGAATAGAATAGAATAGAATAGAATAGAATAGACCTTTATTGATCCCTTACAGGTCAAATTAATTTGTTACAACAGCAGAGAAATGATGCAGTAACAGGCTGCCCCCTACAGGTGCCAGGGAAAATTTTCGTGAAGGAGAGTGAATGGAAAAATGGCAGTTCACAGATTAGCAGTTAGCATCACATTTAGTACAAACACAGATACAGTACTCAAGGTTCATGAGATGTAATTTTTTCTAGGACACAAAAATGAACACACGTGGTATAAACAAAGCAGAGCACAGACATATCTTTTAGAAACTATCCAAACAAAAAAAAAAGAATCACCTGATACAACTGAAATTACCTGAGAAAAATATGAGTAATTTTATCAATATTCTGCCTTAACTTCTCATTTCTACATGTGCATTGTGATTGACAAAGACACTAAGTTAATAATAAACTAATAATTAGTAACAGATGCAGAAAATGGATCAAATTAGAGAAGGAATAGTCAGACCCAAACAGTCCCGGGCCTGATAGAACTCGACCCAAGCCCGACGCGATTCAAAAAATGATAAAAATCATGCACAAGCCCAAAGACTCCCATCGAGTTTGGTCAAATATTCCCAACTCTGGTTCACATATTGTTACATTTTCTTCAGATGTTTCAGTGTGTTCATATTTGCTCAGGTTTTTCCACATTTTATTGTAACAGGATCGTTTGTAAATGTCAATATTTTCATCTGTTATTTTTTCATAGACACAAAGACAAACATGTTAACTTTCAATTAAGTTTGAATTGTGCTAAAATGACGTCAAAGCATTCATTTTTGACAACCCTTAGAAGTGACAAGTGTTTAGACGTATGTTAACTCCAATTGTTTTCACCAAAGCTGGAGGTTTTCTGGTTAAATTTGACTCTGTCCATTGTTAATTCAATTCCATTTTCAATTCCATTTTATTCATAGAGCCCCAAAGAACAATGTCATCTCATAGGGCTTTACAGACTTGATTGGAGAGAACAATCAATAACAGAAATAGGTGAAGTCCTAAGCATCCCCTGTCCTTAGACCCTCCTTCTCAGCAAGAAAAAAAAAACTGTGGAAAAGAAGACACCTTGGGGAGAACCACACTGAAGGACAGATCCACTCCCATGGACGGACAGGCTATAGATGAACGACCATTTATAGATGAAAGGAAGGGGGGGGGCAGGTCCATCCATCAGACAGGTGAGGGTGGGGGAGGAGGTCTGGGGTCACAGGTCAGCACAGGACACAGGTGAGTCACTGCAGATCCTGTTGTCTATGATTCCTTATACAGATACTGCTGAGAGAGTTGGCACTCCCTCCAGAGGGGGGAGTGGGGAAAGGGGACACCGGGTGAATAACCATGACTTGGTATATAAAGTAGATTTAAAAAAATACAAATACAGATGGGATGATGGGACTCAGTGCCTGTACTTCCCTGAGCATTATAGCACCTAGGGCAGCTTAGACTGAACTGTGACTTCAGTCTGTTTTTAACTAACAGTTAAATCACTGGGAAATTTACTGTGTACTTTCAAAAACAGCCCATAAGCTCCTTTTCATAATTTAATTTTAACTTGTGTGCAATGACAATAAAGTCTGTTCTATTCTATTCTATTCTATTCTATTCTATTCTATTCTATTCTATTCGAATCAGAATGTACCTGTATAATCCCAGACTCTCTGGTCCTGATCCCTCTCCATCTCTGCTCCTTTTCCAGGTGGTGCGTCCATCCAATCACGCCACCATCCAGAGTATAGTCCGAGCCGTTGGAATCGTACCTGGTGTTCCGGAACCCTGCTGCGTTCCAGAGAAGATGAGCCCCCTCAGTGTCCTCTTCCTGGACCCCAGCAGGAACATGGTGCTCAAAGTCTACCCCGGCATGTCCGTGGACACCTGCGCCTGTCGGTAGGATCAGACCAGCGCCAACCAAAGACAGCACAGACCACCCAACTGGAGACCGATCCTATACAAGGGAGGTTTTCTTTTCTCCCACCGGATCGTAGAGAACATGGACGGACGGATGGACAGCTGTGAAAGACCAGAACTGATGCTCTGACATCCGCTCAGATTCCCTTTTTTTTTTTACGTTTCTTGGACATCTTCATCTCTAAGTGTGGACTTAAAATCTTCCTGCTTATCTGAAGCACGTCGTTAGCTTTTCTTCCTCTTCCAAGAAACAGATCAAGTGCACACACAGAGAAACCTGCATATGTAATGATCCTCCATGTTCCAGGAAGGGATGCAATGGTAACAGCGCATCCATGGCTTGTACGCTGGTTCTTCAGGTGCAGAACTTGGCTGTGCATCAGAACACAACTGAGAGAAACTGATGGAGAACCTCAAGTAGATAGGTCTGTCCATTTCTAACTCATGTGTCACTACCTTCATACATGCATCCCAAACATTGGAATGAGCATTTTGTCAATCAATCCACCAGAGGGCGTTGTTCTTAATTACAATATTGACCAAATACCACGAAGAAGAGTCATGGTTTTTTTTCCCAGAAGAACAAAGTTAATAATAATAATAATAATAATAATAATAATAATAATAATAAACATGGCAATAATGGAGAAGGTTTTACTAATGGACGTAATAATGTTAATATTGGTCCTCATGTTAAGCGGTTTCAACTTTACGATATTTGAGTCTCTTCTGCCATTTTGTCTTCGTTCAGCCCATAGTGTTGAGTGTATGTGCGTGCGCTCCTCCCCTTTTTCACCCTCCTTCACACCATGGCCTCCAAAAAGAAATCAAGAATTTCTAGTGACACTGGTCACGCCAAGAGGAAAGCCATCACCACGGAAACCAAGCTGGACGTAATTGAAAGGTCACAGAAAGGCGACATGGAAATGCACATACTGTAGTTAAATCCTTAGGCTTCAGTCGGTGGCGACTGTTATTAAGGACAAAGCCCATATTTTAGAACATGTAAAGGGTTTAGTCCCTGTTTGTTTTTGGGGTTTTTTGGACAGATATCTTTATTGACTTTTTTCTGTCATAAATAAAACAGACAAAAATAACAGACAAAATAACAAAAACCAAACAGGCACACTCCCCAGAGACGACACTAAGTATATGTACAAATCAGAGATTAGCCGTATGAATGAGAAAAGTAAAAATAAATAAACAACATGAATGAAGGACAATAAGATACACAATCCCAGATAAACTCCCTTCCTTCAAAAATGTCATAAATAGGTCACATATCTTCACAAATCTATTCTATTTTCCCCTGATCATGTCCCTGGTGAGTACAGTATCTTATTTTTAGTTTAATGTATTTTATTAATATGAAGTGTAATACATTTATTTGGATAGTTATTTAGAGATTTAAGAGATAGGAGTATTAAAGGACCAATTCCAGTGTTCTGTCAAAATGGGCATCTAGTTACCAGCAGCCAAAATTGACAATAATCTCTAGAAATTCACATTATTCCATCAATATATGATATTTTGCCTTTAGGAAACGTTTCTAAAAACGCTATTAAAAAACGTTACTGATATTACATAATGTTCCAATTATAGGTAGACTTTTTAAAATATACATTTTTTTCTAATATTGTATTTAGATTTAGTTACTCAAATGGTAGACTATTTGCATCTATTGATCTAACATAAACAATAACACCAAGACAACTCATGTGCATAACTAACTTACTTACTTAAAACTAACGTCAATATCCAATATATCATACGCATGTGATTGCTCATGTGATTACTGGTCAATGGCACGATAAAATAAATATACTTTCAAAGTCCAACGTCCAAGTCAATTGCACATCAGGCTGGGGATGTTTTTCTCTGTGAAAACGCTTGGTGTTGATGTGTATGCGAAGAAGCACTCGGGAACCCGATGTGACAGGATGCCCATTTTGACAGAACACCGGTTTACGTGGAAATTCGGGTTACGTTGGCACCATAGGAATGGAACTCTGTCATAACCTGAGGACCTCCTGTATGTATATATATATATATATATATATATATATATATATATATATATATATATATATGACACAAACATCACGGATCGGTACGCACCTCGCTTTTGAAGTCATGGTTCGGTTAATTTTTCGTACAGTATGGAGATAAAATGCAAAACTATTTTCTTCCTCAACACGGTATTTATTAAACCAAAAAAAGTTTCAATATAAAAATGGAAACGGCCAATAATTCAAAGTTCTGCTTGGTACCAGCAAATTAAATGATATATTCTTAAATGATTACCCAAATATTGAAGTTAAAAATAATGAATTCCTTTTACCACTGTCATTCTATCATTATTTCATTAATATTACTGTGTTCTCCATTGTTATTGAATACATTGTGTGTTGGTTCTATTTAAAAAAAAAAACGTCCAGATTGTTTTGTTTCCATTTGTTTTTTCACGGTAGAAAATAACTTGAGGTCGAACAACAGAGTTTACCGGTACTTCCTCATACATGTCCATGATGGCGTCTCTGATTGGCTCACAATGCGAGAAGGAACACTCCCCCCTCTCCTCTAACTCTGTGTGTATTTACCATCCCACAGTAGCATAGAGGATAGGTTTCGTGCTGTTACATGTTCTGAAAACATGTAACAGCACGATATATATATATATAAATAAATAAACAATATGTCCAGCGTCCATCACACCTAAATCATTATCAGGCTTCTGAAGAGCTGATCAATAATTGAACTAGATCTAATAGAAGAGGGAAATAACTAAAAAATGCTGAACACTGGGCCACGGGGACCGGATTTGAGAAGCACTGCATTAGCCTCACATTCACCCATTCACACACTCACTCACACACCAGCTGCTGCCATGTGCAAGGTTCTGCCAGACCCACCGGGAACAATTCAGGGTCCAGTGTCTTTGCCCAAGGACACTTCGACATGTGACCCACCAACCCTTCAGTCATTGGACGACCTGCTCTACCAATGGCTTATGCAGTTATGATTAGAAGTAAAAGGGCTAAATGTGTCCACACTTACTTACAGAGGTCAGATGCATTTTTATTCAGTAGTTATTTATGTGCCTTATGGAGTCTTAATATTTGTATGATTGGTGTGTAAATAAACTAAATACTACATACAATAAAAGTGTGTTATTAGGCGTCTTCTGTCCCAGCTGTCCAAACACTACACTTTATGGTATTTGTCTTTGAACTTTGAACTTTAAGTTAATTTCTCAGAAACACTGGTGTTTCTTTTTGTGTTCATGGTCTCATTGATCTATATGATTAGATGTAAAACTAGTTTTTTTTCTCCACTACAACCAATAATTTATGGCATTACTAATATAAAAGTCTGGAAAATAAATGGAAGACAAGTTGTTCTACATATAAAACCTATGTTTTTCATCATTTTAGGTGGATGTCCCATCTATGCTGTCCAGCAGAGGTGGGTCATTTCAGGTTCATTAAGTCAAAGTCCTGCCATGTATTGGTGCAAACACATGCAATTCCACTAATTATCCCATTTAACTGGATGAGTCATTGTGTTCATCAAAATGGGTCGGTTTAATGAACAGGTTTGAACCAATACATGTTAGGACTTTGACTTGATGGACCTGGAATGACCCCCCCGTGTCCAGTAACTAACATGAACTCAGATTATTTACTTCAACGACTAATAATTTAGTAGTTTTTGTTGAAAATATCTAATTACACACACAGATTTAACCTTAGGATATATAAATGTAGTCAGGGGTCTTAAACCCATGACTTTCAGGGGCCACATTCAGCCCAATTTGTTCTCAAGTGGGCCGGACAAGTAAAATATTAGTATAATAATTGAGAAAAAAGTGACAATTCTAAATATATGTCTTTGTTTTAGTGCAAACAAACCCAATTATCGAATGAAAATACTTACTATCCAACAAGAAAGGTGTGAATAACCTGAAAAAACTGAAATAGCTCAAGAAAAATATGTGCAATTCTAACAATATTATGCCTCAGTTAATCATTTACACACGTACATTATGGATCAGATCTACTACGAAGACACTAAATTGTTAAAATTGTGCTTAATTATCTTTACAAATTTCAGGTTTTTCACATTTACTTTTTACAGGACAGTTTGAAAGTATACTTTTCTAATTTAATGTTATTTTTTGCACTATAACAAAGAAAAAAAATTTAGAGTTGTCATTATTTACGGGTATAATGTTCAATTGTAAAATGTATAATATTTTCACATCAAAATGAGAATTAAAATATGGAGTCATTCTTTTTTTTTAGGTTATTCTGCTATAATTTGACTGTAGATCATAATGGTCTGTATGTGGAGCCTTAACTGTGGAATTTTTGCACTTTGCAGATTCATTCCATTGGGCCGCATTGGAACCTTTGTCGGGCCGCATTTGGCCCCCGGGCTGCATGTTTGAGACCCCTGAATGTAGTTTTCCTTCATACATAATGGACCTGGGGGTCAAATTTCTCCACTTTCGTTGTCCTTCTGATCTCAGCTCTGCTCACACTAAACCCAAACTCTAACTCTGCTGCCATCTGGTGGACATTGTTAAGTATTACACCTTTCCAAAAGTTCGGTCCAGTCGACTCCAAATAGTTTTTGGACACCACACTTTGTCAGACTTCCACATTTTCCACTCATCCATGTATTTCTTATGGTGACCTTTGACCTGGAGTCTCCCAAAAATAAGACTGCAGAGCCTCAGAGGTCGGTTGTGTCTGAAATGACCCTGTGTTTATAACAAGCAAAATAAAATGATGTCCAGTCAGAGGTTGTCAAAGTATTTGCATTCTGTACTTAGAAGTACAGCTACTTCAGTGGTTAAAGCAGAAGTACTAATTCAACTAATTTACTTAAGTAAAAGTAAAAAAGTACAACTTCTCAATTGTAAAAAGAGTAAAAAAGTTAAAACTGTATGATGAAATAACCAGGAAAAAAAACTGAAAATGTTAAAAATATCACAAAATAAAGCCTTTAAAAGTGAATTACTGTGTGGATGATGTGATATTTATATAAATGTAAGGAGTATAAAGTACAGATATTTATATAAATGTAAGGAGTATAAAGTACATATATTTATATAAATGTAAGGAGTAGGGGGTTAGGGGGCTCTGGGTAGTGTAGCTTAGCAGCTGCGCTCTTGTCCTCATAGAGTGGCTAAGCACACCATCTCCACTTGCCACACTCCTGTCCCATAGAGTGGTGAGCACACTGGACACACCCATCCCCAAAAAAATACCTCTCACGTCTGGCTCCTCATGCCAACCCCCGGGCAACGGCCTCAGCTGGCTGGCCAAACGACGTGAGGGGACGGTGTTGGCGCGGCACCGTTGAGCGGAAGACCTCCAGTGTGAGGTCAACGGTCAGGGCGGAGGCTTCCACTGGCAGGAAGCAACGGCCTCGTGCCTGTGACCAGGGCGAGCCACCAGGCAGGAGGATGTCGGCTATGGTCAGGCCTGGAGAGGAGATGGGCACCACCAGGCCACACTGCCCAAGATACACTTTATGGATGAGCACCCTACCAAAATTCACACCGGCTCGGTCGGCGCCCGGGTCACAAAGGACCGCGCCTACCGCCGCACATCAGGACGGAGGTGAGAAGTACACTACTGATGCGAGCGTGCAGAACAAAATCCGAGGAAGAAGAAACATCGCCATTGCCACATGGAACGTGCGAACTCTTGCACAAGTAGGGAAACTTAAGGAACTGACATACGAGCTCAGTTATTACATGTGGCAACTTGTAGGACTTAGTGAAGTAAGATGGAAGAATTTTGGAGAGTTTCAGACAGAGGAGGGACACATACTTTACTATAGTGGAGAGCAAGACAGGCATGCAAACGGAGTAGGATTTCTTGTGAATAGCTCCGTCAAGGGAGCAGTGATGGGATGCCACACCATATCCAGTAGACTCATTTCCATTAGGCTTAGGGCATCGCCATTTAACATAACAGTGATTCAGGTTTATGCACCTACCTCTGACTATGATGAGGAACAAATTGAGGAGTTCTACGCACAACTCCAGGACACTATCAAAAAGGTCAACAAGAAAGACATCCTCATTGTGCAAGGCGACTGGAATGCCAAAGTAGGAGTAGATGCACAAAAGGACTGGAGTGAGCACTGTGGCCCATCCTGCAACGAAATAACTAACGAGAGAGGAAGGCGGTTACTGGAGTTTGCCAGTGAAAACAACTTAGTAATAGCAAACACCCTGGGATTACACAAGCCATCCCGGTGCTGGACGTGGCACGCACCAAATGGTAGGAAGCATCAACTTGACTATATCCTTGTGCAAAACCGTTTCCGCACGAGTATTAACAGAGCTAAAACGAGGACATTCCCTGGTGCAGATGTGGGAAGTGACCATGATCTAGTTATTATGAACTTCCGAGCTAGACTCAAAAGATCTAGAAAACCTCAAAACTCTAGACTAAAATTTGACTTGGAGAAACTGGAAGATCCAGCCATATGCAAGACCTTCCAAGCCACATTAGGTGGGAAGTTTGCACCCTTATTAGTAGTAGAGGAAGATGTAGACGTCCTGACTGATGCCTTTAACGCAGTAATGACGGAGACAGCAATAACCACGATAGGCTCCCTTCGGCGCAAAAAGAAATCGTGGATGAAAGATGAAATCCTTGAGATGTGCGACACACGTAGGGAACTGAAGAAAGAAAGGAGCACAGGCAAATCAGCAGAATACAGGGAAATAAACAAGAAGATCAGGAAAGACATTAAAAAAGCAAAAGAAGGGTGGATAGAACAACAATGTGCAGAGATAGAAAATAACTTGAGAACAAACAACAGTAGACAGGCATTCCAAATTGTGAAAAACCTCACTAAACAGAACAAATCAAGCCACAGCACAATGATCCAGAGTAAAGAGGGAAAATGCCTAACAGAGAAGCAGGAGATAATGGCTAGATGGACTGAGTACTGCCAGGAGCTGTACAACCACCAGTCTCAAGGTGACCCCGAGGTTCTTGTGGTCCAAGAACCTGTGATGGATGACAACTTTCCGATCCTGAAAGAAGAAGTGGAGGCAGCAATAAAGTACCTAAAGAATGGGAAAGCTCCCGGGGTGGACAACGTACCGGCGGAACTAATTAAGAACGGGGGAGAGGCAACGATAGAACTGCTGACCAAGATATGCAATAAGATATGGGAAAGTGGAAACTGGCCAACACCCTGGACACAGTCACTTATTATAGCGCTACCAAAGAAAGGGAACCTTCAGCAATGCCAAAACTACAGAACAATCAGCCTTATTAGTCATGCTAGCAAGGTGATGCTGAGGGTAATCCTAAACAGACTGAAGCCTCAGGCTGAAGAGGTCATTGCGGAGGAGCAAGCAGGTTTCCGTAGTGGAAGGAGCACCACAGAACAGATCTTCAACCTACGAGCACTAGACGAAAAGTATCTCCAACACCAGCAGAGCCTTTACCATGTATTTGTGGACTATAAGAAGGCATTTGACAGGGTGTGGCATGACGCCCTGTGGGCAACCATGAAGAAGTACAACATGGGCTGGAAACTAACAAACTGCATCCAACAACTCTACAGCAAGTCCAGTAGTGCAGTTCTCATACAGGGCACAGCAGGAGAATGGTTTAAGACAACTGTTGGTGTACGGCAAGGATGCCTACTATCACCCATGCTCTTCAACGTCTACTTAGAACGAATCATGACAGATGCTCTAGAGAACCACCACGGCACAGTTAGTATAGGGGGGAGGAACATAACAAATCTCCGCTTTGCGGACGATATAGTTGGGCTGGCAGGAGGGGAAATAGAACTGGCCAATCTTGTGGAATCAATGGACACTACCTCCAGGAGATACGGAATGGAGATCAGTGCAGAGAAAACCAAGCTTATGACAAACAGCGACAAGCCAATTACAACAAAGGTAGTAGTTAACCAGGAAGAGCTTCAAGCAGTTGAACAGTTTAAGTACCTTGGCTCCATAATCAACAAGGAGGGATCAAAGGCAGAAGTTATATCTCGTGCAGCACAGACGACAACAGCCATGGCTAGACTGAGACCCATCTGGAGAGACAAGAACATCAGTCTGAAATCCAAAGTAAGACTGATGCGGGCACTGGTCATCTCTATTTTTCTTTATGCATGTGAGTCTTGGACCCTAACAGCTGAACTGCAAAGGAGAATTTTATCAGTAGAGATGAGATGTTATAGAATGTTACTAAATCTAACCTACCAAGACCACATTACCAACTCAGAAGTTAGAAACACTATCAAACTAGCCATCGGAAAAGGACACCTTGAAGACCTCCTGAGCATAGTCAAAAAAAGAAAACTAAAATGGTATGGACATGTGACCAGAAGCCAAGGAATATCCAAGGTGATTCTACAGGGAACAGTGGAAGGGAAAAGGAAAAGAGGCAGACAGAGGAAACGATGGGATGACAACATCAAGGAATGGACCGGCCTTCCCTTTGCTGAGACGCAAGCACTGGCACATGACAGAGTGAGGTGGAAGGAGGTGGTGTGCTTAGCCCTGGAGTGCCCCCACGACCATCCCCGGTCAAGGGATCGGTAAGCGGTAAGCGGTAAGGAGTATAAAGTACATATATTTATATAAATGTAAGGAGTATAAAGTACATATATTCATATAAATGTAAAGAGTATAAAGTACATATATTTATATAAATGTAAGGAGTATAAAGTACATATATTTATATAAATGTAAGGAGTATAAAGTACAGATATTTATATAAATGTAAGGAGTATAAAGTACATATATTCATATAAATGTAAAGAGTATAAAGTACATATATTTATATAAATGTAAGGAGTATAAAGTACATATATTTATATAAATGTAAGGAGTATAAAGTACATATATTTATATAAATGTAAGGAGTATAAAGTACATATTTATATAAATGTAAGGAGTATAAAGTACATATATTTATATAAATGTAAGGAGTATAAAGTACATATATTTATATAAATGTAAGGAGTATAAAGTACATATTTATATAAATGTAAGGAGTATAAAGTACATATTTATATAAATGTAAGGAGTATAAAGTACATATATTTATATAAATGTAAGGAGTATAAAGTACATATTTATATAAATGTAAGGAGTATAAAGTACATATATTTATATAAATGTAAGGAGTATAAAGTACATATATTTATATAAAGTGTAAGGAGTAAAAGTAAGAAGTAGCCAGTAAACCAAATACGCAAATACAGATACCTAAAAACTGTACTTAAGTAGTTTCCAGTTGTATCTCCAAAACTGGAAGTTGCATATAAAAGATTTTTTCACTCAACATTGATCCTATCAATTCAATTTTAATGCTTCCTAACACAACTCATCAAAAACTATCCAATTTATTCTTAAATGTTTTGCTATGAAGTAGGTCTGTCAAATGATTAACATTTTTAATCAGATTAATCACAGGGTTGTTGTGGGTTTTTTTTTTCAATTAATCATGATTAAATCTTCACTATAAACTTATATTAACCTCATAAAACCAAACGTATCATATATGATACATGAATGAGTCCTCCACATGATCAGTGAAAAACCAAACGTATACAATTAGGTAGATGTAATGCATGGATGCTCCACCAGGGGACAGTACTGACACATGCTTACCATCACTAAGGAAGGAGACACAGGTGGTTTTTGGAGAAGTTTGTCAATTCTCAAACAGTTCAGGTAAGAATTAGTTTTTTTGTGAAACATCAATTGTAATATGTTCTAGTAAAACTGTGTTGAAAATGACAGATTTAATTCAGCAGGTATATAAGGTCATATAACTGTCAATCAGGCAATTATTTTACCATATGTCATGCACTAGTTTTTATGTTTCAAGTAAACTTAGTAAATTAAATATTTAAATTACATAATTTGGTTCATTTTAAGTAAAAAAATTTTGATATGTGTCCAGACATGGACGATCCTTGAGGTGGGCTGATGGGGTGGGTACGAGAGGAAGAAGAAGGAAAAAAATGCAGATTGCTGATGTGGCTTTAACTGTACTGGGTGTGTGTACATGAAGAATATGCTACTGCCAGGATCAACCAGGAAGTGCCTGGGGACAGAGGGCACGTGGAGGGAAAAAAAAAAAAAGCGGTGGTGTGTGTGTGTGTGTGTGGGGGGGGGGGGTCCTGGCACGACAGGGGCTCATGGTTACATTACAACAGAGGGGCACCCCCCACCCCTGCCTGTACAGTCCACTGTCCTTATGTGACATCATCAGAAACAACAGGTTCTGCTACTATATGGGAGATGAGAATATTTATAAACAATAGGTGGGAAATACTTTTATCTGTCCCACTGACAAAACAGGGCTGGGGGGGGGGTTTCAATCAGAAATAAGTTTGTCTTTCAGGCATGTTGTGTCCACACCATCAGAAAGACTCATAGACCACAGGACCCAACAGTGCTGTCCAAAACCATGGGGGGGGGGGTAATATATATATATATATATATATATATATATATATCAGGGCCGGTCCTACACATTATGGTGCCCCAGCGAGATTGGCATTCGGGTGCCAACAGCCCCCCCCTTCTGCCCACCCCACCGCCACCACTCCACCTCAAAAACATCACTCAGACATTCATGGATACAAACATGTTTTTTTTTGTTTGTTTTTCTTTTATTTTCTGGTTCACATAACAAGGGAAAAGGGAAATAAACGTATAATTGTCCGGCTGGTAAAGTGTGTTTTTGCTCTAAGGCCAATATTTCGCTCTGCCAACGACTGAATAATGGCCACGAACCTGGTCAGGACGTCACGCCTTTCAACCTCTACAAGTGCCATTTCTACTTTATCTATTGATTGGCCTTTTTCAAGTCGAGTCGCAAGTTCTTTCCATATTATACATACATATATACATACATATATATATATATATATATATACATATATATATATATATATATATATATATGTATGAGTATAAGTACAGATATAGTCACTTCTTTCTTGAGTCTTTTTGCTCATACAAAATGAAACAACTAATACAGATTAAAAATGAATATTTAATCCTGATTAATCCAAAGAAACCCTGTGATTAATCTGATCAAAGATGTTAATCATCAGCTCTAATCTATAAACTTCTGACACAGGAGTCACTTCATCTCAAAGAACTAAAACCAGGAACTGAATCCAAACAAAAGAGTCAAAGTCATAAATACTTCACACACATTTATTATAACACTGAAACATTAGGCAGAGGTGGTAAAAGTACTCCTGAAGTACAAGTACTCCCATACTGTACTAAAGTAGAAGTACAACTAGTGGGGTGGGAAAATACTCTGGGAAAAGTAAAAGTACTGATTCAACTCCTTCACTGAAGTAAATGTAATTAATTATAATAAAATCAAAAAAAGTCAAAAGTAAAATTTCCTTTTTTTTCCCACAGATGAAATAATACGTATTTAATCAGGAAAAATCATAGAAGTTTCCAAAGTGTCACACGGAACAAATGATTAGATTTTGGTGATCCTGGATTCTGGATCACTTTGAAATTTTACATTTGCGGTAAATGGAAAATAGATTTCAAAGTGATCCAGAATCCAGGATCTCTTCTGGATCATCACCAAAATCTAATCATTTGTTGTGTGTGACACCCCCAACATGTCATGAAATGTTCATCAAGATCCGTCCATAACTTTTTGAGTTATCTTGCTAAATAACAGACAGACAAACTGGCAAAAACATAACCTCCTTGATCATTTTCCCTCAAGTGAATTAATTTTCTACTATAACTGTTTAGTTTGAAAAAGTAACAAGTCTATTGTGAGAATATAAGGAGTACAGATGGAACACGATTTTCAAACATTTGTAATTTTGAATGCTGCATTTCTTGTATTGAGTTTCACTTGGACAGAATGTCGTATTGACTGTCATTGTACGGTGGCCAACAGGGGCAAACGCACCGCATCGAAAAAACACTGCAAACACAAGAAAGATGAACAACCACAAAAACAAACACATAAAATGAATGCAATAGAAATTAAGCAAAGCGGGAGTCGTGGAAATAGGTTCGATTTTCAAATAATATTCGATTAGTTTCCAGTGAATTTTCGAATAGTGTTTTGGACCAAAAGTCACATCCTTAATAAGGAGTATAAAGTACAGATGTTAATATAAGTATAAGGAGTATAAAGTACAGATATTTAGTAGGGAGGAAAAACAGAAAAACACTCAACTTAAAGTACAAATACCTGAAAAATCTACTCAAGTACAGTAACAAAGTACTTTTACTTAGTTACTTCCACCTCTGACATGAAGGTAGTGCAAACCCCAACGGGCAAAACAGGACAAATATTACAGGGAAAATATTTGGCTGAAAATCTGCAGATCTCAAAGATAAAGAAGCAGCATAAAAGTGACATGCATTAAAAAGCTTGAACACAGTTTTTCTGTCCCCCCCAAAAAAAAAAAAAAGTCTCATTTGTGGTGAATTCAGCTCATGTTTGAGTCCGACATCGAGCTCAGTTCATCTGTTAGAAAACACCCTTCATTCATTCCAGGATTCATTTGGCATCAGAAGCGTTCAGTCCCATAAACCACCGCAGAAGAGTTATTGCATAAATTACAGTCTATGGTATTAGCCTGAGACACTGTTGTGTTCAAAATGAAACCAGACACACAAACACAAACACTTGGAAAATAAATTCAGAATAGTTTGAAAAAAAAATATGATATATGAAGTGTTCATTTGCAAAAACAATTAACTCCATTTTTTTTTTTTTTTTTCAAAATGGCACCAGGTAATAGTCATTGATTTAATATATTATTTATTTAATTTGGTATGGTCCACTAAATTATATAAATAATATATGAGTATTACCCTGAATAAACTAAAATGGAGTTATCGCTTTTTGCAAATGAACTCTAAAAAACAAAACACTGAGGAATAATTCTATAAAAATTCTGTTGAGTTAGATTTTTATGATGTTTAACCCCTGATGTGTCAGCGCTGATGCGTTCTGAATGGATGGTTTAGTTTAAAAATCCTGAATAATTCATGTTTTTTTGGGTTATTTTACTGATAATTTTGTTAATGGAACTGTTGTACAGGTGTCGAAAAGGAACTGATTTACAACACTACAACACTAGTCATTTATTCCTTTTTCTTAAACTACTTGAGCATTTTTTCGTGTAATTTTGTGAATATTTATGAGCTTCTGTCGATGTTGCTGCTCATTTTTTCTATATTTTATTTATTTTATTATTTTTCTTCAATTGTGAATTGCGTTACTGTCTTACTTTGTTCATGTTACATGTTATTTTGTTAGTTTAATATTCATTTTTGTTCATTTTACTGATCACTTTGGCAGTTTTTCTTCATATTGTTGCTTATTTTATCTCATTTTATTTATTTTTTTTACTGTGGAATTGCTTAAATCTCAGGCATTAAAGGGTTAAAGCTAAAAAAAATTGTCATTAAAAACTAAAACGGTCAAGAAAATTTGCACTTAACTAGATCAAAAATGTAATAAAACCCCACATTTAATAATTTCCTGAGAATTCAATGAAACTTCATCAATAAAGTCATAAAATAGCAATTATATTTTTTACCAATAATGTAAAATAAAAAATTATTACATTATTGGGGATTTATTACATTTTTTTTTCCAAACTGAAAACACTGGGAAATAATTAGAAAATAAAACTGTTGAGACAACACCCATCAGCATTAGCTCATTTGCATTTTCACAATAAAAGCCCAGGTGAAAGGGTTAACACTAGTGATTGAACCATATACATTTTATTCTATTCCTTTTTTTTTTTTTTTTTACATCAGCCTTAGTTGATGACCGATGCAGGCCGCTGATATTTGTAACTGATACTGATAGATTTTTTTTCCTCTGTCAAATTAAAACTTCTGAATAATGACTGAATCGTGTAAATAAAAGTAAAAATGTGGACTATACTCGATAAACACTGGTTCAACTTATTCCATTTGCAACAAGTTCTTTTGTAAATGTTTTTCTTTCTTACTCATTAGGATTATTTATGGACAGTTAAAACACTAATAATAACTATACTAATTCTGTTTAATGTCTATTAATTGTCTGTTTTTGACACAATTATTGTCTGAATTGTTTGTTTTATTTTATTCTATATGTTCAAACTACAGAATTATACAAAAAAAAAAAAAACGTCAGAAGATATTCTGGTAACACTTTATAATACCTACACACAGTTGACTATGTATTAACTATTTATTACCCATTTATAAATGGTTGTTCATTATGTATTAACCATTTGTTACCTATTTGTTAATGTCTTGTAAAGGTTCATACTAGTGTAAATGTAAAATTAGATTATTTTTAACCAACAGCTGCAGTGTTTACAACTGTTTCTTTTTTTTACCTGTAAAGCAGCAAAAGTTAACTAATTTTACATTCATCTTTGGAAGACACTAGTATGAACCTTTACAAGACGTTAACAAATAGGCAATAAATGATTCATACATAATGAACAACCATTTATAAATAGGTAATAAATGGTTAATACATAGTCAATTGTGTGTAGGTATTATAAAGTGTTACTATGTCACTACATCTCACTGATATTGTAAACATTACGTTCATTCATGAATTCTCACTCTCTCCAAGGACATGTTTTGGTTACAAGGGTCTGATAAAGACACTGTTATCTTTCTCCGTCTCCACCTGAGGAATGTTTAGTGAGTGTTTTTTACACTGGTCATCAGAAAATCTGACGGCAGCTCGTTCTGTTCATGTTCTCACTCTAAATTAACTTGTTCATCTCTTCAATAAATAATTGTTTCTGACTTGAATAGTTTTCTCTCCTTGTGTGATACAAAACTTCCACAACACTTGCAATTAAAAAAACAAATTGTGACAGTTTAACCTAATAAATATGAACAAATGTCAACATTGTCTTTATTTTCCTTTTGGTTTTTTATTTTTTTTTTTATTTTTCCTTTTCTCATTTCGTCTTCATTAATTTTTTCTCTCCTTTTTTGTAACAAATTTTGAGTTTAACCTAATAAATACTACTACACTATAAGACAATAACAGTTTTAAAGCCTAGTTTTTATGAGTTCCATTTCCTTCATGTGTTTATTCTTCATCTGCATTTATTACAATAATAAAGAAATACATCTAAGTAGTATCTGTGAGAACATGGAGGTGTTGTCACTAAACCATGGCAGAGACAAAAAGAACCCATTGACAGGCCCATACCAATACAAAAAAATATAAATATTGGCCCCATATATGGACTGGCTGATATATGGGTCTATCATTAGTTAACACTGGGGCTGAATGGTTTCTGTAGAGGACACTGGTCTGGTAGCCTGGTAACATATCATGTGGTGTATTTATACTAAATATGACCAATTCCATTCAATAATGGAGGTAAGTACAAATATTATAATAGGTGTAGTGGACAACTACTTCAGATAAAGGCCTGGTACCGTGTGCAGATCAGACTGGGAGTCCGAGAGTCACCCCACACAGCAACAGAAGCTGCGTTTCCATTACAGTTTTTCGCAAAACAATATGGATATTCCTCAAATTAAAAAGTCTATTTGCGCTTTGAACGTGTTTCCATTGATGGTTGTTCTAGGCAGAAGATTGACCATCACCCTGATACCATTAGCATGAATGAATCAGCTAATTCTCTCGTCAGTAAAAGTCACTGGCGAACTCTTTAAAGACACTAACATGTAAAACAAACCACCTGTCTCACCTTATAAGGGTCTGTACATGTGGTCCCTACATTGTCAGGTCGAAATATTAAGTGGAAATATGCTTTAGATGTGTTTAAATGACAACCGTGAATTAGCATGAATGAATCGGTTAATTCTCTCGTCAGTAAAAGTCCCTGGTGAACTATTTCAAGACACTAACATGTAAAACAAACCACCTGTCTCACATGATAATTGTATAATTGTCTGCACGTGTGGTCCCTACATTGTCAGATTAAAATATTAAGTGTAAATATACTCAGCACTTAACAACAAATTATAAGCAGCCAACGGTTGTCATGGTTACAGTGACTGCGGCTGTCATTTTCACTCAGAGAGAAGTGATCATGTGACTATGTACATCACATCCTGTGACATATATTGCGGAAAAAGTGTTTCCATTGCGCTTTTGCGATATATTAGAATATCAAAATGTCATGAAAGCGTGAAAAATGTTATCGATATTTTAGTGTTTTTTCGAAATTCAGGTGTTTCCATTACCAGGTTTTTATAGCGATATTTACATTTTGCGAATTTCCATGGGTAATGGAAAAGCAGCTAGTGATACAGGTTAGGGCTGATGATGAAGATGAGGATGATGATGACGATATTTAATTTTCCCATAGACTGCAGTAAAGCGACATCAGCGTAGATATGTCTGGATTTTATTCTGATAGGAAGGTCACATTTCCTTTGCCAAGTTGTTGTCTTTTTGCAGAGGTTAAAAGTGGAGTCACTGATCCAGATCCAGATCCAGATCCGGATTCTGTAGAGGACCGTGTACACTAAAGTCTTCTGGGTCCACGTGGAACCACTTCAAAAGTCCTTCTTTGGTTCCATTAATGTTTTCTTTACAAGTCAGATATGTTCTATAAAGTAGTGTGAGGGCCATCGCTGACAAACCTCCAACGTGTGGGAGGGGCTTCACCTGGTTAGGGTTACCTGCTGAAGTCACCCCTGGGGGTGGGGGGTCAGTTTCTGTGTCTACTTTTGAGCTTTGGACACCAGGAAGTATCCGGATACAGGAGGCAGTGGATGGTCTTAAACCTGGATGAGGACGACAAGAGTCAGTGATGCAGTATCTGTTAAGTCCAGGTGTGGAACATTGAAGGTATGATACCAAGAACCTTTTGTTAGTGCCACAAATGTAAGAACTCCCTACAAATGTAGTAAAAAATCTGCAGCTTTTAAAGTCATAATTCCACAAATGTTACGAGACAAGTACAGTGGTACCTCTACTTACGAAAGACCCAGTTAACGGACAATCCAAGTAACGAAAACATTTGCCTCAATTTTTCGTCTCTGAATATGAAAGAAAATTCTATTTACGAAAGGAAACTGAAACCTCTGATAAATACAGTCCTGTATTTAAATTACTATATGTAACTACATAATGTACGTAAATGCGTCACGTACGTACTGTACGTAGCATCCCATTGGCAATGAGGGAGCTACTCATGATGCTTTTCGTTACCCTTTGATCCTCATTCATTACAGAGTTACTGTTGTTTCCTCAGTTTTTCCCAGTGTGTTCATTTAAACCTTATTACAGTACGTGTTTGAACATTACAGTAAACAGGTCGATGGCGGCGCCCTGTTTGGCTGTGACTACTGTGTCTCCCGGTAACAGACAATTTAACGGTAATTTATCCACCTAGACCAATGCTTTTAGTATCAAAGGTTCAGCCGAACGGTGCAAGAAGAGTATATGACCGGCAGACTATCATCAGCTTAAGAAAAATTGTTAAAAACTTGGACTCCACAAGCCCAGAGACACAGACCGTTCTACAGAATCTTGGTCTTCTGTGCCGGTCAGATCCAGTGTCCTACAGCGGAGACTCCCCTCACAGCGGACCCCTCCGGAGACATCGGAAGTGGTGTGAGAGGAAGTAGAAGCGCGGATTTACAGCTAAGCTAAGAGCTAACCTGTTCTGACCGCCGCTTCCATCAGTCCTGCTCGTCAACCTACGTTCACTGGAAAACAAACCGGACTACCTGAAGCTGGATTTAAATACCAAACATGGTCCACCAGACTGGTGCATCCTCATTCTCACAGAGATGTGGCTCAACTCTTCTGTCCCGGACAATGACATTAGCCTGGACGGGTAAAATCTAAATCTACATTTTCTTTTAACACGTTTCAAACAAAATCAGTACATTTTTATATTTTTTAAAAGGGTTTGAAGAGTAGTATTGGGGGCCTTTGAACAAATTAGGCTTTTTATAAAATTTTAAAAAGTGATTATTTATGAAAGATTCATGGTACAAAAAGTGTAGACTCCGCCAAGGCAGACCAGCTCACCCCCCTGATGACCACCAAACTTATCACTTATTCCTTCTGCCAGTATAATTTACTGGAAACTTCAGCCAAATCCATCCAAAACTTTTAAAGTTTTGTTGCTATGAATCACCCCCCACCCCCATTCAAATCAGTCCATAACTTTTTGAGTTATGTTACACACAGACAAACAACAGACAAACATCGGCAATAAACATAACTGTCGTTCCTTGGTGGAGGAATAACTTACCCACAAACATAATAGCAGTCGCCTCCCAATTTATGACATTTGTGGGATGGCAAAAACTGTTTCTTTCCAAAACTGTCCACTAATGTACTTAATTGATATGTGACTCCTCTTATGTTTATGGGAAAGTTATTACATTTGTGGGATTATTATGTTAAAAGATGCACATTTTTATGACATTTGCAGGGTTTAAAACCCTTCACTTAACTTTTATTAATTTGTCATCGTTGTTGTGCAACAGATGATTAATTCAAAAACACTTTTGTGGATATGGACATAAAACTAAAAGCACAGTAAGGGCATGAAAACTTAAAATACAATGAGAGCAACAGAATATATAGAATTTTCATTTCATTTATTTTTCAGGTCTTATTTTCATTGCCATTATATTCAAATAAATCCCTCACTGGAACTAATGTCAGGAAAGAGCAGCAGAGACAAAGGAATTTGACCCATTATTTTTACACATTTTAGTTAGTTTTATAAACACACAATATAGTTTGAATTACTTAAGACTTTTTAATATTAATTACAGTTTTTATTTATTTCAGTTAACAAAAATTTTTTTTTTCAATTCCAGTTTTCATCATGTCGTTACTTTTTATTTGTGATAATAACGTTGATCTGTGTTTGTCTTTATACCTTGTGGGGTCATCTACTAGTAAAAACCCTCTGTGTTGGTCTTCTTTACCTTGTGGGGTCATCTACTAGTGAAAACCCTCTGTGTTGGTCTATCTTACCTTGTGGGGTCATCTACTAGTGAAAACCCTCTGTGTTGGTCTTCTTTACCTTGTGGGGTCATCTACTAGTGAAAACCCTCTGTGTTGGTCTATCTTACCTTGTGGGGTCATCTACTAGTGAAAACCCTCTGTGTTGGTCTATCTTACCTTGTGGGGTCATCTACTAGTTAAAACCCTCTGTGTTGGTCTTCCTTACCTTGTGGGGTCATCTACTAGTGAAAACCCTCTGTGTTAGTCTTTCTTACCTTGTGGGGTCTTCTGCTAGTGAAAACCCTCCAGCTACTCCAACCACGTTCCTTGTGTTGTCAAAGCCACCGTAGCTCAGTGTGACCTAGGACAAATGAATCCCATACACTCAGGTGAACTCCAGGGCGGAAATGAAGCAAAGACACAAGTTCTAATGAAGAGCTGAGTCCAGACCTGGTCCAGGACGGAGTCTGTGGGCAGCTTCTGCAGGTTTTCCAGATGGGAGTGGAACAGGTGAGTGTGTGTCAGCGTCACTTCCAGCAGAGCCTCGATGATGTAGCCGATGGTACAGTCGTCCGGGAGACGGATCTTCTCTGCTGTGCTGATGAAGTTCCCTAAACTGAGAGGAAGAAAACACTCTGTGATAGAAGGATGAAACTTTACTGTCATGGTAAAAATACAACTGGACAGTTTCCTGTTCTGGTACAGCTTTAAGACGTGAAATCAGTTCAGAACAACAATGTGAATTGTCAAAATTAACCTATTAACTCATTGACTCCCAAAGACGTATATACAGTGATGTCTCTACTTACGAAAGACCCAGCTGATGAAAAATCCAAGTTCCGAAAAACCTCTACCTCAATTTTTCGTCTCTCAATACAGAAGAAAATTCTATTTACGAAAGAAAACTGAAACCCCCGAGACATAAATACAGTACTGTATGTACATTACTATACATAGCTACATAATGTACATAAATATGCCACGTACGTAGTAGGGATGTGACGTTCATTCCAAAACACTTTGTGAAATTCGCTGGAAACTATTCGAATATTATTCGAAAATCCGACGTGTTTCCATGACAAAACAACATTCAGTGTGCGAACCCCTTGCACGCACACTGATGTGCCCCTCTACCCCCAAACTCACAAACACACACGCGGTGACAGACAGGGTAAAAGAGGAAACCAAACGTACTGAATAAACAAGAATATTACAAATCACACAACAATATGATCTTCTCAGGGTGATTCATCTGATCTACTGCATGAAACAATTAAGGATTTTAATGTTGAAATCACAATATCCACAGCCAACTATATTTCATTTAACCGTCTCGACGGAACTGGGTGAAACAGCTAATTTTGCTACAGTGTCAAACAGATTCACCAACAATAGTCACATGAATATACGACAGGTTTTGTTTTTTTTTTAAATTAACATGTCCACATGGTCGGGGTGGAGGTGTGTGTGCGTATTCACAATTAATCCAGCTGCCGAAAACATGCACAGATGTTGCAGGCACAGTGAGGTACGCTCTGCTTCCTTTCTGTTACTGCAACATTTTTCTCTTGCATTTCTTTTATGCGTTTGTGTTTTTAGTTGTTCATCTTTCTTGTGTTTGCAGCGTTTAGTTGATGCGGTGCGTTTGCCCCTGTCGGCCACCGTACAATGACAGTCAATACGACATTCTGTCCAAGTGAGACAATTGTAGCATTCAAAATTAGTATTCTATATTCGAGCGTGTCACGAATATTTGAAAATCGTGTCCCATCCCTAGTACGTAATGTATGTAGCATCCCATTAGCAATGAGGGAGCTACCCATGATGCTTTTCGTTACCCTTTGACCCTCATTCATCACGGAGCGACTGTTGTGGCTCCCGGTAACACAGACATCTTAATGGTAATTTCTCCACTTAGACTAGCGCTTTTAGAATCAAAAGTTCAGCCGAACGGTGCAAGAAGAGTGTATGACCAGCAGACTATCATCAGCTTAAGAAAAATTGTGAAAAACTTGGACTCTGCAAGCCTGGAGACTCGGACTGTTGTACTTCCCGCTCACATTCAGTGTCCTCCAGAGCAGTGGAGTCTCCCCCCCACAGAGGCCGCCTCTGGAGTCTCCGGAGGTGGCATCAAGGCAAAAGCGCAGCTGTGGATTTACAGCTAAGCTAAAAGCTAACATGTTCCGACCGCCGCTTCCATCAGTCCTGCTCGCCAATGTACGCTCACTAGAAAACATACTGGACAACCTGAAGCTGGACTTAAACACCAAACATGATCCACCAGACTGATGCATCCTCATTCTCACCCAGACGTGGCTCAACTCTTCTGTCCCGGACACTGCCATTAGCCTGGACGGGCTAACAATATTCAGGTCCTACAGAAGCCTTGGTCTCACAGGTGAAATCTGGGGGTGGTGGTGTTTGTATCTACACTAACAGCAGCTGGTGTTAGCCTGGACAAGCTAAAGTCTAAATCTAGATTTTCTTTTAACACATTTCATACAAGATAAGTACATTTTTATAATTTTTAAAGGGTTTGAGGGGTAGTATTAGGGGCCTTGGAACAAATCAGGCCTTTTACATGTAAAATGCGAATAGGAAAAATTCATGGTACAAAAACACTTCTGGAATAAATTAATTTTGTAAGTAGAGGTACCACTGTACATGTCTTTTGTGTTTTTTCATGGGGGCAGTGGATCAAAGTCTTGTACATCATGTGTAAATTTCACACTTGTGGCCAATGTATTTGTGCCCCAGTTGGGCGCATAAGCTGTATTTTCCAATAAAAGGCAATGATAGATTTGGGCCTCGAAAAAGACAGAAGTTGGCGAATTGAGAGAGTAAGAGAGAAAATGCCAAAGCTGAAGATGAAATGGAGTGGATCAAATACGGTGAGGTAGCTTAATCCAAATATTTGAAAGAGTCATTACAGAAATTATTAAAGCACCAAAATTGATGGATTAACTTTAGGACGTTAATTTAAGGCTAGTTTAGGGTTGATTTGAGGTCAATTTAGGGTTAAGGGTTAATTTCCTTTGGTGTTAGGATTAACTAGCGTTAATTTAGGGTCAGTGATAATCTAGGTTTAATGTAAGGTTACTTTAGGATTAATTTAGGGTCAGTTTAGGGTTAATTTAGGGTTGAGACTGTCAGGACCTCCTAATGAAAAGGACCTGAAACTTTGTCTGTTTGAACTTAGACAACTGGATTCTACACCACAAACACTTATGTTTCCCAGTCCTTCATTACAGAACCTGTTAGCATAACTAGGCTATAATAACAATTTGGTGTCTTTATAGCTGACATAAGTGTCGATTCCTGCAGCACAGTTCCAATAGTCCTTATGTCCTACCTGGCCCACGGGCTCATTTTCAAAGCCAGTCCTCGGCTAATGCAGAATCCAGCTCCACCGGTGGCGAACCAGAACCTGACGGACACCTGAAACAAAGGCCAGGGTAACATTAGAGCGTCGTCCAACGGTCAGCTGTTGTGTCCCTCAGGTATTCGGTGTGGTCATCACTGACCGATCCATCGCTCTTGACCCTCTCTGCGGCCTCTATGGGGTGGTCCAGACTGGGCCGGCCCAGGTAGACATCCTGACTGTGGTGGTATGAGGACAGCAGCTTCACAAGGCTTGGCAGGATCACATAGTTGTCGTCGTCCACATGGCAGAACCACCTAGAAAAGCAGACTTAATGAGTCTTGTACTGTGTACCTTAAACTAGGTACAGTAGAACCTCACAGCACTACTTTTATTTGTTCCATGACTGAGCTCCTTTTGCAATTTAAACATATTAAAAATACATTTTTCCCCATTAAAATTAACTGATAGTTAATCTGGTCTTTCCCCAAGAAAAGGCTGAAGAATAAGTTTAATGGTTTTAAAAACAGCAAAAACTTCAGACAGTAAAAATATGATATATTTTTATTAACCCCTCACCATTCTGGGTTGATTTTTTGTAAAACGCCTGAAAAATCCCTGTATAAGTGAAAAAGGCAGCTGTTCTTGAAGTGTTTGGAGTGCAGATAAAAGAATGGCCTCTTTGTAAAGGAGTTTGAACTTAAACACTCACTTTTACTATTTATCTAACAGGTAGACAGAGTAGACAACAAATACAAAGAAATCTACACCCCCCCCTCAGCTAAATTTTTTAGCTTAAACGAGGGTGTATTTGTTTGCATTTGGTAGATAACACAACATTTACCAACAATCCAATGTCTAGACTATTGGGCGGCTGTGGCTGAGTTGGCCAATGATTGAAGGGTTGGCGGTTCGCGTCCCGTCTCTAACTGTCCACATATCGAAGTGTCCTGGGGCAAGACACTGAACCCTAACTTGCTCCCAGTAGAGTCAGGCAGCGCCAGTGTATTGGCAGCAGCCGTCTACTGGTATATGAGTGTGTGTGTGAATGTTAGGAATTGTAAAGTGCTTTGGGCACCAAGTTCAAAGTTGTGTATAAAATGCGCTATAAGTACAGTTCATTTACCATTTTTACCATTTTAGGCACTTTGCAGTTCAAATTTGAGAACTTTATTTGTAAAAATGTCAGTTTTACAGCATTTATTACATGATTACATTTATGAATTTTACAGAGGGGAAATTTGGAGAATTATCAATTTTTCTAAAGCAGCTAGCTATAGCTGGGGGGGGGGGGGTAAAAATGATTTTTTTTTTTACAATTTCTGTATTAATGTCTCATAGATCAAAAACAGTGCGTATAATGAAAGTAATAATGTGTTTTATGCACACTAGAGAGACAGATGCTAGTCTGGTAATTACCCCGCCCCCTGAGGGAGAGAGGGGTGTCGTTTTTTTAATTGGTTTGTTTATCTGTCTCTGTCTGTTTGATATTCAGCATCTTTACATAAAAACTACTGGACCAACTTTTCAGGAGAAAATGGTACAGAATAGATGCCATTCAATTTTGGTGAATGTAGGTCAAAGGTCACAACCACTGTCACCAAAAATGTGTTTCTGCAATGATAAGAGATAGGCCAAATCAGGTAAAATATGTGCAAGTGGGGTGGGGTTTGTTGTGCCTTGCATCACTTATATTCTTAAAAACAATATGAAGTTTTTTAACACAAAGTGCAAAGTGTGTGTAAAAAGTAGCACAGTCAGATACCAGATGGTTAAAGTAAAAATGTTACACACTTTCATTGGTTCTTTCTGGCCTCACTTTTCTCACTATCCACACGTGCAGGTGGTTTCATTCAAAATATATCCAGAAAGATCTGTTGTGACTTTTTAAAATGTTCCAAAAATCCTCCAGATCTGCATCATTAAATGAAACCGCTGCAACGCCTGAACTGAATTTGTCTGGATGACGGTTTTCCACTGAAACAGAACCTTTGACAGTAGCTCTTTTCATTTACTCGTACAGATGCCGACTAGTGACGGCTGGTACCAGGCTCACCATTACTGCGCATTTTCACCTGGATTTCAACACATAAAACACTCGTACTGTGATATTCGACTGTACTCACTGGTGTGTAAATGTGTGTCACTGACTCACTTTTTCTGAGATTCGATGAACTTGTCGTACTCCACAGACATCTTGCAGCACAGAGCTTGTCGGGTGTGAGCTGCTGAACAGTTAGTGTTGATGAGATTAACTCCTGTGAAAAGATTAAACAACATTTCTGTCTTAATTAGTCTTACCATCATTAGTCGACTTACTCAACATAATAAAGTAATGACTCTCCTATGTCCTATGCCGACCTGTGACCCCAGACCCTCCCCCCCCTCACTTGTCTGATGGATGGATTTTGTTTACTTGAAAAGGCTTTGTTCTGAGGCCTCGCATTGGTTCAAATTTACACCTACGAAGATTTCCATTTAAGGGTTGTCTAGAGGGAATCCCGATCTTTCCAGCGGTACCAAAAATGATGAATGATTGAAACACTTACGGTAGGAATTTCACAAAAACTCGTAGTTATATGGGGCAAAATTATGGAATTTGAAGTTTATGCATAAAATCCAAGTAAAATGTCTCCTGAACACTTCTAATGTATTTGAGGCTATAGCAAGAAATACTGTTGTGCTACATCTGACTGGTTTTGTGCTGGAGTGTCACACATGTGTTTGGATGGTTCCATTCTTGACGGTTACAACACAACCATTATTGTTGCCTCATCCTTTTCACCGTCTTACTGGGTTTCTCTTATTGTACAGACTTTTTATTTCACCTATTTCAGCATTTTTTTTGTCTCTTTGTCTGGGCCAAGAGGTGAAATGAAATTTTATTGTACATTGCATAATGACAAATAATAATAATGGATTGGATTCATATAGTGCGTTTTTAGCCACTCAAAGCACTTCACATTACTGACTCATTATTCCTTCACTCTCACATGCTCACTCTGGTGGTGGTAAACTACATTTTTGGCCACAGTTGTCCTCGGGCAGACCGACAGAAGCATGGCTGCCATTTTGCCCCTCTGACCACCACCGAACATTCATACACTAGAGGCAAGGAGGGTGAAGTGTCTTGCCCAAGGACACAACAGTCCAAGTTCAGTTATTGGATGACCTGCTCTACCAAGTGAACTATGGCTTCTCAACAAAGATAAATAAAGATTCTGATTCCCTGATCAACACGTTAAAACCCTGAACCTCAGCCGTTTCTCAGTCCTGGTCAGAGGTGTCTGTCGTACCTGTGCTCAGTCGCAGTTCCTTGTCCTCCCCATCTGTGAATATGTAGGTCTGAAACAGAGCACAAAGGTTAGATACTGGTATCAGCTCTATCCCCTGTGAAGACCACCATGAAGCCCACCACTGTTTTCGAAATACTACATAAGAGCAATGAAACCGACCATGGAATCGACGGTGGGCTGGACAATGACAACAAAATATGCTAGAGTAAACGATCAATATTGTTGAAAAATGGGCATGTAAGAACTGCAATAGTCCCCGAGCTGTCTTGCTGAAAGTCTACAGTAACTTGGTTGAAGGCTACATAAAGTAAGTAGGCTAATGGCATCGGTAGCATATCATCAGTACTGACAGCCATTGGCGCTAACCACAAAATGGAAAGAATAATCTTGAAATAGCATATAGAATGTAGTGTTATGCAATGACACATGCATATTTTCTTATTTCATCATGACATTAGGTTGATTAGATGGCTGTTCGCAACATTTATCATTGATGCAAATCTGGTAAGTTAAGCTTAATGTGTTAGCTAATGCATTTCAGTGGATGTTACCGTGAAATATGGACCAGGATCCCTCTTTATGTTTTTGATCCATTCACGCTGAAGTGCATTATCGTTGGTACGATTTTTTCCTCTTTACATTTCAGGACGCAGCAGTGAGGCGCCATTGCTGTCGGGAAAGTGTCGTGTGTAGCAACAAGTGTACCCCGCAACGTCTTTTGAACGTTCTGGGTGAATAAGATCCATTGGCATCAGGATTAATATGCACTATTGTAGAGCATGCACAGACAAAAACAAGCTGAACTGAGACAACTAGTCCAATTTATGTCTCCATCAAAACAAGATAAAATGTGCTCATCAGGGTGTGCTGCGTTAGTCTGGGTGTGAATGGATGTGACTGGAGGGGGGGTTATATTCTTTACTGGAGTTGAGTCAAATGACTGCTGATGTTGGGTTTGTGTGGAACTCCGTCTCCAGAGGCCCAGTGCAGGGCGGTCCTGGACTAATGATGGGCCAAGTCTAGTTTTATTTTCTTAGAAATGTCCCGTGGTTTCACTAAACATCAACAAACTGTGTCAGGGAGGAATCTGTGGCACTTCTAAGACAACATCCCAAAAACCAGAGCAGCTCGAAGGCGTCAGTGCTGTTCAGACGGCATCTGTCCATCTGCTCAGCAATGATTTTCAAACTATATACCATATATCCTGCCCATATTTAGTGTTTTTTTTTTCTTCCAACAGTATCACCCGTTGCGATGGCCAATATAGAGAGAAAAAGGAGAGGAAAAAAGAAGAAACAAAAAGAGGAAAAACAGGTCACAAATGAAAAAGCAACAAAAAAAACAACAAGAAGCGAAATGGCGATCAGGCAAAAAAGAAGAGGAAGAAGAAAATGACGAAAAAGAAAATGGGAGAAGTACAAAAAGAAATGGAAACGGAAAAGAAAAAGAAAAAGAAAAAGAAAAAGAAAAAGGAAAAGAGAAAAAAGGAGAAAAGAAAAAACAAGGTGTACATTTGGTCATATTAGTTTAACTGTCACAATTCTTAATTTCATTATAATTAAAGAAATTCTTTCTAATCTTTGTTTTAATTTGACAGAGAGAAGAAAAAAATCTGTATCTGTATCAGCTCAAAAATATCGATGTTTTTACATCGATATTTTTATATAAAAACTATCAGTATGGATCCTGAAAAATCCATACGAGTCAATTGGTTATTTTTGGTTATTTTTCTTTTTCTACACATTTGCAGTTTGTTTTAGTCCATTTTCTGGATTATTTTGTTCATTTCTGCTCATCTTTAACACCGTCCAAAAACACTGGTCTACAAGTAAAATGCTTCCTGAATCAAACTAATGAAATATTCCCATGTGCATGTTGGTGATAAAGAAAACTCAAGTCGTAAATGCTGGTTGGCTCAAATTTCCAAGGTAATAAATGGGCTCTTTGTAAAGGCCATTATATATTGATGTCCCTGCTCTTCATGGGTAATGATAGTTTCTAATTGTGTTGATTTTGGAGCAAGAAGTTCGAACGCCAAGATCAAATATTATTTCCACCCATACATTCTTATTCTAAAAGAATAAATATTGGCTTGTTCTATATATTGGTTCATTCTATTTGTCAGTTTTGACTGAAATATATATATTTATTTTATTTAATTTAAAAACACATAAGTGGTAGTATTTATATATATATTTATATTTCCAACAAAATGAATGTTGAGTTAATATTTAGTCAAAATAGTTCAGAATTGCTGTATTATTGCCATAGTGACCATATATACTGTACATATTAATTTAATGCTATGGTCACTACTCAAACACCAGGTGTTTTGTCAAAAATAAATTACAATGACTTATGAATCCGTTTTATAATAATGGTTAGTTAAGTACAGGGTGTGATTTATCAAAAAACTGGGGGGGGGGGGGGTATTTTCCACAGAAAAAAGTTTGTGTTGGATGTTCTGAACTTCCTTCTTTTATGAATAACAGAAATGAGGCTCAATTCACTAAATGAACATTTCAAATCAACAGTTTTTTTTTCGATGGCACAGTTCTTGTGGTCTTTATGAACTACCCCCCCCCAGCCAAATACACCCAGGTTAGGTGTATGTGTAATTTCAACTCTTGTTAATGATGAAATCACTATAACATCCTTTATACACTTTACATGGAAAATAATGTTTGATTTTGTTGCACCATAAAAATTCAATGTGACAAAATATATTCAACAATTCATTTTAATTTCTTTAACTGTGGAAATCACCTACGTTAATAAACAATGCCCTGTGCATTGGGAAATGGGGAATAAAAAGCATAGTTTAATATAATTGTATTAATTCTAAAGGAAATGTGATGTTTTGGTAATGACAAATTTTGAGTGAGAAAAAGTTTTTCAATACCATATGTAGATATAAAAAAAAAAAAAAAGGCAAACTGACTGGACTTTTACTAAATATGTGTTCTTTAGATGTGGTGCAACATGGATGTGGTCAAAGTTTTTCCAAAATAGAAACATTTCACATATTTTCTAACCCTGAACCAATTCAGTAAAACGGCCCATATATAGATGTTATTAAAATAATGCTATCCATGTCCCTGGATCAGTACGTAAGGTTGGTAAGAAGATGAGGTAACTGCTGCTTCATCTCAACCAATTAATGATCTTTCCTCACCTGTTGTTTTGCTTGGGAAACCCAGGTCTGGATCAGAAGCTCCAGTCTGGACTTGTGGTATTTCCTGGTGGTTTTCACTGCGATAAAAATGTCCTTGGACTCCAGTTGGCCATATGACCTCACACCTAAAACCCCCAAACCCTTTCCAGCTCCCATTTGTGGTTTTGACTGGGAGTCTGTGTCCTTTTTCAGGCCGACGTCACCGTCCCTGGGAACTTGAATCTCGGTTGGCACGCCCTGCCGGGTGGAGCCCCCCTTCAGGCCTGGTTCTCCAGCCTGGACAGACCCTCCCAGAGTCTCCGCACGCTGTAGGTGGTGGGACGAGGTCTTTCCGGCCGGGGCAGGTTTAAGCTGTGCTCTGGGCTGAGGAAGGTCCAGCTGCCGGGGGGTGGGCTGCAGGGTGGGAATGAGCAGGAGAAGGAGGCCGCAGAACGCCAGGGAAAACAGGAAGCAGTATTTACTGACGCCCACTGAGGTTATGTGCATCCTGAAAAACGAAGGGTCGATCAGCCTCCAGGGCCGGGGTCCCCCTCAGCACCCGGTCCCATCCTCACTCCATCATCCCGTCATCAGCCGCCTGCACAAATGGAGCGAGTTTACGGCACCTTTCAATAACACTCGTCTACAAGTCAAATGCTAATGCTAATGAAATGTCCCCACATGTGTGATAGTGATAAAGGAAACTCAAGTCTTAAATGCTGGTTGGCTCAAGTTTCCAAGAAAACTCTGGGGTCAAAATGTGAAATTCTTAGAATGAACACAGAATGAACTAGCCAAGGCAGACCTCCCCCCTTTGAATGAAGAGAGATCCACCAAGGAGGTTATGTTTTGCCAGAGTTTGTTTGTTTGTCTGTTAGTTAGTAAGATAACTTGAAAACTTATGGACAGATTTTGCAGGATGTATTGGGAGTGTCACAAGGAACAAATGATTACATTTTGGTGGTGATCCGGGAAGAGACCCTGGATTCTGGACCACTTTGAAATTTTACATTGCTGTAAATGGAGAATACATTTCACTCCCAACACCGAAATCCTGGGTGTGGGGGTGGGTTCCAGATATCTCAAAAACGTATGGACAGATATTGACGAAATTTGTAGGATGTGTTGGGAGTGAAAGGTATTTATAACAAAACTGTTCCTTTGAATTGTGTTAACATTTTTAATCAGATTAATTATGATGATGGATTCAACTGTGTTAATTTTGACATAGTATAAATGAAAACAAACTCCAGCAGGAGGTAACCCCAACCCTGGAATAACCAGGAATGTGACGAACGTGTATAAATAAGGGATTTAAGTTTATTAATCAGATTAATCACAGGGTTGTTTTGGATCATTTTAAATAATCACGATCAACACACTGTCATTTGACTCTTGGATTGTTTTATGTTTGTTTTGTACTCAAATTTCTCACAAAATACATAAAAACACACTGAGAAATACAAACAATCAAGAATGTGATGGACGTG
Source organism: Siphamia tubifer (assembly GCA_020466265.1). NCBI lineage: Eukaryota > Metazoa > Chordata > Actinopteri > Kurtiformes > Apogonidae > Siphamia > Siphamia tubifer. Next base: position 12,293,231 of record CM035801.1, on the reverse strand, counting down.
TGCCAGTGGGAGGAGTACAAATGTGTCGACCATTTAAGATTTGGCAACACTGAATTACACCATCTGGAAAATATTTGAGGCATGTAGACGAAGTAAAAAAAATACAGGATAGATTATGTCATGACCGTAGAATACTGCCAAGCACCAAACCAGATGAACCACAGGTCTATTCCAAGGTGACCATCCAAACCCGAACCCTTATCACCAAAAACCGGTTCTGTGAGTCCACAGTGTCCCTTACCTGTCGTCAACAAAATCTAACAGTTTCATTCTTAAATACAAGTAAATATTTGTACCAAGTATGAAAACACTCCTGCAGTATCATGTTTTAAACCTAATGTGGGTGGGATAGGGTTAACTCCTGCAGTATCATGTTAAGCTTACTCCTGCCCAGTGCTGGGAAGAATGACGCTAGAGCAGGGGTGTCAAACTGCGGTCCTCAAGGGCCGGTGTCCTGCATGTTTTAGATGTTCCCCTCTTCCATTACACCTGGAGCCCAGTGCATCATATTCAGTCTTCTGCAGAAGTGATGAGGAGCTGATTATTAACTCTTTAAGTGTCAGCGCTGATGCATTCTGACTGGATGGTTTAGTTTAAATATTCAGAAAAATTCTACCATTTTACTTTTACTTTTAGTTTTGTGGATGGAAAAGGTGTCAAAACGCTTTTTTTTTTATTTAAAAAAATTAAAGGCAAAATGAAAACTGTTGAGACCAAATTTTAATACTATTTTTCTTTTTTTCTTTTTCAAGACTTTCCACATTTTTTGTTCATTTTGTTGCTGATTTTGTTTATTTTTCTACATTTTGGTTTGTTTTTTTTAATCATTATTTTTCTTTGATTTTCTGCCATTTGTGTCTTGTTGCTCATTTTATTTTATTTAATGTTTTACTTTTTTACTGATTGCTAAAATCTCAGGAGTTAAAGGGTTAAACTGAATCACATGGAAGAGGGAAATCTCTAAATCATGCAGGACACCGGCCCTCGAGGACTGGAGTTTGACACCTGTGCACTACAGTATAACGGCATTATTAATGCAGCCACATTTCAAGTAATGGAGTGATTACTTTATGCATAACTGAATCGCCATTACTGTTACTCGGGAAATAATGTGACGCGTTACAAGTGTGTTTCCACTATTGGAACTTCCAGGACTTTTTTGGGGAGGAACTACTTTTGACCGGGCTATGAGTTAGCCTGGTCCTCTCAGATGTGTGTCTCCATCCAGAAAAGACAGGAATAAGTAACAGAGTGTAACTAAATAACATCAATATTGACCAACTGTTATGTTAAATATGGAATCAGCCTGACAGTAGTCGGAGTGTAATCAGTTTCAATAGTTGGAACTGTTCCCGCTGGTATATGGTCTGTTAAATCAGCCCACATCTGGTTCCAGTCTGGGTTTGTGTCCCCCACAGTGGGTTAGGGCCAGCTCTGAAGTAAACACACATGTCCCTGCTGAGTTTACCACCATTGGTCCTAATTATGGGATGTGAATGTCATCATAAAAAACAACCAGGCTCTTCTCCATCTAACCCTACCTGTTCATTCACTCTAAACTTAACCCCCAACCCTTAACCCTGACCACCAGGTTCTTCTCCATCCATACCTACATGTTCATTCACCCTAACCTCAATGTCTAATCCTAAAACCCTTAACCCTAACACTATAACCCATAACCATAACAACCACATTCTCTTCAATCCACACCTAGGCCCTGTCCTAAAGTCCCCCCTTGGCAACAAACACTCATTTTCGACTCCTCTTTGGAGCATGTGGTAGGGATTAAAAAAATTCTACCAAAACAATGGGTCACTGACCTAATCAATAAGTGATAAGATCGTATATATGACGAGGTGGAAGTTGACAAGCCTAAGATTCTAACTCAACATATGTTTTCATTCGCAATGAACTAACATGTACCATCAGATCTAAAAAGAAGACTGCAGCTATTTGAAACAAAAACTGATATTCGTGTGAATCCTTTACAGTTCTGACACAACAGGGACCTGGGAAAAACTGAAATGTTCCAAAATCATTACAGGCACCAAATTGTTCTCTGAATTCGTATTAAGCAACTGTCATGAGTCTGCATCCAAGCTGACTCTGTCCAAAGGGCTAGATGACAGACAGAATGTCCACCCTCCCCTCAATACTAAAGGCAAATGGGACCCCCTACCCTCCAAAACAGGACTCCAAACATAGGGACAGTCCATGGGGGGATTTTGAGATATGACCTATCTTCTGTTCATTCACCCCAACTTAATAGGTAGACATTTGGGTCTTTAAGGGTTCAAGGTGGATGTTTGGGTCTTTAAGGGTTAAAGGTGGACGTTTGGGACTTTAAAGGTAAAGGCGGACGTTTCGGTCTTTAAGGGTTCAAGGTGGATGTTTGGGTCTTTACGGTTTCAAGGCAGACGCTTGGGTCTTTAAGGGTTAAAGGCGGACGTTTCGGTCTGTAAGGGTTAAAGGCAGACGTCTAGGTCTGTAAGGGTTAAAGGTGGACGTTTGGGACTTTAAAGGTAAAGGTGGACGTTTGGGTCTTTAAGGGATAAAGGCGGACGTTTCGGTCTTTAAGGGTTCAAGGTGGATATTTGGGTCTTTACGGTTTCAAGGCAGATGTTTGGGTCTTTAAGGGTTAAAGGTGGATGTTTGGGACTTTAAGGGTTAAAGGCGGACGTTTGGGTCTGTAAGGGTTAAAGGTGGACGTTTATGTCTGTAAGGGTTAAAGGTGGACGTTTGGGTCTTTAAGGGTTAAAGGCGGACGTTTATGTCTGTAAGGGTTAAAGGTGGACGTTTGGGTCTTTAAAGGTAAAGGTGGACGTTTGGGTCTTTAAGGGTTAAATGCGGATGTTTGGGTCTTTAAGGGTTAAAGTTGGATGTTTGGGACTTTAAAGGTAAAGTTGGACGTTTGGGTCTTTAAGGGATAAAGGCGGACGTTTCGGTCTGTAAGGGTTAAAGGCAGACGTTTGGGACTTTAAGGGTTAAAGGTGGACGTTTGGGACTTTAAAGGTAAAGGTGGACGTTTGGGACTTTAAAGGTAAAGGTGGACGTTTGTGTCTTTAAGGGTTCAAGGCGGACGTTTGGGTCTTTAAGGGTTAAAGGCAGACGTTTGGGACTTTAAGGGTTAAAGGCAGACGTTTGGGTCTTTAAAGGTAAAGGTGGACGTTTGGGACTTTAAAGGTAAAGGTGGACGTTTGTGTCTTTAAGGGTTCAAGGCGGACGTTTGGGACTTTAATGGTTAAAGGCAGACGTTTGGAACTTTAAGGGTTAAAGGTGGACGTTTGGGACTTTAAAGGTAAAGGTGGACGTTTGGGTCTTTAAGGGTTCAAGGCGGACATTTGGGTCTTTAAGTGTTAAATGCGGATGTTTGGGTCTTTAAGGGTTAAAGGTGAACGTTTGGGCTTTTAAAGGTAAAGGCGGACGTTTGGATCTTCATGAGTTAATATGTTCCAAAATAAAAGTACCAAATTTCTTACTGTTCAGTTCTTATTGTTTACATTGACCACAAATCTACACAAAGTCACAGCTGATGTTGGAAAAACGTCACACAGACGCCAGATGGTCTTATATATTGAAAACACATGCTTTGGAGAGCAGAGTAAAATGTAGTTTATTCAGCCTTTTGTGTCACTGATGCTACACGGTTGTTTCTGGAATTGATTAAAAGTACGTGTAGGAGTTCAATTTAAAAACAGTCTGAGGAGAAAGAACATGATCTACTCACCACCCAAAAGCACAGCCTGCATCTGACCTCTGCAAGGCACTCGTGAAAGTCCACTGTGGAGGTCAGTTAGTGTCAACACCGCGGAGGTTCTGAACAACCATCCCGGACTCAAAGAACAACCATCCAGAGCTCAGAGCAGGAGAACCCACGGCTGGACGCGTCCTTTGTGTTCCGCCCTGATTGTCAGGTTCAACCCGCTCCGGTACTTTCTCATTACTTTGTTCGTATTAGCTCATCTGTTTTCACAAGGTTAAAGACTGAAATAAACCTAAGGGCAGTAAACTACAGCCTGTTCTGCTCTACTTAGCCCAACACTCCGACCACACTGGGCTTCATGCTAAGTACACCGCGTTAGCATATTAGCACTTCCGGTTCTGCGTTTCAAAATAAAAGTGACTGACACGGCTCCGTGCTAAATACAGAGCTAAAAGTAGCACTTCCGGTTCTACACTTGCCGTGAGGATGGATTCCTCGAATACTTTAAGATGATACGTGTGAATTCTTTTTAAAGAATTGAGCAATCATTTATTTCATTATGTTTTACTGAAAAAAACTTGTTTTTTATGTGTACATTTTATGTTGAGAAAAGAACAATTATTCCTTCATTAGTTCCAATAGGGAAAATTCCAGATTTACAGCAGCAAGAATATACTATCCTACAAGGCAAAAAAGGCAGTAACTGCCTTTTTTGTTGTTGCGAAAATTAGTTATTCTGTTTTTTTGCAACATTCAAATCATTCATTGTCATGTAATAAAATATCTCATCTCAAATGTCTGTTGTTTTGGAGAAAATCAGTGGGTGTTTGTACAGTAACAGCAAAAAGTACTAGTAAAGCAAAACAAAAAGGCAGTAAAGACCATTACTGTGTTCTTACCAATGTCCATTTAGGACCCTGCATCAATAGTTTATAGTTATCCCCATATTAGACTGAAACACATTACGTAACTACCCTATTTTCTGCACTATAATGTTCACTGGGCTATAAGGCGCACTATCTATGAATGTTTTTCATGAAGGTTTTTAATATATAAGGCACATTAAATGAAGTCAAAATTATGAGATAAAAAGTCAAAATTATCAGATAAAAAGCCAAAATTATGAGATAAAATGTAAAAATTCTGAGATAAAAAGTCAATATTGTGACCTGGCCAACGCCTTTGGCTCAGTTCCACACAACATCCTATGGACTGCGTTCAGCTATTTCCAAGTTCCAGAGGCTATCACTGCTCTCGTCAAGGCATACTTCATGGACGTGCAGATATGCTTGTCAACAACAAAGTACACCACTGCTTGGCAACAGCTGGAGGTGGGCATCATGGCAGGATGCACCATTTCCCCGCTAGCCTTCATGATGGCCATGGAGGTAATCATTCGTGCATCCCGGTGGGTGGTGGGATGAGAGCAGTTAACACCAGGCCTGCGTCTCCCTCCCATCAGGGCTTACATGGATGATATGACCACTCTCACATCAACCATTCCCTGTACAAGGCAGCTGCTGAGGAAGTTGCAGGAGAAAATTCAGTGGGCCCGGATGAAATTTAAGCCGAACAAGTCCAGGAGCCTGTCAGTGGTCAAAGGGAAGCTTTCAGACCAGCGCTTTTACATCGGTGACGAGCCCATACCAACTGTGGCAGAGAAGCCAATCAAGAGCCTCAGGCGTTGGTACGATGCAACCCTTAAGGACACAGTCCAAGTGGAACAGCTCTGACAGGACACCATTAGCGGTCTTCAGAGCATTGAGAAGACCATGCTCCCTGGCAGGCTAAAGCTCTGGTGCCTCCAGTTTGGTCTCCTGCCTCGTTTGATGTGGCCTCTTACCATCTATGAGGTGCCAATCTCAAAGGTTGATAAGCTTGAGAGGTTGGTCAGCTCCTTTGCCAGGAAATGGCTAGGTGTTCCCAGGTGCCTTAGCAGCATTGCACTGTATGGGAAAGGCATCCTGGAGCTTCCTCTATCCAGCCTCATGGAGGAGTACAAGAGCACCAAAGTCAGACTGGAGATGATGCTGACAGAATGTCGAGACCCCTGTGTAGCTAAAACTGCTCCCACCCTTGCAACCGGGAGGAAGTGGACTCCAGCGGCAGCTACACACCAGGCCAAGTCTGCCCTTAAGCACCAGGACATTGTCGGTGCTGTGCAAAGGGGAAGAGGAGGTCTTGGTCTCGAAGAGAGTGAACCATCCTGGTACAAGGCATCTCCAGTTCAGCGGCGGGGTCTTGTGGTCGAGGAGGTACGAAGAGGAGAGCAAGCTGCACGATGTGCAAAGGCTGTCTCACAAGGAAAGCAAGGTCAATGGATGTGTTGGGAAGACGTTGAGAAGCGAAAGCTCTCTTGGAAGGAGATTTTGGATTTGGAAGCTTTCAGAACCAGCTTCATTCTGCGATCCACCTACGATGTCCTACCATCACCAACAAATCTCAACCAGTGGTACGGTGAAGACCCTACATGCCCCCTCTGTCCATCTCCAGCCAACGTGAAGCACATACTGGTCGCCTGTAAGACAAGCCTTACTCAGGGCCGCTATACCTGGCGGCACAATCAAGTGCTAAAGTGTCTGGAGAGTAGACGGACGGACGTCAACACCATGCCTTCCTCCTTGGCCGCACCCTCTGGACAGTTCCTGCGTGAAGGGGAGAAACCACCAAAGACCTGCCGACCAAAGGCACAGTCTGGACAGCTGGGAGCAGCACGAGACTGGAAGCTCCTAGTCGACCTGGAGCAGAGACTCTGCTTCCCAGCGGAGATCGCCACAACCAACCTCAGGCCAGATCTCGTGCTGTGGTCCCCTTCAAGCCGAAGCGTTTACATCATTGAGCTCACAGTGCCCTGGGAGGATAGTGTGGGCGAGGCCTATGAGCGCAAGAAGCTTCGGTACGCAGAGCTGGCAGCAGATGCCCAACAAAGGGGATGGAAGGCCACAGTTCGCCCTGTAGAGGTGGGCTGTAGAGGATTTGTGGGCAGGTCAGTTCTCAGTCTCCTCAAGGAAATGGGAATCCGAGGCCAGGCCCAACGCCAAACCATCAAGGCCCTATCCAGTGCTGCTGAGAGGGCAAGCCAGTGGCTCTGGATCAGGAGGAGAGACAACAGCTGGGCTCCAAAAGGACATCAAAGGACAACATCTTGAAGGGGTCGAGGTTGAGGGGGGCACACCTGGGACACACTTGGGACGCCAAGTGCTTCGGACCAGGTGTTGCTGCTGAACCCTCTTGAGGTGTCGTGGGCATAATCAGTGAAACATCTATGTCGGGGGGGCGCCCACCTGATGACCCCAATGAACCCTTGGCCCCTTCCACCCTTCCACCCAACCCTGTGATGACATCCCCACCCACGGTTCTCAAGTATAGAGGAGGATTGCAACATCCAGTCCCATTCAAGTATGCGGTCAGGCGTAAGCCTGGCTCAGGGAGGAGGACGCCCCTGCCATGCAGAGTCTACGGCACTTATGGATGATAACATCATATCCTGTGTTTTACAAAACATAAAAAGTCCAAATTATGAGATTAAAAAGTCAAATTTTCCAGTCACTAAGCACTACCTGAATTAATCCATATATAAGGCGCACTGTGTTTTTTTTTTTTTTTACAACTAGATAATATGCAGTAACAAGCTGAATCCCAATTCATGTCCAATAATCTACCTACAACTACTGGGGCTGAACAACAAGAGAACTTTAAGGTCATTTTTCTCAGCTTTGTCTAAAAGAATCACTTCTATAAATAAATAAACCTATACCAAATATACAGAGATTTTATATATATATATATATATATATATATATATATACACACACACACACGCACACACATTTATATAAATGTTATTGTTATTGTCACTGTTATTGGATGGTTTATTGCAGTTTATTGGGGGCAGTTTGTGCAGCAGGAAGGAAGGACTTGTTTGTTTTTTACGTTGTATAGCTCTTTTTTCCAGTTTATTTCTAGTAGAAAGCCTCAGATCAGCTGAAACAACCACTTTATCTAAATCCAGGTTAAAGATCCACCTGTTATCAGCTGTATTTGATTAACTCAGTTTAAATCTGTACTCTGTTTTAAATGTTTTGCTGTTCTTTTTCATGCCTATACTTTTATTGCTCCCTGCTGTAATGCTTTTAATGTTTGATGTGCATGAAATGTGCTACAGAAATAAACGTGACTTGCCTTATTTTTAAATCGTACACTTTTTTATTGATTATGTACTTAAGAATATTGCAGCTTTATCTGTTATTGTAGAATTGTACAGTGATAATAATTTTTTAATCTATAATTTTAAACTTTATTATAATAATTTACCCTGTTGTATTAATTTATTAGTCGGGCTGTCAAATGATTCTATTTTTAAATTAGATTAATCACAAGGTTGCTTTGTATTAATTTTGATTAATCCTGATTAAAACACTTTGTCAGGTGTCAGATTTTTTTGTACTTCATTTTCTAGCAAAAATACACAAAGAAACACAAAAAATGCAGAGGAAAAATATACAAAATTTGCTAAAATCCATGAAGTCACAAAATGTTTTATTTTAAATTCAAAATTTTAAACAATGAAAAATCCAAACCCTATTCAAAAACTCCTCTAAAACCGTGAAAAAATACCCACAAAAATGTGATAAAACATACGAAAAAATATGTATATCCAATTAACATGTTTAATAAACACATTTGATAGTTTCAACTAAACTGTAAAGAACCGTTCCATTTAAATGTGTTAATATAATGAGATTAATCATGATGATGGATTAATCCACGTTAATGTATTAATTTTGACAGACGTATAAATAATTTTAGTGTGAACAAAATTGTTCAGGTTATTGACATTTTCAAAAAGTAATTTAATTTTTGCACCAAAACCTAGAAATATTGACAATATAACACCATAACCCTGTTAAAACAAACACCCTAATGCAGGTGTTTAGGATTAAATATATGTACAAAATTAACAATGTCTCCAGTCCTGTATAATGTAAGGAATTATGAAAGAAAACGTACAATCCACAAATTTGGTCTTTGTTTGTTTATTTATTTAGGAGCAAACACTGACAGTGGAATATGTTTTTTTATTTGCATATTATTGCTCTGTTGACTTTTTTGACCACAATGCATACTGTAAAAAGACTTATAAAATATACACATTTAGAAAAGTTTAAAAACATTTGATTAATCAAAACAGACATTTAAAAAAATACATTATGTGCAAAACAGAACACAGTAGTAAGTAGTAACTGCTCTGTTACCCCTAACCCTAACCTTGGGGTGGCTATGGCTCAGTTGGTAGAGTGGGTTACTGTGGGACAGTTCAAATTGCAATCTGTCCTAGTCAGTCTGTTTTGTCCTTGGGCAAGGCACTTCACCCTCCTTGGCTCCAGTGTCACTCACACTGGTGTATAAATGTTTGGTGGTGGTCAGGGGGGCTGTAGGCACAAAATGGCTGCCACACTTCTGTCAGTCTGCTCCAGAGTAACTGTGGATACATATGTAGTTTACCACCACCAGAGGAAGAATGTGAGAGTGAATGAACAATGGGACACTAATGTAAAGTGCTTTGAGTCGCCAAAAAAGAGCTATATAAATCCAATCCATTATTATTTACCCTAACCCTCCACACTGACCTTCCTTTCAATTCACTGTCTCAGTGGAAGGTGTTTATTCGCATATAATGCTTCAGGTGTTTTCCTTCTGTCCTCAGAGTCAAAGTGCGTCTACTCTTCGTCCAGGGGACACACAGACAGTAAGTTAAAGGATACGTAGGTGAACTCAGAGCGGATCCTAAAGGTCGGGTACAGCTCTTCAGTGAATCTGTAGTAGAAGGTGTGGATGTGGTCCAGTTTGTTCGAGGACACGGCGTAGAAAGAAATGGTACCGGCGCTCCAGTCCAGGTACACGCCCACTCTACCTCCACTGCGGAGTGGGATGGGCTTCTGGACTGAGATGTCTTTGTTCTGATGCCAGACATAGTACTTGTTAGGAGAGCAGAACAGCATCCAGGAGAGATCCTTTACTCCCAACTGCTGCTCTTCATCACGGATGGTCCTGCTGATTCCTCTGTAGGCCACTCCCACCGACACCTGTCCCTTCCACAACACCTCCCAGTAACAGCGACCCCTCATACCCTTGCTACCAAGCACCTGGTACTGGTACAGGAATCGATCGGTCATGTTGGCGCAAGGCTGGTCTTGGTCGTCATCGATCACAGTGTTATTGTCAAGCAGGCACAGTCTTGGGTGAGCGGTGGCAGAGTCCAGTGTGACCTGACAGGAGTCTACGAGAAGGGACCACAATGCAGAGTTTAACACCGCTACAACATTTAACTAAACCTAACCCATTTAAGTAACCCTAACCCTGTGGTGGTGTCCAGTGTGAGCTGACCGTAGTCTACGAGAAGGGACCACAATGCACCATTTAACCTGACCACACATTTGAAGGTGTCATTCCACTGAAAACCACTTTACTACGCTCCTTTTAGAATCTGATGGGTCACCCCCGATTTACCAACACATGCTGCATTCGAAAGTGGTGTGTCGCCTCCACTGGTTGTATTTCGCATTCGTAGAAAACAATAAAGAAACGAGCGACTCAGAAAAAGCCTGTTCACTACACGTCACAGTGACATTGGCGTGACAGGCTTAACCCACGTGGAGTTAAGCCCGTCCCCCATTGCAGAGAATCTGAAGTAGTATTAGCATTAGCATCTACAAGAAAAGACGGCGCAACAGTAGCTACTGCACAAACTTGAAAAAAGTGGCAAAGCAAACTGGTTCATGTGCTCTGTGGAAATAAAGCATAGTTTTTTTTTTCCCTCTGCGTTTTCAAAACAAGCGACGGCACGAAACCTAGCTGGATACTACTCTGGGATGGTAAACACACACAGAGCGAGAGGGGAGGGGGGAGTGTTCCTTCATTCTGAGCCAATCAGAGACGCCTCATTACCGCATCATAGACATGTATGAGAATGTACCGGTAAACTGTCAAGTGATTTTTCTACCGTCCAAAAACAGCTGGAAACAAAGCAACCTGGACGTTTTTTTTAAATAGAACCAATGCACATATTTAATAACAATGGAGAACACAGTAATATTAATGAAATAACCACCTTTAACTAACCCTTACCCATTTAACTAAGCTTAAACTATTTAACTAACCCTATTCCATTTAACCAACCATAATCTATTTAATTAACCTGTGTGATATGAATCAAAAGTCATAACTTGATATTAACTTGAATGACGATACATGATAAAAATGTTGATATATTTTTTTCATATAGTAACAGTTCTTGGGATTTACTTTGAACCTGAAACACAGAAAAATATATTTGGATTTGTTATTCTATTTGTTTATACCCCCTCAAAAAAGGGAAGAGGGGAATTGTTTTTAAGCCAGTTTGTGTGTTTCTCTGTCTAACTGTAAGCAGCTTTACGCAAAAAACACTGGACCAATTTCCATGAAATTTTCAGGACAGGTGTGAGTTGGTCCAGAATAGGTCCCATTAAATTTTGGTGGATGTAGGTCAAAGGTCACAGTCACCAAAAATGTGTTTTTACAGTGAGAAGAGATAGGGCCAATCAGGTAAAATATGTGCAAGGGGGGCGGGGTTTGTTGTGCGGGGCTCCGCTTGTTTGGATGTAATTTTCTACATGTTCGAAATAAAGATTTGAAAAGACAAAAGAAAGACTGTTCTTGTTTGGTTGTGGTGACCTTTGGTGGTATTATGTAAATATTGTTGACCTTTGACCCTGTATGTCCTTATATGGACATGTATTGTCCTCTGGAAAACACTGCCAGCTACAAGTAGCACAGATGTGAGTGTGTCCCTGGTTTGACAAATTGTGAATGATTAAATCCTGAGCCTGATTTTTTTTTTTTTTATTATGAAAAATTGAAAGTAATTCAATTTTGTTTCTGCAATCTTAAAATATTTCTGTAAATTGCAGAATTAAGACAGGTATTTTGAACACTGCATGTGTTTGAACTTGCTACAGATGGAATACTTGTCTAAGTTGTATTTAATAAATCCAGTCAAAATTCACTCACACTTCTTCACCCCTGGTTTCAGTCGTTGTACTCCAGCATAATCTGTCCTGTAGAGAAAAAAAGAACAAAGTCAAAAAAGAACCTTTATTTGAATGATAAGACAAAGTCATACTGTCCTCAGTTCAACCTTACATCCTATAGTCCAAAATCCCCATAACCCTAAACCCCCATTCATGGCTCACATTATGTATGACCCAATTATATGACGCTTGTTTTTGAATAAGTAGATGCTCCTCTCTCCAGTAACACAAATGCTATTCACTGAAGCAACTGCACATAGGAGATAATACCCCTTAAAAGTCACAAATTTTAGAGGCATAAAAATTCTGCCCTCTTACTTTTAATATCTAATCTTCAACTTTTGGTCTGTGAAACTATGAAATCTATGCCATATAGAAATATAACATTTATGTCCATAGCTTTAACAGAATTATCAGGGTAGCCAACGTAATTTTAGTAATTTTTAGATATACATTTTTTGATTTTCAAGGGTCTCAAGGGACTCTGTAATGAAAAATAGCCAGAGGGTTTTAATCACATGGGTGTTCATAGTTGCACATACCTATTCTTTATACCAGGGGTGTCAAACTACGGTCCTCGAGGGCCGGGGTCCTGCATGTTTTAGATGTTTCCCTCTTCCATTACACCTGGAGGCCATTGCATCATTATCAGTCTGATGAGGAGCTGATTATTAACTCTTTAAGTGTCAGCGCTGATGCATTCTGAATGGATGATTTAGTTTAAATATTCAGAAAAATTTTACCATTTTCCTTTTAGGTTTGTGGATGGAAAAGGTGTCAAAAAGCTATTTTTTTATTATTTAAAAAAAATTAAAGGCAAAATTAAAACTGCTGGAACTAAATTTAAATTCTAGTTTTCTTTTTAGGTTTTTTTTTTTTCAAATTTTTTCGTTTTGTAAATATGTATTAGTTTTTTTGTTCATTTTGTTGCTGATTTTGTTTATTTTTCTACATTTTGTTTTTTTAAATTATTTTTCTTTGATTTTCTGCCATTTGTGTCTTACTTTGCTCATGTTACCAATTATTTTGTTAGCTTATTATGAATTTTTGTTTGTGTTGTTGCTCATTTTATTTTATTTATTTATTTAATTTTTTTTTTTTTTTTACTGATTGCTAAAATCTCAGGGGTTAAAGGGTTAAACTGAGTCATATAGAAGAGGGAAATCTCTAAAACGTGCAGGACACCGGCCCTCGAGGACTGGGGTTTGACACCTGTGATATATATAAAGTATGAGCCGATTTGGTCGACACCCATCTTCCGACCTCTGCCTGGTTTTGTCCGCAATGACTCTTAAGAGCAGGAGGTACAGAGGGTTCTGATTGGACAGAACACCCACTTAACGACTGAATGTCTACTGGAAGGACACAATGGCGTCCACTTCCTGTTTTGCTTTGGTTTCAACTATTAACATGTTAGACCAGATGATACATGTGATTTTTGCATTTATTTTTGTAATAATTATGAAGCAGCAGCTCGACTGAATCAACATACTAATGCCGGCAGCACGGAATATGTGTGTCAGGAGCATGTGCAGAATGACAGGAATAATGTAAAAGAGGAATTAACTTTTTACATGTCAGCAAAATTATTAAATTCAGAATTAAGAGTCGAATAAACCAGTGATTTTATTCAGAATTAATTGTGAATAGTCATTTTGAACTGGAATTAGATGATTACACGGTCATCTGAAAGAGGAATTAACCTTTATTCCGAATTAAACAGGAATAAAAACTTATGTAAACAGGCCCAATATGTATATAAACTGAGGCTAGATTTTTTTAAAAATTATATTTCAATAAATCCACTTTTTTTAACGTTTTTGTTGGGTGGTCTGCCTTATGATTTTTGTGTGCCACGGCTCAAAAAGGATGGGAGATGCTAATATAGAAGACAGGACTTTACAGCTACACGACTGACAAGCATATGTGTGTCAGGGTTGGGGTTCCTCCTCTGTACCTGACTGTATCTAGTTTGTAGTCTGGATCTGTCTGTTTGTCGTAGAGTACGTTCACTCCTGAGTCTCCTGGATGGTTGTAGCTCAGGTCCAGCTCCCGCAGATGATGGGGGTTGAAGTCGAGTGCAGATGCCAAAGAAGTGCAGCTTTTCTCTGTGAGCAAACATCCTGACAGACTGGATCCATTCAACAGCAGACAAGAGACAAGAACGGAAGCAGGAGTTTATAGTCAAACACACTCAGTGAATGAAGCATTTGTGTGTGGACATCAGCTGTCTGACTGATAAATAAGCACAACAGTTAACACTGAGCTTTAAAAAGATGCATGTGTATAAATGAGTGGGTAGAAATAATGTTGTGTATCTATATCTATTTCTATTATTAATACATAGACTTTATTAACTGAATTTCCGTGAAGGTGATGTGATGTACAACGTCAGAAGTAGCCAATGGTATGGAGGGAGCAATAGGAAAAAAAATCTCAGGAAAATTTGAGACACATTCACTGAAATTTTTTAAAGATTATGAGTGACTCCCACCACCCTTTGGTGGGTGCGACATACTGTATGTTTTGTCATGTCTTATCTGTTTTATCTTGTGATTTCCTGTTTTATTGTGAAACCTAACCCTCCTCTCGTGTCAGGTCACTTGCCACTGCCCCTTGTGTGTTTCCCACCTGTCTGTCACCCTTGCCCACCTGTTCCCCATTACATCATGTGTAAAGGTCAGAATAGTAACCATAGCAACTACAGAAGCTGTAACTGCTATATTTAACTCACAGAAGAACAAATGTATTTTACTCATATTAATATACCAGTATTTATAGAAATCCTTCTAACCGCCAAGCTTTTATTTTGGTAACTTCCTGTTGAGAGGAAAAGGGAGGAGGGAAAAAAAGATTGACATAAAAGAAGCAGAAAAGTAAATAAAAACAAAGTTTTAGCTTCAGTCAAGAGGAGAACAAGGTTTGTACATGTAAAATTAACAGTTTTAGAGCAATAGGAATTGTTTATTATTTAAGATGTAATGTGAATGTGTTTATAGACGGAAAGTGACTAATGTAGGAGCTCATTTTGTCGTTAACCCTTTTAGTACTGTAATAGTTCCATTCCGACTGGCCCTTTTTAACTTTTTTTTTTCTCTATAAATGCGCCAAAACATTCCTTATCTGAAATATCTTTTTTCCCTTTTTTTCAGAACACATGTAGATTTCAAAATATGTACATATTTCCCTCATTATTATAAGTTATAGATTATAAAAACAGTGTTTAACAAAAAAAGTTAAAAAAAAAAAACGGATTTGAATTTTCATCGTGTTTTTCTTTATATTCATATTCAAATAAACAGATCCAAAATTTCTGAGATCGCAGAAATGTAAATATACATATTTTTACAAATTCTCAAAAAGTTGTTTTTATTTTACACATTCAGGTACAAGTTACAATTTATGTGTAAATTTCCAGGCATTCTTTAGGTGTTGTAAGATGGTCTAAAACAGTTACCCTCCATCAGCAGGAAAAATTCATTGCTACACTCCTCACATCTCCAAGGAGTGCTCCTCTTACACATAGAACCACGTAGCTGTCAAAATCTCCTAAGTATTTGTCATCAGTATAAATGTTAAAGATCATAAACACAGTGTTTTATAACAAAAAAGTACAAACATTATATACATGTTCAAATGAGCAGACCCAAATATTAGAAGATGGCAGAAATGTAAATGTACATATTTTATAAAAGGTTTGAAAAATGTTACACATTTTACAAGTTACAGACTATATCGTGTCCATATCAAGGCATTTTTAACCCACGTTCCAACTTCTGCTCGACTAACCGCAAAGCTCCTCTTTGTTCTCTACTTCCTGGATTTTCTTTTGTATTTTGCACGAGAGCTCGGAAGTGCCCACAGCAAGTTACCGTAATGTAACATCACTGGAAAGCTGAGCTTATGGGCTTTCAGAATCCGTGGGAATTATGTCTCTACCGTAAATAGTCGAGGAACTGTAGTCATTTGAATTACGCATGTAATTTCATGTCGCCTGCGACATCGCCGGTGACCGTTATTGTGATTGTACCAATTTGTTCTCATTCTAGCTCTTACTGTGGTTGATAACTAAAGAAAGGAACCATTAAAGTCATTAAACCATCAGTTCTGAACCATTAAAGTCATTAAACCATCAGTTCTGAACCATTAAAGTCAATAAACCATCAGTTCTGAACCATTAAAGTCATTAAACCATCAGTTCTGAACCATTAAAGTCATTAAACCATCAGTTCTGAACCATTAAAGTCATTAAACCATCAGTTCTGAACCATTAAAGTCATTAAACCATCAGTTCTGAACCATTAAAGTCATTAAACCATCAGTTCTGAACCATTAAAGTCATTAAACCATCAGTTCTGAACCATTAAAGTCATTAAACCATCAGTTCTGAACCATTAAAGTCAATAAACCATCAGTTCTGAACCATTAAAGTCATTAAACCATCAGTTCTGAACCATTAAAGTCATTAAACCATCAGTTCTGAACCATTAAAGTCATTAAACCATCAGTTCTGAACCATTAAAGTCAATAAACCATCAGTTCTGAACCATTAAAGTCAATAAACCATCAGTTCTGAACCATTAAAGTCATTAAACCATCAGTTCTGAATCATTAAAGTCATTAAAACATCAGTTCTGAACCATTAAAGTCATTAAACCATCAGTTCTGAACCATTAAAGTCATTAAACCATCAGTTCTGAATCATTAAAGTCATTAAAACATCAGTTCTGAACCATTAAAGTCATTAAACCATCAGTTCTGAACCATTAAAGTCATTAAACCATCAGTTCTGAATCATTAAAGTCATTAAAACATCAGTTCTGAACCATTAAAGTCATTAAACCATCAGTTCTGACCTTCTCTAAAATTGACTGGATGCTATGTATATATGGTCTGACTTTTCTCTTATCTTGTGCCAGAGTGTTTCGTCCTGTCGATCAGCTCAGCCTTTTGTTCACAGTTCTCTAAGTTTATCACAGCTTTCTTGCTTCGTATTGTTCCTCATCGCCAGTGATTTTTCATTTGCAAGATTTGAATCCCTTCGATGGTTACGTTTAATTGCTGATTGTTTGTAATTTTGTGTTTGTTTCATTTCTTTTCTCCGAGATTTAGCTAAGTTTTATTACTGTTGTTTTTCCTCCTTGTGAATTATTTTTTCGTTCTTATTCATTTTCATAGTGCTTAGTGCTTTTGTCATTTTCTTTTCAGAGTATTTAGATGTTTTGCTATTTCCCTCCTTTTGGGGAGTGATTTTCTGTTGCCCTATTTTATAGCCGGTTCTCAGGTCTTGAAGATATGTAAATAAAATTCTGTTATTATTTTATTTTATAATTACGCCCTGCATCTGAGTCCTCTTCTCTGAATACCAGTCTGACATGTTTGACATCTTGGTTGTAGAAGCTCTGGCTGTAGTTTAACGAACATAAGGTATATAGAGGAAGGGGAAAAAAAGTGGAGGATCAGCATGAAATGTGGTACATACAACGGATAGAACATCGTAACCTGATCTAACCTGAGAGTTTCCAGGACACAATGTGGACTCTGGAGTCCAGTCACAAGAGCATGTACTCCTGAGTCCTGCAGGTCATTGTTACTCAGATCCAGTTGTCGAAGACCAGAGGAGGGAAGAACCGAAGCCAGGACGTCACAGCTGTCACTGAGCAGGTCACAACCGCTACACCTGAAGAACGAACACAAGAGTTCAGACCAGTTAACTCCTCTAAAGTCTTGTGTAACAACAACAGTCATTACACAGTCAGTAACACTGTACTTTCAGTTTAAAGGCATCTGTGTTTAGGGATGTCCTGACACGACTGGTTCACTTCCAATTCAATACCGATATTACAGCCTTGAGTATTGGCCGATACTGATCTGATATTGGCACAAATCATACATATTATTACTAGGGCTGTCAAATCGAATGCAATAACCCAGATTAATCCATAATCATGATTAATATGATCAAAAATATTTTAATGCAATTCAATGGAACATTTGTTTATAGTTGTTTTGTTGAAACTGTTGAAGGTATTGAATACATATATATATATATATACACACATATATAATTTTTTTTTTCACATTTTATCAATTTCATCAAATTTTTTGGGTGTTTTTTTTCCTGTATATTAGAAGAGGTTTTGAATACGTTTTGAATTTTTCATCACTTTTTTGTTACTTTTTTATATAAATTGTAGTGGATGTTTGCATGTTTTGTGGATTTTTTTTCTCTGCATACTTTTATGTATTCTGTGGGAAATTTGAGGACAAACGAACCCCTTTCTTTTCATTGAAGCACTTTCAGTTTACATACATTACTTGCGCTAGCACTAGCTAATGCATAACTCAGGTGTTGCCACAAACATGCTAAGTTCATATATATATATATATATATATATACACACATATATATATATATATATATATATATATATATATATATATATATATATATATATATATATTCACTTCTTTCTGGAGTCTGTTTGCTCATGCAAAATGACATGCAATTAATACAGATAAAAAAAATAAATATTTCATCATGATAAATCAAAATTAAACCAATGTACCCCTGTGATTAATTTGATTACAATTCTAAATTGTTTGACAGCCACTGTTTAAAGGTATCCATGTTTAGGGATGTTCTAGTACAACTTTTTCACTTTTGATACCGATACTGCAACCTTGCGTATTGGCCGTTAACAATATTGATCGGATACTATATTGGCACGAATTATACACATTAGTGCGTATTTTGTAGTGACCCTGAAAAGTAACCTAAATAAATCAAATAAAAACTAATGACAGTTTTAAAGTGCAAACAATTCAGTTATTTTTTACTGTCAGTATACATAGGTTCACAGTGGCGTCACGTCCGCAAGTAAAAGGGGAAAACAACAGCGTAGCAACCACTGCATGAACTGCAGTGCACCATCCTGCATGCCTGCATGACCAAATCTTGTGCAGCCTTCAGGTGCAATAACCATGCTTGGACAGAAAGGAAGCGGTCTTTTTCCGCGTACTGACAGAAAAGGGTGAAAAACGTGCAGCATGGCTTCAGGCGCTGAGAAGAATATCTGATGATGGCAAACCCTGTGGAAGTAAAACTAAAATAGTGGAGTGTTCTGGAGGCTGGGTGAGTGAGGGGCAGAGGAGTATTTCAAATGCATTTATTGTTGACTTAATAACGAGACACTTTTAGGACAACGACTTGAGCTATGTTGCTCGTTTATTATGTTTACAAGAAAGGCGCTTTTTTTTCAAAAACCCCCAGGATGGAAATATCACGATATGACAATGACATCCCGCACATGCGCAGTCGGAGCTATACATAACTTAACATTTATGTAACCTACCTCAAACAAAACATGTGCTTCCAGGCTCTTATAAGTTCATATTTTTTCTCGTGTATATATGCCAGGACTTTCGACGAGATAGTCATAGATGGCTGACACCTCGATATTAGGCCACGTAGTGGGGTCATTTCATCAAGAACCTGCCGGGGAATTTATACGGACAGCCGTCCAGTCTGATCCCTGCTAATTTCCGTTCATACCGGTCTTTTGTGGAGAGCAGAAGTTTATCAAAATAGTCGTAGGACATCATAACAGAGCTATCTGTCTAGTGTTGCTACGCTACCCCTTTTAAAATGGCGGCGCGCGTTACTAGCTTTGTGGTGACATCGCGCAAAGTTATGTATATGGTGGAACAACTGAGGGGGCGGGGCCAAAAACACCAACACAATATTGTTCACTGTCCAACTGCTCAAAGGTCAGAGTTCAAAGCTCCAGTTTCACTGGCTGAAATGTATGGGGACAAGTTTAAAGAAATCGTGGCAAGGAAATAAAAAAAAATTAAATCAGATTCATACATGAAATTGTGTAACCGTGGTTTATCCAGAAACGGCTTGTTTTATTTTGAAGTGAATATTACATCTCGTCACAGATGTCATTGGGCAGCATTTGTGCCATGCGTTTTAGCCAAGAATAAAGACTTTAAACGTTATTTAGTAAGTCCACAATGTGTTTAATCAGGGCCTAATGTACGCAGGTACCAGCAGGTTTGTAAAGTGCAGGACTGTAACATCAGAACATCTGTCACATAACTCTGTTAGTTCATCTGTAGTAGTACTGCTGCTGGAGCAGAAAATGGACTGCTTTATTAGAGTGCTTGTATCTGAGAATTTAGATGCAGTCTGATCAAATCTGACACTTGTTCTTTGGTTGATACTGATTCAGATATCAATATCAGATCAGGACATCCCTATCGATGCTAATGAAAGGGAAGGCATTTTTCTTACTTGAGAGTTTCCATTTTGCAGTGTGAGCTCCTAAGGCCAGTTGAGAGAGACGTTAGTCCTTTTAGCTTCATGCTGTTGTTACTCAGATCAAGTTCTTTGAGCTTGGAAAACTGAGAGGAGAGAACCGACGAGAGAGCACCACAGCTTTTGTACGTCAGCTCGCAGCCATTTAACCTGAAAAGGAATAATAGGTACGATAACAAGGGATCAAAAGTCACAGACAAGAATAAGAATATGCAGCTGTGTTACTACATAGTTGATTAGCAAAATCTATGAGAAGAAGCAAGAATAAACAAGTGGTGTCAGTGACAACAAATCCCACCCCCTCGCAAACATTTGAGCTCTTAATGGATATCTCCCTCTCAAAATACGAGATTATGGGTTTGACCTTGTAAGGTCACTCAAGGTCAAAGGCCATGATGCCATTATGGAGCAGCTGTGGCCCAGTTGGTAGAGCGGGTCGTCCAATGACCAAAGGGTGGGCAGTTCGAGTCACAGTTTAGAAACATACTGTTGTATGAGTGTGTGTGTGTGAATGGGTGAATGTGAGGCTAATGTAAAGCGCTTGGAGCACCATGAAGGTCGAAAAGCGCGATATAAGTGCAGTCCATTTACATGTAGTCTCCTATCTGTTAATAGTAACTAAAGCCCTATTCTGACAGGATTAGTTTGACCTATTGCAATTTGTAATAATTACCAAGGTTGTCAGTGATGGTAATCCTTTTAGAATCAACCATGTCAATACTTTAGGAAATAAAACTTTCCCCACAAATGAAGTGTACTTATATAGCGCATTTTATACACCACTTGGTTCCCAAAGCGCTTTACAATTCCTCACATTCACCCATTCACACACACACACACACACACTCATACACCAGTAGACGGCTACTGCTAGTACACCAGTGATGCCTGACCCTACTGGGAGCAACTTTAGGTTCAGTGTCTTGCCCAAGGACACTTCGACATGTGGACGGCCAGAGGCGGGACGCAAACCACCAACCCTTCGTTCATTGGACGACCCACTCTACCAAGTGAGCCACAGATGCCCAAATGACCAACTATAATTTGCTAAACTCCTGGATTAATTTAATTTTGGAATAATCTCGCCCAACCAATATTGAGTGAGATGAATAAAACAGTAATATGTTACTCCTAACTAAATACACTGTTTGAATACAGTAGTGGATACTAGAACTCTTACCTGAGGACTTGGAGTGTACAGTTTTGGCTGGTCATGTTTGCAGACAGCACCATTAGTCCTGCGTCTTGCACCTCAGTGTAACTTAGGTCCAGTTCTTGTAGCAAACAGGACTGGCTTCTGAAAAGTGAAGCTAATGCTGTGCAGCTGGTTTTTGACAGAATGCAGCCACTCAGCCTAGAAGGAAGAAAAACATGCAGTTAGTTATTTATTTTCCTTAAATCACATGGTGTACATAAAGTTACGTTTTAGCGTGAACATACACAGATTTACGGGAGACTTTGACCACTGGCAGCAGCCGGAGAAGACCCTCTTCTGAGAGAGAGTATTTCTGCAAATCAAACACATCCATCTCTTTTTCAGAAAGTAGAATGAATGCCAGTGCTGACAACTGAGCAGGAGTGAGTCTGTCCTTTCTAAGATTTCCTGCTTCCAAGAAATGTTGAATGCCATCCACCAAAGACTCGTCATTCAGCTCAAACAAACAGTGAAACAGATTGACACTCATCTCTGTTGAAAGACTCTGGGAAATCTTTTCCTTAATAAACAGGACCGTCTCCTGGCTGATTTGTGAGTTTCTCTGAAATGGTTTCGTTAAACCTTGAAGGAGCACCTGGTTGCTCTGCACAGACAATCCCAGGAGGAAGCGGAGGAACAGGTCCAGGTGTCCATTTGGGCTCCCTAGTGCCTCCCTCACAGCAGTCTGGTAGAAGAGTTTGGCTGCAGCTTTGTCGGTGGCAGGCTTCCCCCTCAGACTGGTCGATTGTGTGTCCAACAGATTGACTCCAGTGTTGAAGAAGGTCAGATGGACATGAAGAGCAGCCAGAAACTCCTGAACACTCAGATGGACGAAGCAATACATCTTGTTCTTATACATTCCTTCCTCCACTCTAAAGAACTGTGTGAACACTCCTGAATACACTGAGGCTGATCTGATATCGATGCCACACTCTATCAGATCGGATTCATAAAAGACCAAGTTTCCTTTCAGCAGTTGCTCAAAGGCCAGTTTTGCCAGGGACTCAATCATCTTTCTGGTCTCTGGACTCCAGGGTGGATCTGTCTCAGATCGACTGTCATACTTGACATTTTTTAGCTTGGCCTGAAGCACGAGGAAGTGGATGTACATCTGTGTTAGGTTCTTGGGTAGCTTTGTACCCCGTTTCATTTTCATCACATCCTCCAGAACTGTCGCAGTGATCCAGCAGAAGACCGGGATGTGACACATGATGTAAACGCTTCGGGATTTCTTAATATGGGGGATGATATTTTGGACTTGCTTCTCATCTCTGAACCTCTTCCTGAAGTAGTCCTCCTTCTGAGGGTCAGTGAACCCTCTGACCTCTGTCACCATGTCAACATATTTAGCAGGGACCTGATTGGATGCTGCAGGTCGTGTGGTTATCCAGAGGCGAGCATTTGGAAGTAGGTTCCCGGTGATGAGGTTTGTGATCAGCACATCCACTAAGACGGGCTCTGTGACACTGGTCAGAGTCTGATTTTTGTTGAAGTCCAGAGGAAGTCGACACTCGTCCAGACCATCAAAGATGAAGACAACGTTCAAGTCTTCAAAGCTGCAGATTCCTGCTACTTTGAGTTCATGAAAGAAATGATGAACAAGGTCCACCAGGCTGAAGACTTTTTCTTTCAGTACGTTCAGCTCTCTGAATGTGAATGGAAATATGAACTGTATTTTGTGGTTGGTTTTGATTTTAGTCCAATCCAGAGTAACCTTCTGTGTTAGGACCGTTTTTCCAATACCTGCCACTCCCTTCGTCATCAGAATTCTAACCACTCGATCTCTGGCAAGCAAGATTTTAAATATGTCTGAACAGCTGATTGACTTTTCCAATCTTGCTGGTTTTCTCGCTGGTATTTCAAGCTGTCTGATCTCATGTTCATCATTGACTCCACCAGCTTCTCCCTCTGTGATGTAGAGGTTTGTGTAAATCTGGCTTAATTGCACTGGGGTTCCAGCTTCACTGATCCCTTCAAACATACGTTGGCATTTCTTTTGCAGGGTACATTTAAGTTTATACTGGCAGTTTACAGCAGAGGCCCCTGCAGAGTAAATAACAAATAGGAGAAGGTCAGATGAAGTGGAAAATAGCCGAAACACACATTATATACAGGGCTCTAAATTAACTTTTTTCACCACCAGCCGAAGTGGCTAGTAAGTTTTTTTTCCTACCCGCCAAAATGGATTTTCACCTGCATTTGGCAGGTGTTAATTTAGAGCCCTGATTATATATATATATATATATATATATATATATATATATATATATATATATATATATATATATATATATATATATATATATATTTCATTTATATAGCATTTTTTTGGCAACTGAAAGTGCTTCACATTAGTGACCCATTATTTGTTCACTCTCACATGTGCTCTCTGGTGGTGATAAACTACATATGTAGCCACAGCTACCCAGTTTGCGCCTCTGACCACCACCAAACATTTATACACCAGTGAGAGTGACACTGGAGGCAAGGAGGGTGAAGTGCCTTGCCCAAGGACAAAACAGACTGACTAGGACAGATCAAGATTTGAACTGTCTCACAGTAACCCACTCTACCAACTGAGCCATGGCCACCCCAAGGGTAGGGTTAGGGGTAACAGAGCAATTACTACCTACTACTGTGTTCTGTTTTGCACGTAATGTATTTCTAAATGTCCATTTTGATTAATCAAATGTTTTTAATCTTTTCTAAATGTGTATACTTATAAATGATAACTCCGTTATAAATTGAAGTCTTTTTACACTCTGCATTGTGGTCAAAAAGATGCAACAGAGCAACAATATCCAAATTAAAAAAAACATATTCCACTGTCAGTGTTTTCTCCTAAATAAATTTAAAAAAAGAAAACAAAGACCAAATTTGTGGATTGTACATTTTCTTTCATAATTCCTTGATGCTTGCATTATACAAGACTGGAGACATTGTTGATTTTGTACCTATGTTTAATCCTAATGACCTGGATTAGGGTGTTGTTTGTTTTAACAGGATTATGATGTTATGTTCTAAATGTTTCTCTGTTTTGCTGCAAAACTTAAATTACTTCAATCATTAATCATTAATCCTAATCATTAATCCTAATCCATTAATCTAGGACAGAGTGGGATTAGAACCACCATCCCTTCAACACACTCTACCAAGTGAGCCATGGCAGCTCCAAATGATAAGTTATTGATTTTATTATTTGCCTATATAACTCCAAACTTCAAAAAGGAACCAATGTCACATTTGGAATATTCTGTCAAGTATAGATTTATTTGGCTACATACCTCTAAGGGAAATTGCATAAAAGTCAATAAAAGTCACTCTGGTATAAATTCATTACGTAAGGCAATGTTATCACTATAACTTGTTTGTACCTGAGGACATCCTGTATATACAATTAGCATGTTTATTCAACACCTTTGACAGTTTTGACAAAACAACTTAAAACAGAACAACAGAAAACAGCTGTTCCACTAAATTGCGTTAACATTTTTAATCAGATTAATCAATCAATGAATTAGATTAATCAACATTAATTTATCAATTAACAAATAAACGTATTCATCTTCTGAATCGACTTTATCCTCATTAGGGTCACTGGGGGCCTAATCCAGCTACAATGGGTGAAGGTGGGGTACACCCTGTATGAGTCTCCAGTTCATCTCAGGGCTGAACATATATAGACAAACAATCACTCATATACACACACACATTATATATATATATATATATATATATATATATATATATATATATATATATATATATATTCACACCTATGGGCAATTTAGATTAACCAAGTAACCTATCAGTGCATGTGTTTGGATGGTGGGAGGAAACCCAAGTACCTGGAGAAAACCCACACAGACACGGAGAGAACATGCAAACTCCACACAGAAAGGTCTGGTGTTGGAATAGAAATACGGTCCTTCTTGCTATGAGTGCAAACCACTGCACCACTGTGCCGACACAAACTATGCTTCAAATTTGTTATTACGTACTGAAGATCTTGTTGGCAAGTAGCAGGAAGGTCATATCTACAAAATGGTTGCAACCAGATCTTCCAACTCTACATCGATGGTGTGCGATTGTTCAAGAACTTAATTACATCGAGAGACTTTCATTTATTCGAATGCCCTATTCGCACGGAATAAGTATTATCTGTGGACCACTGGTAATTTGCAAATATCCCCGTACCTCTGTGTTATTGTGTGGCGCATTGGGCCGGGATAAACAAGCGTCTGTAATTCACGCAAATTCCAGACATTATGACCGGATGTGTCGTAAATTCACAACATCCTGTTTGGTCTCAATACATGAATAAGGTATGAAAACAAAGTGTGCATAAGAATAAAGGGGGTAAATACCATTGGCTGTAAATTTGCTCCACACCTTCAAAATAAGAGCGGGGTCAGTGCAGATTAAAACAGAATCAGCAGTTCTTAGCGGAGGCCTTCCCTCTGGACTGAATCTACAGACAACTTCAGATAGTTATAAATATATTGAATATAAATATTATGTGACCATATATTCCATTTGCCACATGCTGCCACACAATTTCAGCCGCTTACTCCATTATTCACTCCAGAAAAAGACAAAAGGTGCGCAATTGAAATCACAAACACAGACACGGGACTTGAATTATCATTGGACGTCTGCTTTTCGCCCAAACACAGTAGGTAATTTGCGGCAGAATTATTATTGAGCAAATCACAGACATGGCACATTTGCACGGGACTAAGAACTCAAACATTCTCCATAATTATTCTGAATTACCAGTGGACCATAGGTACTACTTATCCCATGCAAATAGGGCATTAGAATTCAACTACAAAAATGGGTTGAAAGCTGGTAAAAATGGATTATGCACCCTGAATATTATTAAATATACTGTGATGTAGATGCAAACACAATGTCCTTTTGATTTGATCCTCCTGGTTCTGCATGAAAATTTTAAAGAAAAAGTAAAAAAAAAAAAAGAAAAGAAAAAAACTAATTGTTATCACATAATGTACTATATCACTACATTTTCAAGAAAATAAAAGCCATTGCAAGTGCATTTTGTAATGATCATCACAAAATGTAATAACTTATTATGTAATGTGGCAAAATGTATTACAGTACATAATGCATCAAGGTAGTTTATTACACAATGTGACTTTATTACAAAATGAAATAAAGTTATTACATTTTGGATATTTATTACAAAATCCACCATTATTACAAATTGCAGCTCAACAGGATGCATTCACTTTATTGCCAAAAGCTTTTGGACAACCCACCAAATAATTGAATAGAGGTTTTTGAATCACTTCCACAGTCACAGTTGAATAAATGTATTCATTCATTATTTATTTATTATTTATTTCTATGTTAATTTAGCCTCTGTTCCTTTTCTATAAAATGCTCTGTGACCCAATTGTACCAAGTAGGCATTTTTGTCCAGACTTGAACAAGGAAATGTAGAAATTATGTAAAACTGAAGCAATGTTTTATTTACAGTGTGAGAAATGAACAAATCATTTCTAAATTCTAACAAATGTGTTCCAGTTTGTTTCAACTTCCCTTACAATGTCCACGATGGGACTGAGCTGAAGCTGTCAAATGACTGAAAGATCTGTCAATCAAAATAGTATTTAGCCTTTCCACTGATCCTCCATTTGGAAGCTCAGCCCACACCCACAGCTCCATTCACCCCAAAAATGTTTTGTCCATGTCAGGGGAGACGACTAAAAATATGTTCCTCAGGGGGAACATCAGTGAAAAAAGTTCTAGAACCACTGTCTTAGGGTAAATGTCACAGAACAAGACATAGTTTATTTAACTTAGTTTAACAACGGCAACATTTCTCATTACTTACTGGTTAATGACTGTTTGTTAACACCACGAAGAAGAGCTGTTTACATTAATGGTGAACTGAGGTGCGCTTCATTTACATATGCTGTTGTGCCGCCCGGGCGGGTAAACAGTTTAAACCATAGATATTGTAACAGCCCTGAAATGTTATTGATGTTTGTTTGGTGTGATTGTGACGACAGTAACTGTTTATCCTGAAATAAAAAGTAGGTGAGACCAACTATTCGTCCATTTCCTGGATCCAGTAACGATACAATATATAAACTCAGGAAAAAGTGGAGGGTATGAAATCATCTGGGTGGAGAAGTGGGGGTGTCGCAACACCCCCATCCCCCACGGGTGTGACGCCCATGGACTGACAGACTATTTTGAAGAAGAGTAGACCCTTCGTCAGTGAGTCAAGACAAGTGTTATTTCAGCAGCTTATGTTCAATCGGTGTTTTATGTGTTAATTTTCTACTGACGACCAAAATACTAGTGTTTGAAAAACCAAGTCATGAAATAAATTACACAGAAAAACTGGACTGAAACTAAAACATACACCGTTTGCAAATGAGGTTCACATACAAAAGCATCTTACTGATTTGCAGACATTCAGCCAAGTCATTTTGGTTCATCATCCTGAGAAAGTCGACTGCAATCTTGGTCAAAGCTTCCCTGGTGCGTCCCATTGGCTCCTCCTCCTCCTCACTGTTCACCTCAGCACCATCATCTCTGCACTCTGATGAAAGGTCTTGGTCTTGGTTGAGGATCCTGGCAAAAACCTTCAGCTCTTTCTTCACAAAATCAATCATGTTCCTTTCAAGCAGCTGCAGCAGAACATAATAAACACACGCATTTATGGACTGAAAAGACCACATGTCCAGAGCCTGGTTGGACAGAATGTGCTGATGTAATACCCACCGCCAGTACTGAGTCCTGCTCCGTTGGACATGTGACCTCTGACCTCTGCTGGACACTGAAACAAAACATGCACACAAATATAAGCTGTGTCTAAAAGTGTATAATAATAATAATAATAATAATAATAATAATAATAATAATAATAATAATAATAATAATAATAATAATAATAATAATAATAATAATAATAATAATAATAATAATTTGACAAAACATTCCAGTCACTGAAATCTGAAAGGTCACACAACCATGCATCACACTCATGAGCCTGGACTGGGTGGTGCACTGGTTAAACTGGGCCTGGTCTGGATGGTCCAGTTGTTAAACTGGGCCTAGACTGGGTGGTCCAGTGGTTAAACTGGGCCTAGACTGGGTGGTCCACTGGTTAAACTGGGTGGTCCAGTGGTTAAACTGGGCCTAGACTGGGTGGTCCACTGGTTAAACTGGGTGGTCCAGTGGTTAAACTGGGCCTAGACTGGGTGGTCCACTGGTTAAACTGGGTGGTCCAGTGGTTAAACTGGGCCTAGACTGGGTGGTCCAGTGGTTAAACTGGGCCTAGACTGGGTGGTCCACTGGTTAAACTGGGCCTAGACTGGGTGGTCCACTGGTTAAACTGGGTGGTCCAGTGGTTAAAATGGGCCTAGACTGGGTGGTCCAGTTGTTAAACTGGGCCTAGACTGGGTGGTCCAGTAGTTAAACTGGGCCTAGATCAGGTGGTCCAGTGGTCAAACTGGGCCTGGACTGCATGGTGTAAACTATTACAGGATGAAAGACAAATTGTTTAAAAAAATAGTCTCCATTTTGAATGTGTGTGTCGACACAAATGTGTGATGTTCAAATGGAGCCTGAGATAAAAACATGTTGGACCCACTTTTTACTAATAATAATAATAGAATAAGAATTTACAGACATTATTATTTCATCACTACCTGTTCACCTGTATACTTAAATGCAAAGTTAAAGAATATTAACATTTTGAACAAATTCCAGTAACTTTCAACAAATATTACAGTATTTTCAGTATTTAAAATGTATTTCCTGTTTATAATCTATTACAGGTTGTTTAACTTTTACCATTGATAATAACTCATAAAGATGTTTGATAGTGTTTTTAAGGAAGCATCTTAAAACACATCCATAGTAACATTACAGAACAAGGATGAATACACTGTTTAACTAGTTGTTTTTTTTTAATTTCTTGGACATTTTTAAGCAAAAAAACAAAACAAAAATGAATGCAAAAATACATTTGCTGGTAACTAATTACTTTGCTAGTGGAGAAACGCAATTAGTAATGTGATTACTTTTTTGGGGGAAGTAACTAGTAATTGTAATTAAAGACTTTTTCAGAGTAACTTACCCAGCACTGCATGTGAATGATGGATCTACTTCCATAGACCAGTTGCTGTGCACTGACTCACAACTGTGTGATCTGTGACAGAAGTAGAAAATAAACAGATTAAAAAGTGTTCTGTAGTTACTCACTAATGTTATTGCAAATTAATGAAACTAAAGCTATTAATGATGAATTTCATGACACACGAAACGTCATGTGGACTCAACACAAAGAAGGAACATGTAGATGAAATTCAGATTTTATTTGTCAACCTCGCCCAAGTTGGTGGGCGGGGCTAATGTGAATCTAATCAAATAAATTACATTGGGAGTGTCAAACCGAGAGTCTAGATTTGTAGCCAATAAAGTGTAGTTGACTAAACCTAGAGGTTAACAGCGACCCCCAGTGTATGTGAATGTGTTCAACCCTTGATCTGGAATCTATAGGAAGCCTAAGTGACGCAATGCCTTTGTCCTGAAAGAAGGAGGTGAAGCTCGCCAAAGTCACGGCCATTTTCAAAGAGTTTGATGGTGAAGCTTGGTGGTGACGAATGTTGTAGTCCATTACTTACTCTAACATAAAACCTAACGTAACTTTGGATGCCTGTCCAAAGTGAGTGCTTTCTTTATGTGAAAATGTATCTTTAAAATTCACAGACATCATATGTGAAAACCGTAGCACATTTCAAACGGGACCAAAAAATTACTTTTATCCGTCCATTGACTCGCGTTCATTTTTTTTTTTTTAATGGCACTTAGGTCCCATTGCCCGGAAATAGAATCGCGTCACTTAGGCTCCCTATAGACAAACAATCACTCTCACATTCAAACCTATGGACGATTAAGATTAACCAATTAACCTATCAGTGCATGTGTTTGGATGGTTTAGCATTAGCATTTAGATGCATGGTGGATTAGCATATATTTAATTTTGTAATTATATATTTATATAGATATTTATTAAGGTTACACATGGTATATACTTATATAGGTTTATGATGTACTGTGGTTAGGATGTATAGCTGCAAACCAAAGAGCAGATAAAAGGGGTGGGAAATTAAAATAAGTATTGTACTTCTTCCCACTTCCTTTTTTTCGAACAATGTGCGGTGTTTTGTAATGTCTTGCTCTTTATTTTAATATTTTGTTTGTTTTTTTCTCTCTTTTTTTTCTGTCTATTGTATGTACAATAGTTACATACAATTTATTTTATTTTTATACATGTTCGAAAAAATTAAATAAAATAAATAAATAAAGATGGTGGGAGGAAACTGGAGAAAAATACGCAGATACGAGGAGAACATGCAAACTCCACACAGAAAGGTCTGGTGTGGGATTCGAACCAGTGTCCTTCTTACTGTGAGGAAAGAGTGCTAACCACTGCACCACCGTGCTGTCCTTCCAACTGCAACACGAATATTATTAAAAATATTTTTTAATTACCCCTAACTGCGGATGACTGTGGGCACCCGCTCACTTCGGGACATCACTGGTGTCCACAGTTACCCTGGGGCAGACTGACAGAAGCGTGGCACCACCTCCAAACATTCATACACCAGTGTGAGTGACACTGGAGGTAAGGATGGTGAAGTGTCTTGCCCAAGGACACAACAGACTGACAAGGATAGAGGGGGATTCAAACCACCAACCCTTCAGTTATTGGACGACCCACTCTACCAAATGAGCCACAGCCGCCCCCCAATGTACTTGTGATGTCCAAATAAAAGAAGACATGACAGCCTCGCTCCTGGTTTTCACGCTGGGTCTGACTTTCATATTCCAACCTTTTGGGAATGTCGTCCTCCCTGTTTTTGAAGTTGTACGGATGTTCCATGGACCAGACACTAGACTCCAAGCACTGAGACCTCTGTGGACTCCTGGAAACACATACATACAGCATTAGGGTTAAGGTTCAATAGAACCACTATACACCATTAACTGTCCTTTTGTCCTTGGGTCAACATGTCCACCACTGTGTTAAAACCCACTCCAAAAAAATCCCATAAATGATACTTTTATTCCAATAAATTCCTTGCTGGAGTTGTGTTTTCAGAATTTATGTGTGGGTTTGTTTGTTTATTAGCAAGATAACAGAATTTTTTATACAATTAACAAGTGATAAAACTTTGGTGGTGATCAATGGAAGAGGGGGGGGGGTCTGCCTTGGCGGAGTCTGCAGTCTCCTTGTACTTTTCTGTTTTTCAATTTGATGAATTTTCTTAGACTGACCCCAACATTAGAAAAAGATAATTCCTTGCCTTTCATGTAAGCTTTACAAAAACAGTACGAAGATTAAAAAATAAAAAAATAAAATAATAATAATTTGTTCCTTATCCCAGTATCAACACTTGCTGAATTTTTCAGCAAAATTCATCCATAACTTTTTAAGTTATCTGATTAACAGACAGACAGACAGACAGACAGACAGACAGACAGACAAATGGTTAAATGCAGATGAAAACATAACTCAGGTGGAGTAATAAATTCAATTACTTTACATTTAATGAAGTTAAAATAAAATAAATTACATCTAAATAAAATTAATTAAATTTCATTTAATTAAAATGAAAAAAAGACATTTAATGTAATTAAATTAAATGTCATATTTCCTTATATTGATCCACAGACATGTCCATCCAGCTAATGGTCTAACTTTCAGGTTCCAACCTTTTGTTAGTTTTATCCTCCCTGGATTTGAAGAGTAACGGAGGATCCATGGACTGGACACTTTTCAGAGACACTGGACTGTAAAAAAAAAAAAAAAAAAAAGAGTATACAATACAGATATTTATATAAATGTAAGGAGCATAAAATACAGATATTTATATAAATGTAAGGAGTATAAAGTACATATATTTATATAAATATAAGGAGTATAAAGTTAATATATATTTATATAAATGTAAGGAGTATAAAGTACAGATATTTATATAAATATAAGGAGTATAAAGTACAGATATTTATATAAATGTAAGGAGTATAAAGTACATATATTTATATAAATGTAAGGAGCATAAAATACAGATATTCATATAAATGTAAGGAGTATAAAGTACATATATTTATATAAATGTAAGGAGTATAAAGTACATATATTTATATAAATGTAAGGAGTATAAAGTACATATATTTATATAAATGTAAGGAGTATAAAGTACATATATTTATATAAATGTAAGGAGTATAAAGTACATATATTTATATAAATGTAAGGAGTATAAAGTACATATATTTATATAAATGTAAGGAGTATAAAGTACATATATTTATATAAATGTAAGGAGTATAAAGTACATATATTTATATAAATGTAAGGAGTATAAAGTACATATATTTATATAAATATAAGGAGTATAAAGTACAGATATTTATATAAATGTAAGGAGTATAAAGTATATATATTTATATAAATGTAGTGGGGAAAAGTCAAAAGTTTACAGAAAATTAAATACTCCAGTAAAGTATAGATACCTAAAAAAAAATCTACTTAACTACAGTAATGAAGTACTTTTACTAAGTTAATTCCCACATCTGCAATTCATCTGATTGTAACTGGGTCATATATAATTTGTACTATACCTGAAAAACCACCTCTTACTAAAAACCTTAAATGAAAAAACAAGAGTTTCATCACAATTGTCAATTTCCATGAGGTACAATTTGAAGTGATATATTTATACAAGTTGAAGAGCAATGGAAAAGCAACTGGTGATATTCCTATAAAATAAAATATATTTTATTACATTACATTTAATTAAGTTCAATGAAATGACATAATTACTGATATAAATATAAAAAGTCCTGGTTTTCATGTTGGGTCTGACTTTCAGGTTCCCACCTTTTGTTAGTTTTATCCTCCCTGGATTTGAAGAGTAACGGAGGATCCATGGACTGGACACTTTTCAGAGACACCGCACTGTAAAAAAAAAAAAAAAAAAAAAAAAAAAGAGTATACAATACAGATATTTATATAAATGTAAGGAGTATAAAGTACATATATTTATATAAATGTAAGGAGTATAAAGTATATATATTTATATAAATGTAAGAAGTATAAAGTACATATATTTATATAAATGTAAGGAGTATAAAGTACATATATTTATATAAATGTAAGGAGTATAAAGTACAGATATTTATATAAATGTAAGGAGTATAAAGTACATATATTTATATAAATATAAGGAGTATAAAGTACATATATTTATATAAATGTAAGGAGTATAAAGTACAGATATTTATATAAATGTAAGGAGTATAAAGTACATATATTTATATAAATGTAAGGAGACTTCCATAAGGTTAAATTGTAACTCTAACTAACTCTAACTACTAACCCTTAACTCTAACTACTAACCCTTAACTCTAACTACTAACCCTTAACTCTAACTACTAACCCTTAACCCTTAACTCTAACTACTAACCCTTAACTCTAACTACTAACCCTTAACTCTAACTACTAACCCTTAACCCTTAACTCTAACTACTAACCCTTAACTCTAACTACTAACCCTCAACTCTAACTACTAACCCTTAACCCTTAACTCTAACTACTAACCCTTAACTCTAACTACTAACCCTCAACTCTAACTACTAACCCTTAACTTTAACTACTAACCCTTAACTCTAACTACTAACCCTTAACTTTAACTACTAACCCTTAACTCTAACTACTAACCCTTAACCCTTAACTCTAACTACTAACCCTTAACCCTTAACTTTAACTACTAACCCTTAACTCTAACCCTTAACCCTTAACTTTAACTACTAACCCTTAACTTTAACTACTAACCCTTAACTTTAACTACTAACCCTTAACTCTAACCCTTAACCCTTAACTTTAACTACTAACCCTTAACTTTAACTACTAACCCTTAACTTTAACTACTAACCCTTAACTTTAACTACTAACCCTTAACTCTAACCCTTAACCCTTAACTTTAACTACTAACCCTTAACTTTAACTCTGACCCTTAACCCAGTCCAGTAGCAGCAGTAATAATACTTCTTAACTCTGTCTGTGTTGTCGTGTCCGTTTCCAACTGACCTTTCAACTGCATGGCACCCATCATCCCTACCCACAATGCCTTGGGAGGATGAGAGCCCCTCCCTTGAGTGTTTCACCCTCCTCTCCATGGTGGGGGGGGGTGGAGGGTAGAGGGGTTGACCTCTGACCCCTGGATGACCTACAGAGAAGACAGTGAACTTCAGGTTCAGTATCACACCAGAGATGGAAGTAACTCAGTAAAAATACTTCATTACTGTACTTAAGTATCTGTACTTTAGTTGAGTATTTATTTTTCTGGCAACTTTTTACTTTATACTCCTTACATTTATATAAATATATGTACTTTATACTCCTTACATTTATATAAATATATGTACTTTATACTCCTTACATTTATATAAATATCTGTACTTTATACTCCTTACATTTATATAAATATATGTACTTTATACTCCTTACATTTATATAAATATATGTACTTTATACTCCTTACATTTATATAAATATCTGTACTTTATACTCCTTACATTTATATAAATATATGTACTTTATACTCCTTACATTTATATAAATATATGTACTTTATACTCCTTACATTTATATAAATATATGTACTTTATACTCCTTACATTTATATAAATATCTGTACTTTATACTCCTTACATTTATATAAATATCTGTACTTTATACTCCTTACATTTATATAAATATATGTACTTTATACTCCTTACATTTATATAAATATATGTACTTTATACTCCTTACATTTATATAAATATATGTACTTTATACTCCTTACATTTATATAAATATATGTACTTTATACTCCTTACATTTATATAAATATATGTACTTTATACTCCTTACATTTAT